>CM063502.1:123221311-123241311 GCA_032207245.1 Pardosa pseudoannulata | reverse complement strand
AAAAACCCAACAAAGGATGGTCGCGCAGCATTATATAACCTTGGGGACGCTAACTGCTTGAGAAAGGAATTTGTTACTCTTCAAATTATAAGTGCTTTTAAGTGCTCTTAACCATCAAGATAGGTTGGCGAGTTAAGCTCGCCAACAGGAAGGAAACAAAAGAGTTTAACGCCGAAAGGCCACTAAAAAGATGAAGAAATTGCGGATTTGGTGGTTTTTTAATAGAGGTGTTAGTAATTTTAGTTTAGGATTAAAATATTAAATTTTTACACACACACACACACACACACACACACACACACATATATATATATATATATATATATATATATATATATATATATATATATATATATATATAATACTAGTCAAAGAATTAAAAACCTAGGAACAATGGCTATTGGATTTTTTGTACTTAATAGCATTTACTTTATACACTAATAAATTATGTACAATAAAGGATATATTCATCAAGGCTGTAAGGTACATTAAGTACAGAAAATACCACCCATAGGGTATACAAAATTTACGATCCTATGAAATGGATGTTCTTTAACCGCTTCGTGGGCTATTTATTTCTCACTCCACGTTTCCACTATTTCAAAACAGAGCTGCTAAATTTATTCAGTAGATCGAACAATTGATGACAACGCAAAACCGAAGCGGGAATCAGTCTGCCCGCCGTTTTAATAACAAGACCAATATATTAGAATGGGTTTTGCGCTTCCCACAGGTGTATTTTGTAAGATCGTGTAGGTGGGATGTAACCTTCCCACGGCCCACGAAAGGGTTAAAGGATTAAGATCTGGACTTGGAGGCGGCCAGAAAAAGGCATTGGTAACTAGATCAATGTTTCTTCAACTACTCTCGAATCTTGCACCCCAAAAGTTTAGTTGCAATACCATCCACGAAAGACACGTCACTCTAAAATTGATGCACTCCATAATACACTTGATTTCGCCGAACAATCGAGCATGTCAGCGATACGTGTACTTTTCAGGAACAGCAAAGGACTTTTCCAATCCAGCAGACTGCATTTCACCCCATTGTTCCTTCAGCAGATGATAACCAAAAAATTAGGATGCTGTCTTTACTAACCGAAGTCCTTAAGATTAAATCCCTTTGAACATTAGGACTAGGACTACGAACATATTTTATGTATCCCAGTCACCATTAACGAACGTGGTGGATCTTAGGCCGGCTCGAGCTCACAACCAGCAATCCTCCAATTCCGAGATCTTTGTCTTTTCCGACTGAGCTACTGCATATCGAAACTATTTGTTATTCAATGTTTTGAAAATGTATTTCTTGTTACTGTAACTTTAAATTAGGTTAATGTAAATTAGTGTAATAAAATTAGATAAATCTTACATGGTTTCAAAATCGTCTCTAAATTAGGAAATGTTTTAATGGAAAAAACATAATGCAGCACTCTATAACACTATTTTCAGGGCTATTGAAATTTTGCCTTGCCATTTTACAACTGATGTTAATAGTGACCTATCAGCAAAGAAACCAGTCACTTTATTGTCATATTACAATTTATATATTAGAGGGTCGTAACTAGGTCCTTTAGCGCCTGTCGCAAAAAACTGATCTGCGCCCCTGCCACCAAATATAGTGAGAAAATAAAAAACGTGTTATACACACATATATTTATAAATATGTATATTTCATATATTCAGAATGAACTCACAAAATATTTTATTAATTCTTAAAATGTTCCTAGCATATTAATTTGAATTTTTTTTTCTATTTTTCCTTATTAATACTTAATATTTTTGACTAGTTTGGGGATATTATTTTGCTGATAAGCTGAATAGTTCATTTGAGGGGATTATTTTTTATTTAGACGTTGAATTTTCATAACAAATCGGCAAATTTCTAAATATAAATTTAATTTTAATAACTTTATTAAATTTAAAATTTAAAACGAATACCCGGATTTGTATTAAGGCATATTAGGAGTGTTTGGTAAACATTTTGTAAGAATTTATAACAGGTTTAGTCTCTAGAAGAATTTCAAAAAATAAGAAAATCCATAAAAAATAATTTATAAATACATTGGATTTTATAATAAAAACAGTTTTTTTTCAACTTTTCCTTATTTCTATTTCGAGCTAATCATCCTCTTTCGGACCCCATTTTCCTCACGGTGTGACGCCCGTGGCAGATGCCAACTTTGCCATGCCCTAGTTACGTCCCTGATATAATATATCCTCTTACTATAAGACAGTCTAAAAGCAAAATTTGTAAAGCTTTTGCAATACTATTAAGCACATTTATTAAAATATGAGGAATAGTATTGTAAAAGTATTCTCAGAAATATTCCTATGAACACCCGTTTTTGCCCTTCGGGTAGAATTTTATCAATAATCACACCAAGAAATGGTCAAAAAGGAATTCTTGACTGAAAGAGAAGTTTCTTTCCTGCTCTGTGAAATTAAATGGTATTTGCAGTAAAGTATTCATGATTCATACCCCAGAGGGTATTAAAACGCACTATAACTTGTCCAGTTCTATCTAGGATGGAAGATTTTTGCGGAAGTTTAAAAGCCTTAAAATACAGTGGATATTCATATATTTTATAACGATTTGGACTTCATGATGATTTTTCGTCCCTGAATATAAGTTTAAATGTTAAAATAAAAACATTGCTAGCATCAAATAAATTTTAAATAAATTTTAAATTTAATAACAAGTGTATAAGCCTTTATTAGATATGAATTTTTCCCCGTCAAATGTAAACGTTTCTTGCCTTTTTTTATCATAACTCACACTGTCCATCATGACAGGCGGATGCACTAAGGATTTTAACACATTGTGTGCGGGACACGTACTAGTACGTTTTTTGACGATTGATACTTAAGCGCGGGGCACGTACAAGTACGGGTTAGTGTAACAACATGGTTTGTTTATGGGTACAAAAATAACGGTATATACAGGAAAACGAAGCCGAATGTTCTTGTCTACTACATAGATTCTGGAAAAATTTAGACAAATAAAAACTAGTTTTTACATCAGTCGATGCGGACTTTTCGTATTTTATATTGAAATATATAAACAAATATATAAATAGAAATATATAAATAACAACCATATGATTTGTGTAAACAAAAAATATTTTTTTAGTGGATACATTTATAATAGTATCATAAATATAAAAAATCAAATAGAAATAGTAGTATATAGTTTTATTTTTTTCCCGTTCTGTGGTTCTGTATCGACTGATGTAAAAACTAGTTTTTATTTGTCTAAATTTTTCCAGAATCTATGTAGTAGGCAAGAACATTCGGCTTCGTTTTCCTGTATATACCGTTATTTTTGTACTCACAAACAAACCATGTTGTTACACTAACTCGTACTTGTATGTGACCCGCGCTCAAGTATCAATCGTCAAAAAACGTACTAGTACGTGTCCCGCACACAATGTGTTAAAATTCTTAGTGCATCCGCCTGTCATAATGGACAGTGGAATAGGGTTTAAAAATTGTCTACAGAAATAAAAATATTCTGTGCTATAAAATGTTACTGGAAAAGAAACAATGGATCGAGGTCTATACTTTTACGTTTTTTGATGCAAAATACTCTTATTCGATTATTTAAAAAAAAAGACTTATAAAGCATGGTTTCAGCATATAAAATATCATAGTTAATACCTTGTATAATAATATCTTAAGTTATATGTCCGTCTGTCCTCGAATTTATGAAGCGGTTGGACCTAGAAGCATCCATATTAGATTCTTGACGAGTTAGGGTTAGCAGAATTCAAAGTGAGTAAAGTTTATCTTCTCCTAAGCTATCGATACGATTCTAAAGCAAATTGGTATAAATATGCTTCATATCACAGCGAAAAATATTGTCGTCTTTAAAACGTTCGAAATCCACCCTTCCACCTTTTTCGAGCGTTTCTGCCATTATTTCAAGCCTTATTTTCCCTAGTTAAGAGGACGTGATTAAATTTATATTAAATAGGTAAAAATAACATATTTTTCTAGGATTATGACGTCATTCTTTTAACCCTCTTATTTAACCATTTCTTATTTCAAATTATTTAAATATCGTTTGCATTATTTTCACACGTTTTATCACTGTACTTAGATATTACGTAAATAATTTTCTTTTATATTTGGCTTAAATAATAGATTAGGTACATATGTGATAATTTTAAATTTAATCATCGATTATTTTTTGTTGCAAGATAATTCTCTGCCAAAAAATAAACCATTTTTTACATGCCTTATAGGGTACTTTACAATTCTTGAAAATTAAAAATTTTACTGATCCTATCATATGACGGGCTATAATGCTAGTAAAATCAATAATGACATAGTTAATAAAAAAAGGCAAAACACGTCAACATTTACACTTAACTGGGAAAAGGGGAAAAAATTATACATACTGCCTAAAGCCGAAATGTGTTCCCAGTGTAAGCCTATGTTTAGATTGCAATATGAAAATTTTTTGACAGGTGATAAGCGGAAATATATCGTTACAATTCATGAAGCCTGAATTTACTTACCTGATTGACATAGGAAAAGATCGATTTATTGCCGAAAAAGAGGATAAAAAGACTTAAAATGTTGATTCAGATAAAACAGGGAAAGTTTTGAAGGTTTTATGATTATTGCTGGATTTTCTTATGACAAAAAACTTAAAATAAGGAAAGTAGAAAAAAATCTCAAAATTAAGTCGGATTACTATCAGAAATATGTTTTAATACTCATTTTCAAAAAAGGAATTGTTTACCTTCACCCATATATTGCTCATTAAGTTAAGTTCTATCAGGATAAGTCTACAAGACGTACCTCTAAATTCAATGCTCTATATTTTTGGAAAAATAAGAAATGAAACCAAATTGAAGCTGTTTTCTTTAAATGCATCCCACCCAAGTTCCTTGAAGTGTCTCTTAAGGATTACTGTGCAACTGGACTTTTAAAACAAACTTTTTATAAACTGCATCCCAAAACACTGGATGGACTCTATGCATGGATGGAGATAATGAAAGAGGAGTGTTTTTTTGTATTTGGTTTGGAGCGCTACAGTCTACTGTTTTGCACACGAGGGCTAATGAGACCGGGACCTACAGCTTAAAGCCGATTCCGAACGGCTACAAACAGCCATGCCCGCAGCGGGATTCAAACCCGCGAACTCTGGTTCCGAAGAGCAGCGCTCTACCATTCGACCATCGTTCGGCGAGAGAGGAGTGAAATAAAATCAAACATAATGTATTATGAACTGCTCTGTTATCTTGAAAATCAAGATATAATATGATTGTTCAACAAAAGGATATCAAACTGAACATATAAGATAATAAAATTCTTATATTTATTTATATATACCTGTGTATCTTTCTAAAATCTTTACAAAAATGTGTGAACACCCTCTGTATAATTCACCCCAGCATTTGTTCTCCAAAAAGTGTAGTATCCGGATCGGATTTACTCTGTGAACCACGCCATGTAAAATTTACATCCTTGTGAAACTACAATGTAAACATTCTTTATAAAGATATATAGACTTTCTTAGATATTTTAGAGAACATCTAAAAAACCACACTGTAGCTCAGTAATTTACACAAACATTTATATCTTTTCGTTTAAAAAACATTTAACAAGAGTAAGAGGGATTATTTTTACGAACTTTTAGTTCAGAAAACGGACTAACGGAGTGCTCGTCCAACCTTGGTTCCAAGAAGATGGATTCAGTTAATAAATCAGATGCCGCGTTAGAGACTAAACAAAATAGAGAATAAATCAAAAATTAAAGAAGCGTTCGTTTTCGGAAATTCATGTACAGCATCCCACCACTTCAGAATGATAGTACAGTGGACTCCGCTTAATTTGATCGTGGTTAATGTTATCAATCGTTTATTGTTATCGAAATCACTTGGTCCCGATTTTCAAAACTCATTTGTATGTTAAAATTATCGCTTTATGTGATGGTTACATCGGTTAATGTTATCAGTTTCCGAACCTCATTTTAACTGGCAAAGGAATATTCACAATGTATTCAGAAGAAACAAATTCTTTTCTTTCCCTTCGCTGTTATTTGAATTACCGATAATTCTCCTCTTCCACCTAGGGAAATGTGGAATGAACAAAGGAGTGGGAAATTACACGTTTCTGGAATTTTTCAGAAATACCCACATCCTGCTGGTGGTCAGTGGTTATCAAATAAGCAGAAGGCAAAACATTTGTCAACGCCTCGCGCGTCCCCGGCTGCATTTTCTGAAGTCTGCACGCCACATTCTATACCTGCCCGCCTATTTTTACTGAAGCAGGTATCTTGGGTTCGATTACAGCCTATGTGGCCGACGATGAAGCACAGCAGCGACAAAACTCTGGGTTAAACATTTATTATTAAGACTTGTTAAAATACATATACACCTCAAATCATACTCAAAACACAGGGCTCAAATAAGACCGAGGACAAAAATAAACTGTGCCGAGCGGAATACACCTCCTCCGGTCTCAACTCCTTTCAGAAGAATGTCCGTTCTCCATCGTTCCGACCAGGCATCTCTCCTCTCCTCTTCGTTAGGGGCCGGGTTGGAATCCCCCCCCTCAGTCAAGCTTTCTCCTCCACGGAAAAAATGTCCTTTTCTGCAGCTGGCGAGGGCGGGGGTGGCATCCATCGCCCCCCTCCTGTTGAACCTTGCCAACCCTCTCTCGGGGTGTCCGTCTTCGGCCGCCGAAACAAAAAACAGGGGCCCATGTAACACCAGCTCGAATCTTGAGTCTAGTATTACAACATTCTTATTGGAACTGAGAAGGAGCGTATTCACATTTTATGCCTTGCTAGCTTACATGCAGCTTGTCGATATGGAAGCCAGAAAGCGAAATGATTTTACATTAAAACAAAAGATCGAAATTTTAAATCGTTATGACACGTTGAATACGATTACGAACAATTTATCATTGAGCTTCGTAGAAAAAAATTGTAGACAGTCAACAATTGATCAATTTTTTAAAATTATGTATGCAATTCTTATGTTTTAAAGGATAATATACAATACATAAATATAAGGCGTGTTTTTTCATTTTGTTTTGAAATTTAGTTTCGTGGGAGTTAAAGGGGGGATGGATAAATTTATCTAATTTTGCATATTGTTTATTGTTATCAATCAGTTATTGTTATCGAAATCACGGTGTCCCAAAGGATCACATTAAGCTGAGTCCACTGTATTTAAAAATTGATGATTTAATACATAACATTCATTACTCAGCATTCATTGCTGGAAGTGTTACGAAGAGTGGACAAGTTGCAAAAACAGCGAATATTATCAGAAATAAGGAAATGGGTTGCTATAAAACAAGAGGGGGGCAGATTAGAGAGAGAAAGGAATCTAAATAGGTATTCTTCGTCGTGGTTCAGACTCAGCAAGCTATAGGGGAAAAAAATATTTTAAATGAATGGCTCAAAAAACAAAATAAATAAAATTTTAAAAAATGAGAAGAAAAAAGGAGATTTCCTCCAAAATGAAGAAGATGAAAATAAGGAGCTTGATGAAGCACACCTCCTTCTCATAATGCCTCAAGATTGTGCCTAGTGGTATATAGACTAGATCCGGGCTTGATATATATATGTATATATATGTATATATATATATATATATATATATATATATATATATATATATATATATATATATATATATATATATATATACTTGTATGTATGTATGTATGTATGTATATGTATGTACGTATATGTATGTAAATACATACATATGTATGTATGTGTATGTGTGTATTATATATATTATATATATATATATATATATATATATATGTGTGTGTGTGTATATATATATATGTATATATATATATATATATATGTGTGTGTGTGTATATATATATGTGTATATATTATATATATGTAGATATATGTGTATATATATATATGTAGATATATGTATATGTATATATGTATATGTATATATATATATATATATATATATATAATGAGACTGACTTCTCGATGGGGGGTTGCAGTCATGGCCATAAAAATGATACCGTTTCAGCTAAAAACCTTTATTAAGATAACATTGAAGGACGGGTTCCCACTTCATCATAGGGACAAACTGAAGGGTCAGCTAGCATGAAGTTCTATGTACAAGACACGTAACACCTGGGTCAACATCTGTGGGAAAATATCTCTAGAAAAATCTGTCTCCGCTAGCGTGTATCTCCTTTTTATTTGGAAATTTCCTAAATTGTCCGCTAGGGCCATGTAGGTTTATAATTGGCCAGGCCCCTTCTCTGAGGGCGTAACCTGTAGCCCTAGTGGTCAATTTAGGTTAGGGGTTAAAAAGGGGAATGGAAAATGACGGGGGAATTTTTACCCTTGATTTAAGTTTTGAAAACCCCTGAGAATTTTCCTTACATATATATATATATATATATATATATATATATATATATATATATATATATATATATATATATATATATATATATATATATATATATATATATATATATATATATATATATATATATATATCAGGTTTTACCCTGATGCAGAAGAATGATGGCCGATTGGTTAGGGCGCTGATCGTCGGAACCGTGGTTCGTGGGTTCGATTCCCACTGTGGCATGGATACACATGCATTGAATTAGCCGTTCGGAATCGGCTTTAAACAGTAGGTCTCGGTCTCATTAGCCCCCGTGTTGCAAAAAGTAGACCGTAGTGCACTAAACCAAACCAATCTACCCTGATACAACTATAAAGAATTGAAAATAAAAACTTTTTATTCAAATTTAAAACTAAATATTCTTAAATTTTTATTTTGCCTTTAAATTTAACATAGTGTACTTTTTATTCAAAATGATCAACTTTTGACTTTACACAGTCGTTAGGGCTCTTTGATCAGTCATTCATCGAGGCGCGCACTACTTCCATGGGAATTTCCATCACTGCTTTCTTCACAGAATGTTGAAGACTTTTCAAATTGGAATGCCATTTTTGGCACACCTTTGTCACCAGTAGTGGCCACAAATTATAGACCAATGGATTTAAATCCAGACTCTTGTTAGGCCAGTCTTCGTTTTCTAGGAAGTCTGTCACACTCTCACTCAACCACCGCTTGGTCATCTTCGCCATATAATCAGGAGCAGAGTCCTGTTGAAAAGTCGAATCTCCTCCATTAAACAGATTTACGTCCTTCACTATTGTTTTTATGATAATGTCCCTATAACCTTTTGCCGTGGTTTTCTCTCCTTTCTCGAAAAATGAAACTGTGTGACACCTTCATGGCTGACACCCCCACCAAACCATTGCGGAAGCCGGATGATGCATTTACCGGATGAGCCAGCTCTCCGCACGCATTTTTTCTTCTCTTTAGCTCTTTGAACCCTCCTTGCGTATGCACGGTCATTCTAGCGGTTGAAAGATTCTTTCAAGTCGCTACTCAGAATTCGTTTGTGACTGTTATGAGCATACCGCTGGATCAGAGCTTTTTGCTTTAGAGTGCCTCTGTGGCTTTTCTTCTGTTGTAAAAAAAAATGACCAGTAATTCATGTAAGGTATTCGAATTTTTCTTTGAAAATAGGTGTTAAAACATATTTCTGAAAATAATCCGAATTAATTTGAACATTTTTTTTTTTAAATTTCCTTATTTTAAGTTTTCCGTTACAAGAGAACCAATCAATAATCATGAAACCTTCAGCAAAACTTTCCTTGTCTTTCCTGCACTAACACTTTAGTCTTTTTCTTCTCTTTATCGGTAGCAAATTGTTCTTTTTCTATTGAAATCAGAAAAATAAATTCAATCCTCATCAATTGTATATATCTATTTCCAATTTTCACCTGCCAAATTGTTCTCATACGACAATTTGCACATACTCTTAAACTGAGAAACACGTTTCGGTGTTAGGCAGTAAATATCACAGTTTTATTTTTTGAAATTCTATTTATTTTTATTAATTTTTTATTAACTTCAAATTAAATTCTATAATTTTTTTTTCACAGTTCCTACAGAGAACGTTAAAGATTTTAAGATATCTTTTCGGCGTGGGAGAAACTGAATTTTATTTTAAAACATGAGATGAAATTTTAAATTTAATAACAAGTGTATAAGCCTTTATTAGATATGAATTTTTTCCCCGTCAAATGTAAACGTTTCTTGCCTTTTTTATCATAACTCACACTGTCCATCATGACAGGCGGATGCACTAAGGATTTTAACACATTGTGTGCAGGACACGTACTAGTACGTTTTCTGACGATTGATACTTGGGCGCGGGTCACGTACAAGTACGGGTTAGTGTAACAACATGGTTTGTTTGTGGGTACAAAAATAACGGTATATACAGGAAAACGAAGCCGAATGTTCTTGTCTACTACATAGATTCTGGAAAAATTTAGACAAATAAAAACTAGTTTTTACATCAGTCGATGTGGACTTTTCGTAAAAACTTTTCGTATTTTATATTGAAATATATAAACAAATATATAAATAGAAATATATAAATAACAACCATATGATTTGTGTAAACAAAAAATACTTTTTGTGGATAAATTTATAATAGTATCGTAAATATAAAAAATCAAATAGAAATAGTAGTATATAGTTTTATTTTTTTCCCGTTCTGTGGTTCTGTATCGACTGATGTAAAAACTAGTTTTTATTTGTCTAAACTTTTCCTGAATCTATGTAGTAGACAAGAACATTCGGCTTCATTTTCCTGTATATACCGTTATTTTTGTACTCACAAACAAACCATGTTGTTACACTAACCCGTACTTGTATGTGACCCTCGCTCAAGTATCAATCGTCAAAAAACGTACTAGTACGTGTCCCGCACACAATGTGTTAAAATTCTTACTGCATCCGCCTGTCATAATTGACAGTGTGAGTTATAATAAAAAAAGCAAGAAACGTTTACATTTGACGGGGGAAAAATTCATATCTAATAAAGGTTTATACACTTGTTATTAAATTTAAAATTTCATCTCATGTTTTAAAATAAAATTCAGTTTCTCCCGCCGAAGAGATATCTTAAAATCTTTAACGTTCTCTGTAGAAACTGTGAAAAAAATTATAGAATTATAGCTCAAGTATCAATCGTCAGAAAACGTACTAGTAAGTAACTCGCATACAAATTGTTAAAACCCTTAGTGCATCTGCCTGTCATGATCGACAGTGTGAGTTCAAATGACATATTTGGCTTGGTTGTTATTTGTGTTCAGGGTCCGATCAAGACAAAGTTAGGCCTAGGGCCTGGTATTCATTAGGGGCCCCATCTGAAGTTCAGTATAGCGTTATATCAATTTGTACAAATTATAACAACTTTCTTTACACTACACCAGGGATGGGAAAACTACGTCCCGCAGGCCAAATCCGGCACGCCGGAAGGTTTTATCCGGATAGAATTTTAAGTTGCCGGTCCGAGGCAAATTAAAAGAATTATATATTTATACAATATATATTCATTTCCTTTTCTACTTTGCTTAAATGTTATATCCCAAATTTATCATCTCACGCCACAGCGGTATATTTACTCCTTATATGTGAACAAGTGTTTTCAACTTTGAACCTTAAAAAGAATAATTTCAGAAGTAGACTGACAGATGAACATGTAACATCGTTCGTTAAAATCAGTACATCTCACTTCGAACCTCGGTATAAGGCACTTTTAAAAATGAAATCGCAATTTCATTCATCTCATTAACGTATTTAAACAGTTAGGTACTTGTATATTGTTTTTAAATTTTTAGAAAAATTTATCTTGGCCAGCCAAACTTATTTTCTTTCAATTTTTGGCCCTCGGCCGAAAAAGTTTGTCCATCCTTGCACTACACAATAAGGACGTTTGTAAGAACCAAAATAGTATACATTTGGTGTTTGATTTTGTAATTCCCAATAAGATTAAAAACTATTATTTGCTTTTATATAACTTTCTGAGCAAAGATTCATTAAAAAAATTATTTTAAAATTTTGTGAATTAACACTAGATTGCCCAAGGCAGTCATTTTGACTGTTTTTTAATTTCAATTAGAAAAACAATTATGAAATATAATGACACAATTTCTTAGAATTTGGTGACTTTTCTATAACATATAAATGGGTTTATGAATAATTGTAGTTACTTCCGCCCTCCTTTATTATATAATATTAAAAATTAATTTTAAACAAATTTCTTTACATATTTGTTATTTTTTCACAATGCAGTCATTTTGACTGTTTTTGGGCAATATAGGTATACAAGAAATCTCGGGCAATCTAATGTTAAATAGGTTAAATTTAAAAATCCTATATATAAAACTTGGGGGCCCCAAAAACCACGGTTCCAGGGCTAACATGGCTATTTTACAAAGAGATAAAAAAAAATATAAAAAAAATTATAATTGTTAATGTATAATTAAAAAGCTTGCAATATTAAAAGGCAGAAAAATATTTTCATATTTTGAGTAAAATCTTATATATTTATATATTACAATTTCATTGGAATTAAAATAAATAAAAAATAGCTCATAATGCTGTTTTAAATTTAAAACTGTCATCATTATCTATTTTTATTCCCTTAATTCTCTCTTTTTTTGTTAGGGATTTCTTTAACGAGAGGTTTTAATTGGTCTTAATCCGCCTCATTACGTAGGACATCTTAACCTCCGTGGGTCAGTGTCAGACCCACAGATCGTAAGTTCGTCCCCCTACCCTCTACCCAAATCTGTAAGATTTTTAATTTTCAGGTAAATTAACCACTACATGTGGGCAGGGCCTGACTAAGATACCTTTGTGCCCAGGGCCCAATCCAATTTGTGCGCCCTCCACCCCCATACAAATTTATAGCGACAAGTTAGCATAATTACAGTCATATAAAATTATAACATTGAATTAGCAAACAGATTTAAGAAATTAACATTAAAGTAATATTCAAAATAAAAAACACCAAATTTTCATTTTACGTAATCATTATTATCTCTGTTTAGCCATGCTGAAAATTAAGGACTTTTAAAGACCTAGAGTGACCCACTTTTTTTTTTTTTACCTTGTCACACTCACAAGCTCTGTGGTGCAGAAAATAAATAATAATAGAATTAAAAATAATTTAAATTGGTGAGATGATTTAATGGTTTATAGTGGTACGTTGCTAATAATCTGTCTTATAAGTATGCAATAACCCATAGGATATAAAGAGCACGAGGTTACTTGAGGGAATTAATTATCAGGTAAATAACAGTAAAATTAAAGTAAATAGGAAACAATAGAGTTCATCACAAACACAATTACCTCGTACAATAATTTATTAAAATTTAACGATGGTAGCTTAGTTTGCAATTTTCCCCACTTAATATGTGTTTCAAGCACTCGACTAAATTTTCGTGCGGTCTAAAATTTTCGTGCCCAGGGCACGTGACCCAAGTGCCCGTGCTATAATCAGGCCCTGATGCTAAATATTAATTAAAATAAAATGTGAACATTTAATTTTCGACAAGATATTTAAAAATAATTTTATTGACAATATATTAAAATATTACTGAAGTATTTGAAAAAGCTTTAATTGAAAAGTCATGCATAAGGATAATACAGATGTAATTGATAATTTTTATAACTTAAAAGTATGTTTATAAAAAGCTTATCGAAATTTTTATTACCTATTAAAGATTTAACTTGTGAGAAAACTAATCTAGCTACTTAAAACAATATCTTGGGTTCTACACTCGTTGATTGGATCGTTTTATGCAATACAAATATTAACACATTGTATGCGAGACACGTACTAGTACGTTTTCTGACGATTGATACTTGAGTGCAGGTCACGTACTAGTACGGGTTAGTTTAACAACATGGTTTGTTTGTGGGTACAAAATTAACGATATGTACAGGAAAATGAAGCCGAATGTTTTTGTCTACTACATAGAGTCTGAAAAAATTTAGAACTAACTAATAAAAACTGGTTTTTACATTATTAGTTTTATGATTGCTCTTTTCATTTTTTAATAATGTAAAAATGATTATATATATAACATAATTCAAAAAATTTAAAACTATATGGTACTATTTCTATTTGATTTTTCATATTTACGATACTATTATAAATTTTTCCACTAAAAAAATGTATTTTTTGTTTACAAATACATCATGGGCCGAACGATGACTGAATGGTTAGAGTGCTGCCCTTCGGAACCGGAGGTCGTGGGTTCGAATCAGGCCCTGCATGTGGGCAGTAAGAAACTTATTGGAAATTTTTCAATATCATTTAATAAGGAAGCTATTTTCTACCTACTTATCACTATCCCGGATTTAATCTGATAACTCCCCCCCCCGCGAAGTCCTGTCTTTAAATATGACAGATAGTCGGAGTTATTGTGATGTCAGTCAAAGGATTATAAGACATTTTTTCCTCTGCTAAAATAGTTTATTTTAGATAAAATTTCCAAACCTTCTTGAGAAATGGAATTTGGCCTTTAACGTTTTTTATAGCAGTAATTTTGTAACGTTGTTATAAAACCATAGATACATTTAATATAAGAATTTAAACTTAACATTTTTAAAAACGAATCTTATTTTTTATTAAAAGATTTTTTTATATTTTTTCTGAAATTTTACTAAATAACATTTCTGCAGATGCCCTGTTTCCTCTGTAATTTCTTCGGCTTACCTAGGCTGTGGTAGAATTGTAGAAATATCCAGATTCTAAGAATATTTTTATCACTACAGAAGCAAACTATAGGAAAGTTATAGTTTAGCGAAGATCTAGATCTGGTGTAGAGTCCACACCATATTAAGTAATTCAAAAATTTCGTTTACATCCATCCATCCTTTTTCACAGTTACCTCATTCCGCATGGGACAGATGAGAATGGACTTCGATTGCCGTGTGCAGTTGATTACGTCTTAATAAGATGGTTAAATTATTTCACGTAATGTGGCGCCATCTATTGCCAAAAAGAGTAGAAATTTCACCATGGGTTCAAAAATAATGACAGTTCATTGTTATAATATTTGTATCAGAAATTAAATTAGTTGAAAAATATAAAAAATAAAATGAATTTTAGTAATGAAGAGATGGAATTTTATTATTAGGTTTCAATGAAAAATCAAATCTATAAGTTTGTGTTGTTTTTTAAACAGATATACCGAACTTTTAATAATACAGACCACGTGGATCTAGAAAACGATTTTACTGACATAAAAAATAATTCTTGCTGAACTACCGTTCAAATAAAATTTCTCATTGGAAATTTTTAATTATTAATTCATGTCGTTTATTTGTGAAAGAATGTTTATTATATATTTTTAGAGTGTATTTATATAATATGTGTTATAAGTTTTTAGAGGGTGTAACAAGCCATTGTCAAACTACTCTTTGATCAAAGAAAATTCTTACTGGAGTGACATACTTATTTATTTATTTATTTATTTTAAATTTGGATAGCATAAAATCTTTTAACGTAGGGTTCATATGCCTCTGTTTTTAATATTTAATGCAAAATCCTGGTGATAGTCAGTCAAGTTGATATTTCGAAAATATTTATATAAATTCAAAATTCCGTTGAATATGTGTTAAATAGAATGTGTGTTATTACTTAGAACAAGTTACCCGAAATATTCTTTGAAATTCAAATTAATGTCATTTTCCCCTTTAAAATATGTCTTTACTTTAATTTTTGAATGAATAATGCTTTTACATATATGCAATAATAACTTAAACTATATTAAAGACAATTAATTCATAAGCCTAATTCATATGGTATATTGAAGTGTAAACTTAGACCTGTTTCATACCTTCATACACAAAGAATTGTTTTCCTATTTTTAGATAATTAAAAAAAAATCGATCTTTTGGTCTCTGGCCAATAAAGAAAAAGATTTTATTTAAGCTTTCTGGTCGCTTTAAAATGAATAACAATAGAAAAGTCTTAGATTTTATTTTATGAAAAATGTGAAAAGTAACCAAAAATAACTGTGACACCTACATTGTAAAGTTAGTGCCCTAAATTATTTTAAATAACAACACATCGAGTAAGAAAATGCGAGCATTATTTAACAAGCTTGTCAATAGAGCATTTTGTCGCAACGTCACGAACTACTACAATGCCCTTCCCATTCATTTTCATGTTTACAACAGCCAATAGACAAACAATAAATTTCCCTCCAATTTAAAACTAAAGCCAGAATTGTCATAAGTGGAGATGTACCCTGCTGAGTGAAATCGCCTCATAAAGAAATAAATAAAATAAAGGTAAATAAGTAAATAACACAAATGAAAACCTCTTTTGGCTTTTGGGAATTATTATTAAAGCAGTCTTCTCAGATCAAACGATGAATTTCTTCTTAGTTCTATGTTACTTATCACCTTATAATTTTTTGTTGTGAGAGATCAGAGGCTGAAATTTATTCGGGATTGCTCTTTAAATTATTTAAGTTTATAAAACTAGAAAAAGAATACAACGATGCACCAATATTTATCATTTGTGTTTAGTCTCCATTTGTAACGCATAGAACACAGGTCTTCAAACCTATGAAGGCTCTGAGCTGTAGCCGTTTTTAAATCTCATTTTGAGCTACCAAGCTGGGCCGTAGCTAGAAATTATGTTCGGGGGGAGACCAAGGGGAAAGACATTGTTCTTTGTGACTGGTACCTCAGTAAAACTGCAAGTTTTCTTAAGCATGTATACCCCTAATGAGTATAATAACACAGAGTGGTTTTAAAATGGCAAAATGATTAAAAAATGCTATAATGAACAAATTAAAAGCTAAGAATTAGTATTGAAGTACATGAACAATGAATTTAATAGTAAAATTAACATAAAAAATGTTTTTTACATTTATTCGTTTAAATACCTCCCTCATTTAGCTAAAAACCAAAATCTAGTCAACAGTAATAAGTCGAATCTATTTTAGAAGATAGAATCTGTCTCAAAATACTCACCATAGAGCACCCTGCACAGGAAGACTATATACAACTAGCATATAGCCCTTCATATGACGGGATCAGTAAAATTTTTAATTTTCCAGCATTGTAAAGTACCCTATGAGGCAGGTAAAAAAAATGGTTTGTTTTTTGGCTGAGAATTATTTTGCAACAAAATATTACCTTAAGAAAATTATTTACGTAATATCTAAGTTTAGTAATAAAACGTATGGAAATAATGCAGAAGATATTTAAATAATCTAAAATAAATGATTAAATGAGATGGTTAAAGGAATGACGTCATAATGCTAGAAAAAATTGTTATTTTTAGTTATTTATTATGTGATAAATTGATACATTTAATCGCCTGCTCTTAAAATGGGGCTTGATATAATAATGGTAATACGTGAATTTAATAAAATAAAAATTTTAAAAATGGTAAAAATTTATTTTTAAAATAATAAAAGAACTTTAAGAATAAGAATTGAAAAGAAAAAGCAGAAATTATTAAATTAGACATTTAGAAAAATTCGGCTATGTCGGGGGCAGAACCATCAACCCGGGAAGTACGACGATCAAATGGGCAGACACTCTACCCCATGTGCCAGCTTACACGTGGTGTAGAAAATGGTTAGAATATATAAGGGTCAAGTAAAAACAGTCCAGAAATTTAAATATTGCGCTCCGCCCTCGCCATCCTATCAATAATGAATTTAGTATAGAATAAGAGGGAGAATAAGGCTTGAAATAATAGCATTAAACGCTGGAAAAGGGGGGGATGAGGTGGATTTCGAACTCGCTTTGAATTTTGCTAACCCTAACTCATAAAAAATCCAATATGGATGACTGTATCCATTCCAGGTACAACCGCTTCATAAATTCGCGGACAGACAACTTAGGCTATTATTATATAGGAGATAAGTTATGGAAAATGATCTTGAGACGAATGACCAGATGGGGGGGGGGTAGATAAAATCTTGCGACCCTGCAAGACATTTATTACCGAAAGGGTCTCTTTCTGAGAACACTGTTGTCTAAGCACAGCTAGGCAGATTACACCCCCATACACACGTGGTAAAATTTCTTTCCACAAAACGGTTTTTTAGAATTTTAGAATTTCCGGGAGGGACCGGTCCCCTAAATCCCCTCCCTTGCCTACGGCCTAGCTACCAAGAGCTTATATTTGTCGGCTCTCTTTTGGATGAATGACTAATGTTAAATCATTAGAATGGGATTCGGATAAGCGTTGCTTTCTGCTTTGTAGATTTTTATCTTTCTTTAAAGAGCAATGATTTGAAAAAAAAGTAATTAAAATAGCCAACGTGCGAGTGACGGTGCAATCTGCAGAAGATCTCACCTTGAGCTACTGAAAATCTCTCCACAAGCTACTAGTAGCACGCGATCGATGGTTGGTGATCACTGGTATAGAGATCTGGTTTGAAGCGCTACGGTATACTTTTTTGCAACACGAGGGCTAATGAGACTGGGACCTACTACTTAAAGGCAATTCCGAACGGCTACGAACATCCATTCCACAGTGGGATTCGAACCTACGAACACGGGTACCAAAAGCCAGCATCCTAACCATTCGGCCAGCGTTCGGCCTGCTACTGATATGAAACGAAAAGTCTAGTTTAAATAAATATTCCTTTCATTTTCTTAATTATGAAGGTATACAAATATCTAGAATTTAAGGCAAGCATCTAAAAAAAAAAACCGTTTTTACTAAGCATTTTATTGAAAATAACCAGAAGTAATTTGAGTTTAAAAGATATAATCCTTACATAATTTACGAGAAAAACAGTACTTTTGTAATACCGGAAATTCTAAATCAGCAATAAATTAGTGATCATCTGATAAAACGGATGGGGCATCAGCAATTTATTTCCAAAACATTAATCTTTAAATATATATATATATATATATATATATATATATATATTTTAATCTTTGTATTCTAATGGGATATTTCTGTCACCTTACCAACCCATCAGGGTCAAATTTTGCAAATATCACCTCCCCTTTGGCATCTTTAGTAATTAAAACGTACTTTTAATGTTAGACTAAACAAAGTATCGTGTTTTTTTCCGATGAGCAGAAATTAGATACAACGGCTGAGATTTTCTAAAAAAAATAAAAAAGTTAATTTCAGCTCCATTCAAGGTCATTACAAAGTTCGCGATAATTTGCAGAGCCAGTGATTTATGGCACTTAGACTTCACTAAAGATATCTCTAAGATTTAGGTTAAGAAAAATGACAGACTGAAAAAAAACCGGACTTATAACCTTGCTGCTATAATATATTTGGTGTAATTATGCTTTTATTCAACAAAATAATTAATTATGTAAATATATATGTATAAAGAAAGCGTTGTCTTGTTTTAGAGCTATAAATCCAAAAATTGTAAAATGTTTTTAAATAAATTATAAATTGGACCATTTTGATGGAGAAGTAAGGGAAAAAATATTTTAAAAATACTTGACTCCACCATGCGTAGTCATCCCAAACTTAATTAGACTAAATTAAAATTCCCACAACGCCTGTAAGGGGACTCGATCGTGAGACTTTTCGACTTGAAGCCCGTTGAGCTGACCAAGGCTCGACAGACACGCTTTTCTCTCTCTCTCTCTCTCTCTCTATATATATATATATATATATATATATATATATATATATATATATATATATATATATATATATATATATATATATATATATATTATATATATATATATATATATATATATATATATATATATATACAAATGTATATAGTTTGGTTTGGTTTGGTTTGGAGCGCTACGGTCTACTGTTTTGCACACGAGGGCTAATGAGACCGGCACCTACAGTTTAAAGCCGATTCCGAACGGCTACAAACATCCATGCCAGAAGCGGGATTCGAACCCGCGAACTCCGGTTCCGAAGAGCAGCACTCTACCATTCGTCCATCGTTCGGCCACACATATATATATATATATATATATATATATATATATATATATATATATATAAATATATGTGTGTGTGTGTGTATATATGTGTGTGTATATATATATATATATATATATATATATATATATATATATTATATATAATATATATATGTATATATATATATATATATATATATAT
>CM063502.1:123211311-123216311 GCA_032207245.1 Pardosa pseudoannulata | reverse complement strand
TTTTTATAAACTAGCATAGCTCTGTTTTCTTGTGTCAATATAAAATAATAGGGCAGATTCTATTCAAGTGTGGGTCATATTAAATTCTAATTTTTCCTTTAGAACAGTACTATGTATAGACAATACAAATCTTTAATAACCCCAAAATAAGATCATCACATTACATTGTAATACACTTTAGTACAATCTTTTACCTAAAATATATTATGTCGCACACACTAAGGCAAATATTTGTTACACGAGCATTACATATCAGGGCCGTAACTAGGGCGTGGCAAAGGTGGCATCTGCCACGGGCGCATCAGTCTTAGGGGCGCCGCACCATGAAGAAAATGGGATCCGAAAGAGAACGATTCGCCCCGAGTAGAAATAAGGAAAAGTTGAAAAATAGTTTTTTTTATTATAAAATCCAATGTGTTTATAAATGATTTTTTTAAATGAATTTTCTTATTTTTTAAAATGCTTCTAGAGACTAAACTTGTTATATATTCTTACAAAATGTTTACCAAACACTCCTAATATGCCTTAATACAAATCCGGGTATTCGTTTTAAATTTTAAAGTTATTAAAACTAAATTTAAATTTAGAAATTCACCAATTTTCTATGAAAATTCAACGTTTAAATAAAGAATAGTCCCCCCCAAAAAACCTATTCAGTTTATTAGCAAAATAATACTTACAAAGATTTAAAAATATTTTTAATATTAATAAGGTAAAAAATAGAAGAAAAATTAAAAATTAATGTACTAGGAAAGTTTTAAGAATTAACAAAATATTTTGAGAGTTAATTCTGAATATATGATAGAAAAAATCATGTTTACATATTTTCTCACTATATGTGGTGATAGGGGCGCAGACTAGTTTTTTGCCACGGGCGCTAAAGTACCTAGTTACGGCCCTGTTACACATAAGTTTGAACGCAAATATACATGTTTAAAATAATATTGGTATATGCGAATTTATTTTCAATACATATTTTCTCACTATATATGGTGGTAGGGCCTCAGACTAGTTTTTTGCCACGGGCGCTAAAGTACCTAGTTACGGCCCTGTTACACATAAGTTTGAACGCAAATATACATGTTTAAAATAATATTGGTATAGGCGAATTAATTTTTAATAAATGTATGATTTGTATTTTTGTTTTTTGGGGTATACTTCACATAGTGATAGGTCGGAATGTTTTATAGCGCGTCACATTTTGTAAAATCTAAAATAGGGGCCCAAAATTCTCATGATCGGGCCCTAAATTTAGAATGAAAAACTAGAGCGATACTTCCGTTTTCTAGTATAAAAAATGATATCAAGAATTCAAGCTCAAACTGTAATGGATTGCAAAAGGAATTTTGAAACACACACAAGAAAAAAAAATGATAATAATAACTTAGTCAGTAAATTGAAAGGTTTCTGTGAGATGTTTCAGCCGAATGGAATTAACACGGCTTATGAAGACTGAAGAAAAGGTGAAATTATAAATGAAACATAGAATAAACAAAAGAAAAATTAGCCTTGTACCTTGAAATGTCTTGTACTTGAATGTCTTTTCAAATAACTGTTTAAAATTCTCTGAATGCAAAGGGAATGTTGCAATAAATACGAAAAAACAAGCCTTCATTCAATGATTTGAATAAGCTTAGAAACTTTGGGGGAAAAAAAGGTGCAAAGAAATTTTGAGAAACTTGGGGGAAGAATATTTTCTAGAATGCTATAGGTCTGAAAATTATAAATATCACTCTACAAACTATTAAGTCAGGATACGGCCAGCAACGATAGAGAGCGGATTGCCCATTGTTTTAAATAACGAGGAATTTATCACCTATTTAACTCCGAGTCATAATTTATGGCTATAAGATGAATCATTTTGTGGTAACTAGTTGTCTGGTATCCGATTATTCCAGAATTTTCTGAATTCCTGTACGGTATTAACAAGAATTCTTTAAAGGTTAATACGATGTGTGATTACTTCAAATCGAAACCTTACCAAGTAACAACATGCTTGAAAATATTAAAACAAACTCTAGTGATAGGTCGGGATGTTTTATATCGAGTCACATTTCGTAAAATCTAGAATAGGGGCCCCAAAATTGTCATGATCGGGCCCTGGATTTAGAATGGAAAACTAGAGTGAAACTTCCGTTTTCTAGTATAAAAAATGATATCAAGAATTCAAGCTCAAACTGTAATGGATTGCAAAAGGAATTTTGAAACACACACAAGAAAAAAAAATGATAATAATAACTTAGTCAGTAAATTGAAAGGTTTCTGTGAGATGTTTCAGCCGAATGGAATTAACACGGCTTATGAAGACTGAAGAAAAGGTGAAATTATAAATGAAACATAGAATAAACAAAAGAAAAATTAGCCTTGTACCTTGAAATAGCTTGTACCTTGAATGTACCTTGAAATGTACCTTCAAATACTACTGTTTAAAATTCTCTGAATGCAAAGGGAATGTTGCAATAAATACGAAAAAACAAGCCTTCATTCAATGATTTGAATAAGCTTAGAAACTTTGGGGGAAAAAAAGGTGCAAAGAAATTTTGAGAAACTTGGGGGAAGAATATTTTCTAGAATGCTATAGGCCTGAAAATTATAAATATCACTCTACAAACTATTAAGTCAGGATACGGCCAGCAACGATAGAGAGCGGATTGTCCATTGTTTTAAAATACGAGGAATTTATCATCTATTTAGCTCTGAGTTATAATTCATGGCTATAAAATGAATCATTTTGTGGTAACTAGTTGTCTGGTATCCGATTATTCCAGAATTTTCTGAATTCCTGTACGGTATTAAGAAGAATTCTTTAAAGGTTAATACCATGTGTGATTACTTCAAATCGAAACCTTACCAAGTAACAATATGCTTGAAATTATTAAGACAAACTCTAGTGATAGGTCGGGATGTTTTATAGCGAGTCACATTTCGTAAAATCTAGAATAGGGGCCCCAAAATTGTCATGATCGGGCCCTGGATTTAGAATGGAAAACTAGAGTGAAACTTCCGTTTTCTAGTATAAAAAATGATATCAAGAATTCAAGCTCAAACTGTAATGGATTGCAAAAGGAATTTTGAAACACACACAAGAAAAAAAAATGATAATAATAACTTAGTCAGTAAATTGAAAGGTTTCTGTGAGATGTTTCAGCCGAATGGAATTAACACGGCTTATGAAGACTGAAGAAAAGGTGAAATTATAAATGAAACATAGAATAAACAAAAGAAAAATTAGCCTTGTACCTTGAAATGTCCTTTTCAAATGTACAACTGTTTAAAATTCTCTGAATGCCAAAGGGAATGTTGCAATAAATACGAAAAAACAAGCCTTCATTCAATGATTTGAATAAGCTTAGAAACTTTGGGGGAAAAAAAGGTGCAAAGAAATTTTGAGAAACTTGGGGGAAGAATATTTTCTAGAATGCTATAGGCCTGAAAATTATAAATATCACTCTACAAACTATTAAGTCAGGATACGGCCAGCAACGATAGAGAGCGGATTGTCCATTGTTTTAAAATACGAGGAATTTATCATCTATTTAGCTCTGAGTTATAATTCATGGCTATAAAATGAATCATTTTGTGGTAACTAGTTGTCTGGTATCCGATTATTCCAGAATTTTCTGAATTCCTGTACGGTATTAACAAGAATTCTTTAAAGGTTAATACGATGTGTGATTACTTCAAATCGAAACCTTACCAAGTAACAACATGCTTGAAAATATTAAAACAAACTCTAGTGATAGGTCGGGATGTTTTATATCGAGTCACATTTCGTAAAATCTAGAATAGGGGCCCCAAAATTGTCATGATCGGGCCCTGGATTTAGAATGAAAAACTAGAGTGAAACTTCCGTTTTCTGTTATAAAAAATGAGATCAAGAATTCAAGCTCAAACTATAATGAATTGCAAAAGACACACACAAGAAAAAAAAATGATAATAATAACTTAGTAAATTGAAAGGTTTCTGTGAGATGTTTCAGCCGAGTGGAATTAACACAGCTTATGAAGACTGAAGAAAAGGCGAAATTATAAATGAAACATAGAATAAACAAAAGAAAAATTAGCCTTGTACCTTGAAATGTCTTTTCAAATACTACTGTTTAAAATTCTCCGAATGCCAAGGGAATGTTGCAATAAATATGGAAAAAAACAAGCCTTCAGTGCAGTAAAAACAGGAACGTTATCAAAAAAACCCCAGTTATTAATGAAACGAGAATTAATGATATGAAATTACTTGCGGAGAAGAAAACGTGTCAGACTTTCACGATTTCTTAGAAAAAACTCAAGCCTGAAGGCAGGTTAAGAGAATGATTGTGTTCTTGAATGAAAGGATTAGAGTGAATATAGTAGGGTGAGATGGTTGGTGTTGGAAAATTTGCAAAACGTATCACCGAATTTTTAAAAATTTCAATATTCACTTTTGGGTTCTGAAAATGAAAATTAATTTTTAAATTACGACAAAATTGTTCGTAATAATATCATGAAATTATACGAGTTGAAGATTAAAGTATCTCCCTCTTTTGAAAAAGAGCAAATAAATAAGTAAATGAATAAATAAATAAACATTACAGGATTTTTTTTAATGAAGTTTAAACTTTAAAATAGCCTAGAGAAAAGCCAGTGTGGAAAAACTGTTAAGCTCATAGATGGAAATTAAAATTGCGATATCAGAAATGCGTTCAATAATAAATTTTTAAAATTTATTCAAATTAAAATCTCACGATTTTTATTTACTCTATCCATTACTTTTCTTTTATCACGCCACTACTTAGTCCTGTTTTTATCAGCTTTTCAACTAGTTTTAGGAATAAAAAGTTAAAAATTTGAGTAGACCTTGTAAACAGTGATCATAATAGTTTCTTTTAATTAAAAATAAAAATATGAGATTTTTGTAACAGGATATCATGTCCAAAAAAGGAAGTTCTTATCCACAAAATTCAGGCACATATATTATCTAACGTTTATTAGATAACCCAAATTTTTAATTTCATCAATAATTT
>CM063502.1:123146311-123198811 GCA_032207245.1 Pardosa pseudoannulata | reverse complement strand
CTCCTTTCTTTTTCTCCATTTCTTTAGGTGGAAGAGGGAGAATTCTCGGAAATTCAAACAACAGAGAAGAGAAAGAAAAGAATGTGTTCATTCTGAATACATTGTGAATATTTCTTTTGCCAGTTAAAATGAGGTTCGAAAACTGATAACATTAACCGATGTAACGATCACATAAAGCGATAATTTTAACATGCAAATGAATAGAGAAAATCGGGACCAAGTGATTTCGATAACAATAATCGATTGATAGTATTAACCGCGATCACATTAAGCGGAGTCTTCTGTATATGAAATTAAGAAACAAAATCTTATGGTGCTTCTTGTCGTATTTCCATGAAACCGTCTATATCATGCAGTATTTGAATAAGAAAACAAAAGAGGCAATCGTGACCTATCTCCAGACGAAATGACGCAACTGCGATGGATCTGGGAATTATCTAGTTCGACCTTCTTTACATGTGACATCCCTCCAGCATTCCAGTTCAAAACACACAAAGCTTCCAAAGCTGTGTACTACCTGTAACCAGCCACCCACCCGAAGTCGGGTGTAGGGTGTTGAATTGCTGGTTCGGTCTGACCGTCCGGCAACAATGCGTTACCCAAGGGCCAAATCTACATTCTGCCCATAAAATTTAAAATAACAAAAAAAAATGTAGAAAATCTAGACTAATAAGTACAACAATGGAGTTTATGAATGTGCGGGGGATACTCCGCAGGAGTCCCGCACAGGTTAAAAGTCCGGTTGACCCGGTGCACTACATGAAACTTTTTGACATGAGAGCAGGTGTTTGTGAGGGAAGCAATATCTGCACAGGGCAGTTGTGATGGCCAATCGTGAAGGAGTATTTTGACCCTTGCGGTGTGGTTTTAGGTTGAAATCATGGCCGCACGATGGCACCTTGATTAGCGGTGAGCCAGTCAATCAGGCTCCTGGCCTTCCTTATCAGTACCGGGTTTTTGATTAGGGTCTCTGCCCAGAGTTCCTTGGATCTGTGAGAGGGTTTCTTAAGATGCAAGTCGTGTGTCAGAGGGCAGTCGTGCAGATAGTGATTGGAGTCACCGACTGCACCGCAAACACAATCTCCCGATGAGATATCCGAGACCTGGAACCTGTGGAGATATTGAGGGAAAGGTCCATGGTTCGTAAGAAGGGTATTTACTGCCGCATTCCCACCCAGTCTAAACAATTTCACTTTTCTTAAGGAACCATACACATCTTGCAAAAATTCGCTACTCATTTAGCCCTACTCAAGGGGCACGTGTAGTTTAAAGTCTGCTCCCTTTTTTTTCAAAAATTTAGGGCAAAACCTCAAGGTGCATGTGGATAAATTTTTACTGCTTCCTGTAATCACATGATATGCTTACAATAAAGACAGATATTTAAGGAATAAAACAAAAAAAAGGTAAATATTTTACACAATAAAAGTACTGGTACATATTCTTTTCTTTTTGAACTTATTTTATATAACAGTGCTAGTAACGCCATTTATTTATTTTTCATGTAGAATCTTATCGACATGAAGCGCGACTCCCATTTTCTGTTACACATTGCACTACGCACAGCTTAAATGTTGCAGTATAACTAGATCCCTTCTCTATCTTAAGAACTAACGAACGATGGGCGAATGGAGTGCTGATCTTCGGTATCAGAGTGGGTTCGAATCCCACTGCAAGCAAGGATGTTCGTAGCCGTTCGGAATCAGCTTTAAGCAATAGGTCCCAGTCTCACGAGCCCTCGTGTTGCAAAACAGTAGATAACACTCTAAATAAAACCAAACTATCTTACTCGTTCTTTTTTTTTCTGTCCCAAAACATTATCTTTTTATAGAATGAAGAGGAAAAGGGGAAATAAATCCCTCGTTTTACAGTCTATAAGAAGGGGGTGAGGTCTTTAATTAAAACCCAATTGTCATTTTATAATAGCCTACCTCGCTCCTCTCTCCAATTATCTAAAACAACCGGTGAAAAATGTGAAGGACTTCGTTAAGTATGGAGTTATCTTTAGAATGGCATTGAAAGAGCGTTGGAGCCGAATTCATTGGGCCCGTATAGCAAATAGTTTGGTTTATAATCTGGAAAGCATATTATATAATTGTAGATGCGCATTATACACGATGTAAAAGTTTTTGCTATTTATTCTTGTAAAAACAAGGCGCGGTATACACGATTAAATACGATAGGGAGGGAAGCTTGTTCTAACGGTATTTTCCCTGCCCTATTATGAAATGAAAAACGGATTCAGTTTGGTCTAATATACGTGAAGGATGACAGTTGCGTGCAAAACCTGAGTGTTTCGTTAGATCGAAAGTGATTCCTATGAACCCCCAGGAGTACGTGCTATTTTTGAGGTGGGCCGTGGTAAATGAAAATTTGTTTCGGGGTGGAGATATAGGGCGCTGATCGTCGGTACCGGAGTTCGTGGGTTCGAATCCCACTATGGCATGGATGTTCGTAGCCGTTCGGAATCGGCTTTAATCAGTAGGTCCCGGTCTCATTAGCCCTCGTGTGCAAAACAGTAGACCGTAGCGCTCCAAACCAAACCAAACCAAACCAAACCTCGGGGTGGAGATAACGCTTGGGGGTAAGCGAAAGTTTTAATACAAAGTAAAATAATTGTGACCCATTTTCATTTTTATGAAGTTAAAATAAATATCAATGAATAAATTAGTGGACATTTTTTCTGTCGTTCAGTTATTTAATCCATTTTCCGTCCCATACAAAGTCGGGACAACGGGAAGAATGGAATACGTAAAGTTATTGGGACTGTTATTTGGGTCCTATTTTCCCTCTCTCTCTCTCCTCCTTGTTTTTGTAAAAACTCCTTTTCTAATAACACTACTTTTTTTTTTACTCACGAACATGGTGAAACAAATCTTTGAGGAGTTTCATGAATATAATATTGATCCATTTACTTAATTTGTTGATTCCAGACAGGAATTTAATAAGATAGATAGAGTCAAAACGATTGGAATTTGGATATCAGTACAGGTGTTAGACAAGGTAATAAACTATCACCCTAGTTTAACTTTGTCCTCGAATATGTAATCCGAAAATTGTATCTTAGAGGCAAAATTTCCAGCAAAATAACTTAAATTGCATTTGCTTGTGATATTCAGATTTAAAGCAGTAGTACGCATTGATTGCAATGGCAAAATAATAACTATAGAATCAGTAAACGATGCTGGTCTTTCAATTAATAAAAATAAAACAAAATATATAGAGAAATCAAAATTCTCTGGCGACTACAGAGATTGTCTGATTGTTGAGGATTTTAGATTCGAAACTCTTAATTAGTTTTACATATTTAGGTCAATCATAAACATCTCTCATACAACTTCAGAAAAAACTAATTACAGAATTCTAAAAGGTAACAGAAGCTGTTTTTTGAATCGACATCTATTAAGAAATTGTCTAATCCCTAAAGTAATTAAATTAAAGATATACAAAACAATTATTTGGCCTGTGGTGGCATATGCCTAAGATTTGGAACTTGACACAAAAGGATATTAACACTTCGCATGCGGGTAACGTATTTTTACGATTTTTGCAGTCTGTCACTGGAGCGCGGGTCACGTAAAAATACTATTTAGTAGATTTGTGGTGGATACCCGCTAACCACCACAAATCTACTAAATACGTATAATTATATGAATGTGTGACATTATATGCGTGTTGTTTGCGTTGCTATTCAAAACTTTGCATTTTTTCTTTGTACAAGTTATGATTGTCGAGTTACTCGGTCTTTCGTTGCGTTATTTCGTCTTCAATCGAATTCCTAGCTCCAGAACGTACAAGTCGTTTTTTGTCAATTTGAAGCTTGGTTTTTTCAACTCCTCTTCTTAGCCCACTCTCCTGTTTCTAATCATGGATCTTGTTGGTGCTTCAACCACATTTGGCGAAATTGGCGTGCTTGCAGCGTGGCGTTTGAAATCTGGCGAGGGGATTGTAACTCAACAAATTGATTCTTAATCAAAAACAACATTTTGAGGAAAAATTTTTCAAAATTTGATTATTTTAAATACTTTTAATAATAAATTTTTAATAAATTAAATTAA
Organism: Pardosa pseudoannulata; assembly: GCA_032207245.1. NCBI lineage: Eukaryota > Metazoa > Arthropoda > Arachnida > Araneae > Lycosidae > Pardosa > Pardosa pseudoannulata. The sequence goes on along the minus strand of CM063502.1, from coordinate 123,194,756 downwards.
ATTAAATTAAATTAAATAATAAATTTTTAGATACTTGGTAAATTCTTTTTCCAATTTTTAAGTAAATCGACCGATCTTTGCAGAACACGTTAGATACTTATTTTTTATTTCAATTTTTCAAGTAAATCGACCGATCTTTGCAGAACACGTATTTTGAGTGGAGGTTGAAGAGGAGTTGTAAAATTGAAAATTTTTTTTTCAAATCTCTTATATTATTGATGAATACAAAATTGATAAATTGAGCCATTCTGTCAAAGAGAGTTATGAAGAAATATGCGTTGACGGATTATCGGACTTTAATTTTAAAAATCGGTTTTTTTGTGATTTCGTAAAAATATTGTTTTTTTTTTCTTTTGTTAAATAATCATACAGTATATATTAAAGTGTAAAATAAAAAAGATTCGTTCATAAAAACAAAGTAGTTTTCGATTTACTGCGATTTTTCTGAACAACTAAACTTTCGCTCGATTCACGGAAAAAACGCCCGCTGCACGCGTAAGTTTGCGGTGAAGTATACCCGCATGCCAAGTGTTAATAATTTTAAAATATTTGAAAGTAGAATATTGAGAAAGATATATGGACCAATTAAGTTAGATAGTAATGTATGGAAAATAAGAACCGACATGGAAATAGAAACCATTGTAAAATAAAAGCATATAGCAAAGTCTGTTAAGGCACAACGGTTATCTTGCGTCGTCCATATTGAGAGACAATTTGGTAGTCAAGATGCAAAGTTATTATATCGGAAGCCAATGTGCAATAGACCTAAAAGAAGATTTTTAAAAAGATGGTTGGATAATGTTTTGGATGATCTAAACTGCATGAGGATATTCAACTGGAAGACATGAGGATATTCAACTAAAAACAGAGCTGTCTGGAAAAAAAGATTGTACGGCAGATTAAGATCCATCCCACACATTAAAGTCAAAGAAGAAGAAAAATCCTTTAAAATCCCCTATATAATAATAGCCTAACTTATTTATCCGTGTGTCCTAGAATTTATGAAGCTGTTGAACCTGGAATGGATAGAAACATCAATGTTGGATTCTTGATGAGTTAGGGTTAGCGAAATTCAAAGAGAGTAAATTTTATCTTCTCCTAAACTGTCTACCCGATTCTAAAATAAATTGGTATAAATATGCTTCATATCACAACGAAAAATACTGTCTTCTTTAAAACGTTCGAAATCCACCCCTTCCCCCTTTTCAGGCGTTTAATGCCATTATTTCAAGCCTTATTTTCCCCGGTTAAGAGCAGGCTATTAAATTTATCAATTTATCACATAATAAATAAGTAAAAATAACATTTTTTTCTAGCATTATGACGCCATTCCTTTAACTATCTCATTTATTCATTTTTTACTTTATATTATTTAAATACCGTCTGCATGATTTTCATCCGTTTCATCTCTGAATCTCGATATTATGTAACTAATTTTCTTTTATATTTGGCTTAAATAATAGATTAGGTACATATGTGACAATTTTAAATTTAATCATTGATTATCTTTTATTGCAATGAAAATTTTATCACCGGTATTAACAACAAATTCTTTTCATAAAAGTCTGGGAGTCTATTTCACGGACTAATAAACATCCAACGTTTGAGTTATATATCTTTGAAAATTAAGAAGTTTGTTCGTTTGTGTGTTTGTTTTTTTATACTTAACCACATGGTTTGCAATCGTTCGCCAAATTTTGGACATCATTCATATATACCGCCAAATAATCACTGTTAATATTAAAATCTCTGCTGTCCATCCTATCACGTAATATGACAAGAGAAATTAAAATTGTCAACTAACATACTGTCAGTAAAGTTTTTTATGTTAATTTTATATTTTACCATGTCCAAAACTTTTCGAGGTAATTCTAAACTTTTAATATAAATTCGAGGAAGATAAAGTCACAGACATATAAGCATGTATCTTATTACTTACTAGTATATAGCCCGTCATATGACGGATCGGTAAAATTTTTAATTTTCCAGAATTGTAAAGAACCCTTTGAGGCAAGTAAAAAAAAAATAGTTTGCTTTTTTTAGCTGAGAATTACCTTTCAACAAAAATAATCGATTAAAATTATCACATATGTACTTAATCTATTATTTAAATCAAATAAAAAAGAAAAATATTTATGTAATAGCTAAGTTTAGTGATAAAACGTATGAAAATAATGTAGAAAATATTTAAATAATTTAAAATGTGAAATGATTAAATGAGATGGTTAAAGGAATGAAGTCATAATGCTAGAAACAATTGTTATTTTTACCTACTTATTTTGTGATAAATTGATAAATTTAATCGCTTGCTCTTAAAATGAGGCTTGATATAATGGTATTAAACGCTCGAAAAGGGGACAGGGTGGATTTCGAACGTTTTAAAGAGGACAGTATTTTTCGCTGTGATGCGAAGTTTATTCATACCAATTTACTTCAGAATCGGATCTATAGTTTAGGAAAAGATAAATTTTACTCGCTTTGAATTTTGCAAACCCTAACTCATCAAAAATCCAATATGGATGCTCTATCCATTCCAGGTCCAACAGCTTCATAACTTCGAGGATAGACAGGCAGATAACTTAGGCTATTATTACATTAGGAGAAGAAGGTTTAAAGATACACAACATGAAATGTTTATGTAGCCAGGGACATCCGTACAACAATACGTGAATTTAATAAAATGAAAATTATAAAAAGGTGAAAAAATAGTAAAAATTTATTTTAAAAATAATAAAATAACTTTCGGAAAAAGAATTTAAAAGAAAAAGCAGACAATATTAAATTTATTAGACATTTAAAAAACTTTGCTGCATCGGGGATAGAACCGTCAACCCGAGAAGTACGACGACCTAGTGGTGGTGGGGGGGAGACATTCTACCAAACGTACAAGGATTGCACGTTGTGGGTAGACTAATTAGAGTATATGAAGGTTCAAGTAGAAACAGTCCAGAAATTTAAATATTACTCTCCGCCTTTGACATCCTATCAAGAATGAATTTCGTATAGAATAAGAGGAAGGATAAGGCTTGAAATAATAGCCTTAAACGCTCGAAAATGGGGATGGGGTGGATTTTGAACTCGCTTTCAATTTTGCTAACCCTAACTCATGAAAAATCCAATATGGATGCTGTATCCATTCCAGGTACAACCGCTTCAGAAATTTGCGGACAGACAACTTAGGCTATTATTATATAGGGGATTTAGGTTTATCAAGAAAGCATTTGTTTATTTTGATGCAAATGGTCAGTCATAGTTTAAAACAATTTTGGAGAGTATTCCTTGATACGAAGAAATGAAAAAGCCTTATACGTTTCTGATATTGAACCTGCCTCATAGGGTACTTTACAATTCTGGAAAGTTAAAAATTTTACTGATCCCTTCATCTGACGGGCTATATGCTAGTTAGGTGTATTCCTTAAGTTGTGGCTACCATTGTATACATATTAACCCTTAGCACTCCGTTGGCTCCTCTACGGGGCCATCCGGCATTTTTTAACCCTTAGCACTCCGTTGGCTCCTCTACGGGGCCATCCGGCATTTTTTAACCCTTAGTACTCCGTTGGCTCCTCTACGGGACAATCCGGCATTTTTCAACCCTTAGCACTCCGTTGGCTCCTCTACGGGGCCATCCGGCATTTTTTAACCCTTAGCACTCCGTTAGCTCCTCTACGGGGCCATCCGGCATTTTTTAACCCTTAGCACTCCGTTGGCTCCTCTACGGGGCCATCCGGCATTTTTTAACCCTTAGCACTCCGTTGGCTCCTCTACGGAACAATCCGGCATTTTTTAACCCTTAGCACTCCGTTAGCTCCTCTACGGGGCCATCCGGCATTTTTTAACCCTTAGCACTCCGTTGGCTCCTCTACGGGGCCATCCGGCATTTTTTAACCCTTAGCACTCCGTTGGCTCCTCTACGGGACAATCCGGCATTTTTCAACCCTTAGCACTCCGTTAGTTCCTCTACGGGGCCATCCGGCATTTTTTAACCCTTAGCACTCCGTTGGCTCCTCTACGGGGCCATCCGGCATTTTTTAACCCTTAGTACTCCGTTGGCTCCTCTACGGAACAATCCGGCATTTTTTAACCCTTAGCACTCCGTTAGCTCCTCTACGGGGCCATCCGGCATTTTTTAACCCTTAGCACTCCGTTGGCTCCTCTAAGGGGCCATCCGGCATTTTTTCCTCAGCTCCGTAGTCTCCGCTGCGGAGCCAAATGTTTTTAGCATGACTAGGTTTAACACTAAACATACCAACACTTAATACATACCTATTTCTACCATAGCCGGTCAAATGACCGGACTTTATTTTTTCTGATTATAAATGTATGAAATATGAAAATTGGAAGGAAATAGACAAATAAACTTTATTATAATTAAACAAAATTGTATATTGTCAATTTTTATGTATTGCAAACACAAAGAATAAGAATTTTTAATTCATTTCCCATCGCATTTTTTACATAAACCTTATGGGTCATTTGACCCGTTATATGGTATGTTTAGTGTTAAGATGCTGCGTTGGCATTTGTTATCTGTAGTTAACACTAGATTGCCCGAGATTTCTTGTATACCTATATTGCCCAAAAACAGTCAAAATGACTGCATTGTGAAAAAATAACAAATATATAAAGAAATTTGTTTAAAATTAATTTTTAATATTATATAATAAAGGAGGGCGGAAGTAACTACAATTATTCATAAACCCATTTATATGTTATAGAAAAAGTCACCAAATTCTAAGAAATTGTGTCATTATATTTCATAATTGTTTTTCTAATTGAAATTAAAAAACAGTCAAAATGACTGCCTTGGGCAATCTAGTGTTAAAACGTGCTCAGTCTCTGTACCGTTACTATTAAACAGTACGCAAGGGAGGGGGGTTAGGGGTTTAAACAGCCCCCCTTGAGCTCAGACTAAATGGTAAAAATAAAAATTTTAGTAGAAACTATGCGGGTTATTATTTTTTAGAATTATGAACCGCCCTTGAAAATTAAGCCACTGGGCATTAAACCATTGTTTGACCGATTATATGGTTAGCAACATAGAGAAAAATAATTATGATGAGAATTTAGAGTTGAGTGGTAGGGAAGACGTGTTTGATTTTCAAGTGTTAAAAGATATTGCAAAAGACAAATTTTGATTATAATTTTGATACTTTAAGTAGAAGTTCCGAAATTATACTACCCAAGTAAACTCAGAATGCATATGGGAGGTTGTTTTTAAAGATATCACGCCATGGTGAATTACAAAATTTAAAATTTACCTATCATTTGGAAGATGGACGTGCATATGTATCAAATAAACAAAATTAATAACATTCACAAGGTCGTATGATTCCTCTCACTTGGCATTTATTATCTGTAGTTAAAACATTCTCAGTCTCTGTACTGTTACCATTAAACCAAGCAACATAGAGAAAAATAATTATGATGAGGATTTAGAGTTGAATGGTAGTCAAGACGCGTTTGATTTTCAACTGTTAAAAGATATTGGAAAAGACAAATGTTGATTATAATTCTGAGACTTTAAATAGCGGTTCCGAAATTATACAACCCAAGTAAACTCAGAATGCATATAGGAGGTTGTTTTTAAAGATATCACAGTATGGTGAATTACAAAATTTAAAATATATCCTTCATTTAACTAACATTCACAAGCTCGTGTGATTCTTCTCACTTTAACCCCTTTCGGTACGATTTAATAATGAAAAACTGTGCGTGAAGTAACCTTTTATTTTTTATTTAAAAAACTTGTTTCATTTTACAATTCTTACATATTCCTAATTAAAATCCACTTTTTACATAGTGTTAAATAATATCAGAAAAGGTATAATTAAGAAAATATCAAAACAAAACATTAATAAGGTATACAGATAATAGTCTTCAAGCTAGTGGTACTTTTCAAAACAAAGTGCAAAGGAATACTGAATTGTTTACACCGCTAGGGAGTCTCACTTCTAATTTGATTCTTGTAACACACACGGCATTTCTTAGTAGGCTTTCTTTTATTCTGACTCATCAATTTGGCAGTGACTTGTACCAAGAAATTCTAAATAAACAATATGTAATAGTGACCTGGTATTTCCACAAGTAGCAAAAGTCTTGCTAAATTCAGTATACTAGAAATTATAAACTAAATTAATTATCATATTTAACATTAACTTTAATCGCATGACGAGTGTAGCTCGTCATTGTGCGGTATGGAATGAAAAACCAATGACGAGCTAGACTCGTCATTTAACTGGAAGGGGTTAAATAAGACTACATTTCACTAGTTCCGCTGCGAAAATGTGTCGGAGTTGCTGGTAGGCAGTGGTACAAAAATGTGCGGAGCGCTAAGGGTTAAATAACTTAACCTCCCCCCTCCCCCCCCCACACACACACTCATATAAACATATTTATTGGAGCAATTGTACAATAAAATAACGGAATCGACATTAGTTATACGTGTCCTTTGCTGCATTTTACTTGTGTAAACTGAGGTTTTCTGCGTTAATTTTATTAGGATTACAAAATCTGTTACGGTTGAACAGCTGTTCCGGCTTACAGATGTATGAATTTGTTTAGCTGAAGCAGTGAATGGTTGTCTTCTACAACTACGGTAAACAGAAATCATCAGAGAATTCTTGTAGTATTGTGCGTCACATTCACCCATCAGAGTAATTCCATTTTTTCCATGCAAATCAGATTTTCACAAAAAAGATTGACTATCAGATACACATTACATTTAAATCATAAAAATTAATCCTGCGTTTTCTATTTAAATTAATATGGAATACAAAAACACTGAGTTATAAAATAGAATTTATATTTAATGCAAATTATTAGCAATATAGAATTAAACTTTATTAGTTTTCAGTTCAAATTAAGTTGTATACTATTTCTAGTAATCGATTGAAAAAAAATTACATATTCGAAACTTAATCAAATTAGAGTTAAAATTAATTTGAATCACTGTCAAATTTCGATACAAAAGTACATAAATAGTCCTCAAATTTAGGTATATTTTATTAAAAACCTTTGAAAAGTTTAGCATATTCAATATTTTAAATATAAAATATTTTCTTCGAACATATCAGCTTTACTAGAGAGTTCAATAAATGTTTAGTAAAAATAATTCATGAAACTAATATTAGTAGAACAGAGCTACCACAGAATAAAGACAACCTATTATGCTAAAGTCTATCGTAAAATACTTGTGTTAAATTAAAAAAAAATTTTTTAGCTTTAGCAATTTTTCATTTACATTCCCGTTTGGTACACTACTCACTGTAATTGAACGTTAAAGCATCAGTTTCCAATCTTTATGCATCCACGCCTCCATAATTTTTTTCGAACCTCCATACCTTTTACTTTTAATAAGTGTAATAATATACAGTGGGCCCCGCTTAATGTGATTAGTTTGGGACACCGTGATTTCGGTAACAGTAACCGATATACAAAATTAGATAAATTTAACCCCCCCCCTTTAATTTACACGTACTACATTTCAAAATAAAATGAAAAAACTCACCTTATATTTATGCACTGTATATTGTCCTTTCAGCCATTAGAATTGTTTACATAATAAAAATAATTGCTCAATTGTTGACTGTAAAATATTTTCTAAGAAACTCATTGATAAATCGTTCGTAATCATAATGTTTTTTAAAGTCACCAGAGCGGTGTTGTACTCCACGTTTCAACACTTTCAATGCAATTCAGAAGCTGAGAAATGTTTAACTGCGCTGCAGCATTGAGCTGACTCATATTTGGTAACCTGTCATAACGATTTAAAATTTCGATATTTAGTTTTAATGTTAAATCATTTCGCTTTCTGGCTTCCATATCGACAAACTGCATGTAAGCGAGCAAGGCATAAAATGTGAATACGCTCCTTCTCAGCTCCGATTAGAATGTGTTGCCTTCTGCTTATCTGACAATTATTGACCACCAGCAGGGTGTGCGTATTTCTGAAAAATTCTAGGAACTTGTAACTTCCCACTCCTTTGTTCATTCTCTTTTTCCCTAGGTGGAAGAGGGAGAATTCTCGGAAATTAAAAGAAGGGCGAGGGGAAAGAAAAAAATGGGTTCCTTCTGAATACATTGTGAATATTCCTTTGCCAGTTAAAATGAGATTCGAAAACTGATAACATTAACCGGCGTAACGATCACATAAAGCAATAATTTTAACATACGAATGAATAGAGAAAATCGGGACCAAGTGATTTCGATAACAATAAGCGATTGATAACATTAACCGCGATCACATTAAGCGGAGTCCACTGTACATACTTTTTAAACATTGCTAACTTTATTTACAAAAATAATAAAGAAAACTGCAATTAACAGAATACTAATAAGGCTTTGCTATAACATGCACGCACACGCAAATTTATTTTTATATTAAATTACAGATTAAACTACACCTAACATATCAAAATTTGATTCGAGGGTTGTTGTTTATTGGTACAAAGCTTACGAAAGTCTACACAATGTGTAAAACTCGTTAATGTTTCATGCAACTAGAGTTGTGAGCAGTGGAAAAAACCCGGTTTAAACCTGGAAAAAAAACCGGGTGTTTTGGGAAGGGAATTTTGAAAATTTCCAAAACATGGGAATTTTGAAGTATTTTACAGTCGCCAATTCCTATGACACAATGAAAACCACCATTTTTTTCTGTCTTTGTTGTAGACCTCAAAAGTTGATATTTTCACAAAATTTAACTATTATATGCTGTGAAAAAAATTTGAATAATTGGGATTAACTAACTATATTTGGCAAGGTATCATGTTTAGCATGAAAGAATGAGTAAATTTTTCTTTAAGAAGTATCCAATATTTTTATTATTACATAAATATTAGGCAATAATCTGTAGAGTCACAAAACCCATAAATCATTATTTTTCTTGGATAACATCTCTCTCTCTCTCTCTCTCTCTCTCTCTCTATATATATATATATATATATATATATATATATATATATATATATATATATATAATGTGTGTGTGTGTGTAGGAATTGGACACAAAATGCAACAGTGTCATTTGATTACACCTTTAAATGATATATGCATTACAAAAAATAATAAACTTATTTTAAATTTAAAGATATTTATTTTTATATTATAAAAGGAGGGGGAAAAGTTTAGCATAAAGCAATTTACATAATAAATAATGATCAAAAATAATGTATATAATTATTATATTAGCAATTAAAATGGAAGCAACCAGTTACTTGTTAATAAGACTAACAGGATAATTAATTACATAAGTACTACTATAAAATCATTTAAATGACCATTGCTATTATTTCTTGAATATATATATATATATATATATATATATATATATATATATATATATATATATATATATATATATTGCCAAAAGTAAAAAAAATCTCTTAGAAATAATATGCCAGTTCTTAGATAGCTACTGTTGAAAAAATAAATGTAAACATTGTTAAAATTATTTCTTCCCAAAGTTCCCAAAATTCCGGGTTTATTCCCCAAAATTCCCGTGTTTATTCCCATCTCTTCAAAATTCCGGGTGTTTTACATCTCTACATGCAACTAGCGGTTAAGCTGTTTTTGAGCTTTACGATCTACACTTTGCAACACAAGGACTACGAACATCCATACTTGAGTGAGATTCGAACCCATGAACTCCGGCACGGCAAGTCAGCGCCCTAACCATTCGACCACCCTTCGGCCTAGCTAGCGATTTTTTTAGCATTAACGGGTTTTCAAAGTGTCTTCTACTCCAGATAATTTTTATATAGGAATTAAATTATATGTATAAAAATATATGAAAAATAAAAATAAACATTCATTAACTGGAATTTTCATTGTTACGTTAAAGTATGAAATTTTATTTATTTGTAGATGCTTTGGTATAAAAATAAACTTTTTTATGGAAAACTTTTGGCACCTCCAAGTCGAAAACCGTTGCATTAAAGGGCTGTGTATTGTGAATAATTTTATTTTTAATTAATTGCTAAAGTAACGCACTTTTTTATGTTTGAAATTTACTCAGATATGCAGCCTTTGACTTACGAGTTGTTCTAAATTTATTATACGTTTTAGAGTTCCGTCTAGGGTATCTAAATAAAAAATTGTATGCTGGGATAAAATAATTGCATTAAAGAAAATTTCTTTTAATAACCTTTTACTTACAATGTTCTTTTTTTAATACTTAATTCAATAAATAATGTTAGATTTACTATTATCTATCTCTAACATATCCTTAAATTTTGGCATTATTTTCTTAAAAGCAGTTGATAAGGGTTGTTCCGTAGAACAGGTCTGTCCAACTCCAAAAATTTTGTGAAACGCATTGTATAGATACTGTAACAGTGTGCCTTAGCGGTGTGCCTACACCAAAGACTCTGCTTTGGGAAATGGATTTCGCTTATGTGGAGACAAAGGTATTGTCTCCCCCGGCACCGCGATGTGGCTTATACTTTTGTGGCTTACAGTAGTTAAACAACAGACCAGATAACCGGGCACCCAGACTGACAGCCAGAAAGATAATCATCGAAACCAAAAGGGAACGCCCGACATTGAATCTTAGCCGACACGAAATTCCAGAGACTTGGGGCCGGTAATTGTCTAGACCAGACCAATCCAGTTGGTTGAAAGTGAGATCATCGCCAGATGATCCGATGATGAAATTGTGGGTGAGGGCCCCTCTCTTAGAGGCCCTCCCCTAAAAAAGAGACGATATAAGATTTTTTAAATAAGTAATTAGTTAGCTAGCAACGAGCTAATTCGGAGGTCGCCTTGACTAGTCTCTCTATCGGAGAGTTTCCTTAGCTATAATCCCACCTTGGGATATTTTCTGAGGGGTAGCTAGAATCAGCTAACTCGGAGGTCTTCTTGACCAGTCTCTCCATCTGAGAGTTTTTCCTAGCGAAATTCCCACCTTGGGATACATCTCTTGCTGAGATTGATAACGACACACTGTGCCTTGGGTTTTCTTTTAATATAATCCTCTTCAGAATTGATTGCATATTCCTCTTAGGAACTCTAACTGTGTTTTCATATTTTTCGAAGAAACCATTTGTTGTTTCACCTTATCTCGTCTAATTGAATGTACTGTCTACTTAATTACTCCAGAAAACTTTTGCGTGAGCTACCAAATTGTTTCTTCCGGCGGATCGCCAACATTTCGGCAGAGGCATTTATTGTACGTCTCTACTCAGGCCTACGTGTATCGAATCACATACTTGTGAACTGAAAAATTTTTTTTTTCGTGTATATAGAAATGATGTGTATAGCAGAGGTGTAAATAAATCAATTATTCAAGAAACACCTGATTCTTCATTGTGTCACCTAAAACAGGAACCAGATACGTTACAATACATAATTTTTTAGGGTGAAAGTTTAAAACAAAACATTTTTATTATAGTTTTAATTATTATAATTCATAAATTAGCACTAGAACAATTGAAAATTTATTACAGTACATACAAAATCATAACAATTGTGATCAATAAAGCAATCAAATAATTATTGTATGTATACTTTAATCAGTGCGATATTTGTTTCAATTCAAAATTTCATGAATTCCTTCGCATGGGGCCTGTTATCTGCGATTTGGCTTCACCCTTATTACAGAGAACCATTGAAATTAATTTTAAGTATAAATTTATTTTGGAAAGTTCTTTTTACTTTACCTGAACAAACCTTACTCTTTAACATAAAATTATTCTCAGCATATTAAGAATATTAGACAACATATTTCCCTCTGTTTTAGTTATTTCTGTGTACAGTTTTCCCCCGCCACTTCGCGCTTCATGTTTTGCGGCTTCAGTGCTTCGCGGGTTTTTCCAAAATATTTATCAAAAAATAAAAATGAAAAAATACAATCATGTCGGCAGTCACATTGCGGAAAGGAGCTTTGTTTCATGTTGATGCGTGAGAGAGAAGGATCTCTGCATGTCAAACAAAGAGATGAGTTGACTCAAAGTACATACCACAGGCTCTTGGAATGATAAAGTGTGCAAGAGAGGAAGAAAATGAAGAGGGAGACGAAGAACAAATTGAAAAGCTTGGCCTTACCCTGGAGAATCTGCAACAATTGGCTGAACGATGGCCGAAAGATAGAACGCTGCTCTTCGGAACCAGAGTTCGCGGGTTCGAATCCCGCTGATGGCATGGATGTTCGTAGCCGTTCGGAATCGGCTTTAAACAGTAAGTCCCGGTCTCATTAGTCATCGTGTGCAAAACAGTAGATCGTAGTGCTCCAAACCAAACCAAACCTGCAACCAATTGTGCAACATGGCAAGAATTTGCACAAGACATTGACGACAATACGGTTCGAGCTGTCGAGTTCAGCAATCGCGTTGACGGGGTTATGACCTTGTACAGAGGAATTTTGAAGTAAAGCTTGAAACAAAGGCAACAACTACCCATCACCATGTTCCTCTCCAAGGTAAAGCCCCCTGGTCCTACCGTCAGCGCCTCCTACAGAAGGGTCTCCGAGTGAGCCTAAAAACTTAAACGAGTCAAGTGACAGCCTCTCCTCTGCCACCAACATAAGACTCTTCGCCTCTCTCAGAAAACAATATTGATTAATGTTTATTACTCTATAAGTTTTTGTAATTAACCTTATTCATTAGCACTGACACGTTTAAGTAAATACGTATACTGTTGTAATTTTTGTCTTAAATGTGTAAAGTATAAATGCTGTTTACATATTTAAACATTCATGTACCCGCATACACAAAAATTCCCAGGAACAAATCCTACTTCTCGGTTTTTCACCTTTCGTGGAAGGTTCTGGTCCCCATTAACCGCGAAAAACGAGGGATCACTGTATTTTTATCTCTCCAATACGGAAGTCGCCTGATATCCGCACGTCTCTAAATTGAATTTAGAGGAAACGAAAAGTTATAAATTGGTATTCATTTACAAGTCTATTTCTGTCATGATGGTGGATGGCCAAACGATATCAATTATTTTGAAGGAAGGAAAGCAGTTTTAATATCTCGTATCAGGGTCGCCTCTAGAAGTTTGCTGCCCGGACGAATATGTAAAATGTCACACCCCTGCATCTTCACAATTAAAATTGAGAGAGAAATTATTGATAGGTGCAAAAAGAAATGAAACTTTAATAGTTCATGCAAACAATGAAACAGAATAACTAAACATATTTTTGTTTATAATAAAACTTAAAATAAGTTTAAAAAAAATCTCTCTCCAAACACCTAGAATCTTTTAAATAATATGAAACCAAGTTCACAAAATTGATGTTGAGATTTTCCGTTCCCCTTGAAACGTGTAAAATACATAGGTTAGCACTTTTGGTCATTTAATTGAACTCACTACGTTTTTAGCTGTGTAGCGGTTATTTTTTTTCCTTTAAGATAAAGGATTTTAAACATTTGTAGCTTTTACATAAACTGTATAAATACAAACCAGGAACGTTGCGAAGGGGGATGTGAAAGTTGTAACCCCTATGAGGATTGTTGTTTATATATGAAAGGACTGCTGTGGTAATACTTAAGAATAGGGTACCCCTTGGCAAATGTGGCGACGTTTACTAAAACAAATGGTAAACTAAACAAACTATTAATGGTTCACTATATGGAGAGCGGAGAGTTGATGCCAATGTAATATAAATCAAAATATAAATACAGATTGTGTAGATACGGTGAGATCAGGCGAAAATGTTCGGCTCCCTTGTGTAAAGCTTTATCGCCAAGTTGACGGGGGTATCCTATTCTTGTGTCAAACCAACTGCTGTATTAACTTTGAGATGTGAAAAAGGGAAGAACCACTCCCCCATGAAAAGTTTCTTTCTACGGTCCTGATACGAACTGTAAGTTTTTAGTAAAAAAAAAATTATCTGTATAAATTCCAATTAATTGTCATTTAAAATATCAGTATTTTTCTTCCACTCACAGTCAAAATGCCTCCTCCGAATTTTGATTCTCCAGACAAATGTCCTAATTATCCGCCCCTAGATCTGGCCTTATTCATATGTTAACTTTACAAACATGCTGTACCGAGGTACTTTCTCACGGTGAGTTGCACGTGCATGCATAGCCGTGGGAGGATTTTCCTTGACGAATTTAAGACCCCAATTATTTACGTCAAGTTTAGGGACCCCTGCAGAGAGGATACTTCACGGAATGGCAGCATAACGGTCAAGCTCGCACAGAACTGTAAGCGTGAATTATGGGAGCAGGGGCTAAAATGTAATGTCAGCTTGAACAAAAAGGGGCTACTTTAATGAGCCCATCTGCACTCGCGAAGAGCATTTGATGTGGGAAAATTTTCCCGAAGGAAGGGATTGGATAACAAGAAAAGAAGGGGCGTTGGGACCGAGGTGAGGTTTTTGAAAAAAATGGAGTGAGAGCTGAGAGTGAGAAGTGGGCAGTCGAGAGAAGTGGAACAAGAATCGACTAGCACGAGCTCGTCCCGTGCGCCCGGACTGACACCGCCCCGCTCAACATCACCAACTCGTCCCGTATGCCCGTGAGAAAAGCCCCTGCCTGCTCCCCTGCGACTTCAATGGAGGTAATTTATAAATAATATTTGCAGTCCTTTGACTTAGGCCTCTGTTAATAATAATAATTCCTTATAAAGTGATGTGGGATAATTAGTCTGTAAATAGAAAATATAAATGATTGATTATGTTAACCAAGTATTTTTGTAAATAAATGTATAGAATAAATGTCTGAATCTATATAAGGTATTATATTCATTCTGTGTTTCCCCCTTGTAACGAACACTGGTGTATAGGTTGTATGTACATTACAACACATGCCTATCAGATAAATGATCAAATAAAAGTACTCTTACTTGCTAGTAGTTAAATATTTTATGCTGGATATGTTAGTGTAGTCCTTGTTAAAATTATTTTAAAAGTATTTTCCCCCTTTATATTTTAATCAATATTATCTTTATTATCTAACTCATAAATGAGAACAGAGGAACTGCATGCATTACAAGATACGTCGCAAGACTTGAAAATTAATTGTCAATTTGTTTTAATTTTTTCCTTTCTTCTCTTGGCATTTTTTCAAGAAATGAAATAAACATGTATTCAAGATTTTTGAATGAGACTTGCGTGTAAGATCAAACTACTAGTCTAAGAAGTAGTGACAATGGTAAATGAGTAAAATACCCCATGGTTCATTAATAAATCAAAGATGAATAGAACTTAAGTGTAAGATCAAGCTACAAGTCTAAGAAGTAATGACAAAGGAAAATACGGTGAACAATTAAACACAACTATCCCCCGATTCATAAATAATTGATAAGGTAAGTAAGTGTTACAGGCAGATGTATAATAACAATTAAAATAATTAATGACAAAAACATAAAATCTTAAGTGCAGGAGTACCCTACAATCATATTCCAAAAGAAACGCAAGTTTACGAAATTCGTCTAAGGAAGTTGACATAGATATCTGTCAATTTGACCCGCCCTTCATAAATGTATACTTTCCTTTTGCCATTAAAATTTTATAGCAGTTTTGCCTCAAACTCATTTGAGAACCATTTACAGCAATATATAATGCACACAACATATATCTCTATTAAGCTTCAAATTTTTTAACTAAAAATAGCTGCACTAATTAAAAATTATGGGAAGCAAAAAATGATTAAAAATAAATTTTAAATTCAATAATGGAAATATTTTTTCTGGCTCTTTGTTTACATAAAATGCTATAGTTTTTCTCCATAGTTAAAGATTAGAAATATTTCCAAAAATCTTGCCATAAAATCCCCTATATTACCATTTGATATTAGTCCACCATATAAGGCGCACTAAGATGAGTATTTCTAAGTGCAAGTTTATTCACACGAAGCTACTTTTTCCAATTAATCCACTAAATTCTTCTAAATATTTTCCCCGATATTTTTATATGCATCAGAAGCTTGGGGTAACAGAGCAGTTTGATCCACATATTTCGCACAGTATACTTCAAAAGAAATATATGTTTAAAAGTACACAGAAGAGCCAAAAATTGGTACACCTGCTTGATATCGTCTAGGTCCCTCGCGAGCACGCAGAAGTGCCGCAACACGACACGGCATGGACTCAACTAATGTCTGAAGTCGTGCTGGTGGTAATTGACGCCATGAGTACTGCAGGGCTGTCCATAAATCTCAAACATTATGAGGTGGTGGCGATCTCTTCTGAACAGCACGTTGCAAGGCATCGCATATATGCTTAATAATGTTCATGCCTGGGGGATTTTGGTGGCCAGCAGAAGTCAGAAGAGTGTTCCTAGAACTATTCTGTAGCAATTCTGGAAGTGTGAGGTGTCGCATTGTCCTGCTGGAATTTCTCAAGTTCATCAATATGTACAATGGACATAAATAGGTGCAGGTGATCAGACAGGATGCTTACGTGCATGTCACCTGTCAGAGTCCTATCTAGACGTATCTAGACGTATCTATACCATAACACTCCAACTGCAAGTACTCCATGCCATCACAGAGCCTCCACCAGCTCCAGCAGTCCCCTGTTGATATACAGGGTCCATGGATTCATGAGATTGTCTCCATACCCGTACACGTCCATCCACTCGATACAATTTGAAACGAGATCTGTCAGACCAGGCAACGTGTTTCCAGACATCAATAGTCCAATGTCGATGTTGATAGGCCCAGGCGAGGCTTAAATCTCTGTGTCGTGGAGTCATCAAGAGTACACGAGTAGATCTTCTGCTCTGAAAACCCATATCGATGATGTTTCGTTGAATAGTTCGCACTCGGACACTTGCTGATCACCCAGCATAAATTGAAATCCTCAGCAATTTTCGGAAGTTATGCACTTCTGTCACGTTTAATAATTCTCCCCAGTCGTCTTTGGCAATTTCTTGCAAGATTTTTTTCCTGCCGCAGAAATGTCGGAGATTTGATGTTTTACCGGATTCCCGATATTCATACTCGTGAAATGGACTCGTGAATCGTACGGGAATATCTAAATTTCATTGCTCCCTCGGAGATGTTATGTTTCATCTTTCGAGCTCCTACTATTACACCAAGTTCAAACTCACTTAAATCTTGATAACCTGCCAATTTAGCAGCAATAACCGATCTAACAACTGTGCTAGACACTTAATGTATTTTATAAGCATTTCCGATCCTATTTTGATTGGTTCCTTATCTCTTTATTTGCACACACATACCTGTTTTTTTTCCTCTTCAGTATAATCCTTGCAGTTTGTCTCAGACTATTTGCTATTTCTATTGTTCGTTTGATCAAAGTATTTTGGACAAAGAAATGTCATAAAAAATTTGTACATATTGGGGCGGTATGTTTTTGATTTTTTTTTTAATGTTACACACTACCAAGGAAACGATACACCAGAGCTGCTGTAGCTCAGTCGGCAAAGGCAACGATCTCGTAACTGGAGGTTCGGAGCTCGAGCCAGCCTAAGATCCGCCACGCTAAGGGTGACATAAAATATGTTAGGGGTCAGAATGTCCTCCAAGTTCCAAGATACCTCTGGGCGTAGCAGGCCAAGCCTGGAGGTCTTCTGCTTGATCCCTGTTTCTAAATTCCGAGGACCCATTCTTGAGGTTAAGTCAGTCTTCAGCCCTCGTGGTTTCTAACTCAAAGTGAAGCTGTATTAAACCCTTAACCATAGACCTGTCGCATATTGCTAAGGGATCTATTGGACCTGGTGTAGGCTATCCTATACCACAGGGATGTGTAACTATAACAACAGCACCATTACACCCAAACTTTGAAATGATTCATTAATATGTAAAGGATTTCTTAAATGTCTCTCTTCTATTCTATTTCTTAAATATTTGACTTACTTGAGAGAATGCAGTTTACCTACCCCTAACTAAAGATGTAAGGCTGAAAATTATTATCATTGTGAGAGTCATTAGTAGGGTCAATTCTTGACTGAACTGAACCGATGTTGATTACAGGTATGATTCATAAATGTTTAACTTACTTATTCACGTATTCTGTAGTTTAAAGGGGAAACAATTACTTATCTTGTCTTCATCACAAACAAGATGACCCAAAGTAAACTAAAATGTCTCTTATCTGTAATCGTCTTTTCCCACTTATCTGCATCTCACCCATGGGTTTTCAGCTTCTAGACAAAAGTTTGGACCACATTTTTATTATAGCCCAATTCTAGTAAAAGTCTGCAAATAGAATATGAGTACCAGTTGAAAATAATATGCTTAGTTTAACTGAAATAAAGCTTTAATAATTTTAACTGTTTAAAACAATATGTAACTATTGTTTTAGAGAGTGAAATTGAAAATAAATAAAACCAATTATTGCCCAAAACAATTGAACTTTTAAGAACTCTCATCAATGTTACTTTATTTGAGTTAATATTTGACAAATAACCAAAAGTTTTTTTTTTTTTTTCATACACTTTGAAATATTTTTCGTACCTTTTTTAGAGATTTAAAAAAATTCTTTAAATCTCCAGAAAAAAATAATTATTACTTAAATATTATTATTAGATTATTATCTAAATAATTATATTAAAAATTAAAATATAAGAGATTAAAATCTCTAGAAAGATCTTTCCAGAGATTTAAAAATAATTCCAATATGTTTTTGAGGGCCACAATTCGGAAATTCCTTTTCCAGTACATTCACAGTGTTTTCCTGTGCTAGTAAGACAGTTATTCAAATATATAAGCCTTTTAGGCATTTATTTTAACTTTTATAATTTTTTTCAAGAGATGGCTTTTATTACTGAGTTGCCAGAAAATATATCTTCAGAATCTTCAAAAAACAGTTTTATGTCTTTTGAAAATTAGATGATGTCATTTTGCAAATTGTTTTTAGGTTCTTCTTTACAAAATATAATATCCCTAACACTAACACCTTTTTTATATTTCTTTATCCTAAAATTTATAACCAATGGATGCCTATACAAAAAAAAAGGTTAACTTCGAACTTCGCTAGTTTCTTAAGAAGTCTAAAAAAAATTTACATCAGAGCCAGATTAAGGTTGGCCAGAATTTTTTTTATCCTATCTCCAACCCTCCCAGATTAAATAAAATTATAAATTGAAAAATTCCGTATTTTAATAATACGGATGCTTCCAAAAATTTGGAAGCCCAAAGACAGTGATAAGGAGTTTTATCAAAAGTTGGCGACACTACATGACCGCTCGTTTATCTCAGTTGGTTAAATAGTATTGTTATAACAGCCATGTTTAAATGAGTGTTTCGATTCCAAACGCCGCCAACTGCGAGTTGAAGGGCGTAATCGATTGACTTTCCACATAAAGAACGCAAGGTTTTTGGAAATTTTCAAATACCTTCTCCATAAAATCATTACTTGACTTCCGTATATTGTGTGCGAGGGATGTTACAAAGTACATAAGACAATTCTTGGACAAATGAGTCCAAGAATTGTCTATGTACTTTGTAACTTATTGGGAGTACTTTGTTGAGAGGTCATGAACTGATTTGATCTCATAGCTCTGATCTGTCACCTTCAGATTTTCATCTGTTCAACTTTCTCATTTGAAGACGTTTATGGAGGGCAAAATATTTTCTGTCAACGATGTGGTTCAGACTACAGTCGCCCAACAATGTTCCAGAAAAGCACTGGTAGACCTTTTTGACTAAAGTATACAAAGCAGTTTTTTTACTCATAAAGTGAGTTTAGAAGGACGATTAAGTCGAAAAATAAAGACTGATATACCTATACAAATTTGTAATTTTTTTCAAAAATACAGCCGGACCTATGTTTAACAAAAATGCTAAATCCCTTTAAAATAAATCGTTGTATGAAAAATTTGATGAGGTCCAGAATGCCGTCAAAGAATGGACCAAAGAGGCAGAGGTAGACTTTTTTGATGAAAGTATAAGAAGTCATCTCTTGACTCACAAAGTGCGTTTAGAAGGATAATTACGTCGAAAAATAGAGATTGGTGTATCTATAGGAATTTATAAATTTTTCAAAAATACAGTTGAATCTCTATGTAAAAAAGCCGTTTTGTGGCAAAATCGTTAAAAAGAGAATCATCTTTTAAAGAAAAAAAATTAAACTCATAAATATAAAATATTGTTTAAAACGTAATTAATCACACTTTTTCTATAAATTCATATTTATTTGTTTAATTTATTTTATCAAAGAGAAAGCTACGAAGAAAATAAGTATAAAAGAAAAACTCTCTGAGAAGACACTATAATTTCAGATTAAAACTTTTATGCTAAAATTTATTAGATTTAAGGATATTATCTTGTTAAAAGAAAATGACATGTGTTTAAAGAAAGAATTTGAAATGTTTAGACATATTTTGAAAAATAAGGGTAAAAAAGTTAGATCTCAGAAAAAAGTTTGTTAATTAGAGAATACACTTCGCTATTTGGAGGTTATTTTACGAAGAAATTAGGAAAATGCTTTTGGTTTCAAGGAAAATTTGCGAAATAGAGAAAATTTGCTTATCAGATGTTCGTTTAATAGAAGGTAGACTGATATTGCCATTTGAGTACTCTTACTTTCTGAACATGTCTTGAAATTTAAAAGAAAATAGCAGTTACAACTTAAGATAGCTCCGCTTTTTTAAACGCTTCGAGGTAACAAAAATGGACTGCAGTGAAAGTATGAACATAAGCATAATTATACTTTTTTCTCAAACCATGACAAATATCTTTTAGATGCTTTTTATATTATATTCATCGGGGAAATTAATTATTTTTGTAAAATGGTACATTCAGCTCCATTCTTTGTTTCAGAAAATATTTCACTCTTCCTAGATAAGCGTGAACTTCCTCCTGGAAGTTAATTTTTATCATCAATTTATCTCTTTGTTGTCTTAGGAAGTGATATTCTCTTGGTAGAAAAAAAAAGCGCTACAAATGGCAATATCTGAAAGCGGGTGCTTAATTTCTCAAAATAATTTTACGGGATGCTTGCTGTAGTAACGCAGGTAATATACGATAAATGGTGATATTTTATTTCAGTAACATATGCACTTTAAAGCGGTATGTACTCGAAAGAAATTTCGGATTTAAAAGTGATCATATGTTCAAATCTTATATCTGTTATAATGCTGCAATAGCAGTAATTAATCGTAGAAAGACACAATTTGTTTTATAGAATTTGTGAGCTTTTATAATCTTAAATTTCTATTAAACGCCTTTCGGTAAATTTCTTATTTTTTTTGGATTTTCGAAAAGTTAGGGGTATTTGTCCGGACAGTGGGATTCAAATCCGCAAACTTTAGAATCAAAGGGGAATGTCCTACCGATTCGGTTATCATCCGACTATTTGATTGATTAGACCAGAGTGCTACGATCATTAACTTTGATTCACGAATATTTCGCTTCCCTTCTGCAGTAATTTGTAAATAAAATAAACATAAAGTTCCATGTCTAAATTTTTTAAAAATTAAATATATTGTCTTTTAAACTCTACTTTTTAACTAGAAATTTGAAAAAAAAATTCTACTTTTTTTTATTTTATTCAGAGGAGAATTACTGTCTTTGTCCGAATCCCTTTTAAACGCCTATAGCAAGCATTGTATGTACGGCGCGATGTCTTTACAACAGATGAGTCCATGGTAAATGCCTCCTTATACACGCCTTAGTTTCGGCCCTGCATCGAAATACAAATCAAATAACATAGTTTAGTAAAACCAAAAGGAAACTACTCTGGTATTTTATTACCTCATTCCAAATAATACTGGATATTCCTTTGTTTAATCAAATTGTCTGATATGAAATATATAGTTCATGAAATGTATGAAATGTTCAAATCAATTTGGTCTTTTCTTGTCTGATGACCACGAATTTTGAGGTATTTCCAACCTTTGTGTTGCTTTTGGATATAAGTTTTCAGCTATTCGTCGACATTACGATCTTTGTCATCATTATTGTTAAACAAGATTATAATTTTTCACACGTTTAAATATTTCCATTATCATCAAAGCTTATTTGGATAAGATCTTGTTCCCTAAAGTTTTGAACCGAAAAATTAATAAAGAATGCATTTTAAGACCCCTCTATATACTTTGAAAATTTATTTTATTCTAATAAAAGATGGATAGAATGTGGAAAAACGCAGTAACAATGATATTTTCCTGTATAATTATTCTAGGATTCAATAAATGAAAGAGACTGTATATACATTGATTAATGATTTTTCCAAATACAGATTTTGTTAACTACTTACTGAGTTTTCTAGCAATATTTTCACTATTTAAACAGCTTTATCACTACTATTTTTATCTTTGCGTATTTCAGTTTCAATACAACTTTTTAGCGTTGAAAGTTGCTTTATTAATATTTGGTTTCTTCCACATATTGTTAGAGGAAAGCATAGTATTTGGGGCTTATTTGGGGTTATAAACATTATTCGATGTCCAGGGCTAATTTTAGCTAAGTTTAAGATGGTGCACGATATTATTATCAACCAACATATAACCCAGCATAAGGTCTGTTAAAAAGAGCAGCGAATTTAAATTGACACGTGTACAAACAACATATAAGTACTGTCAATGTCTATTTTCTTTGCTCCTTCTATAAGAGCGACAACTGCTTTAGATCAACAACCTCACCATGCCCTTCATTCTTGGAGCATTGAAAAGATAGATTCTGCTTTTTGTAAGAAATTCTTGTCCTTTTTGAAATACATAATTATACTGAGACTTAATCAGATACATCTTCCTTTCTTGCTTGGGAAGACTCTTCAGCATTTTAGTGTGTACATGCATTAGATTTAACTAATTAAATATAGAAAAGAAAAAAGATCTACAGTATTTGAAAGTTTGTTTATTCTCCAACATGATTTTTTCTTCATGTCTTAAAAAATATTAACAAGAAACATTAGGTGTTTTAATTATACTTTGTAAATGTAAAATATCTGAAGAACTACAACATCTCCGTATAGAATGTTTGACCATAATGGGAAGAACTCTTCTCTTTTAATATAGCAAACGCTACTCGAAGGATAGTTAAAACAAAATGTTTAATTTTTCGACACCAAACCCCTCTCCCTGTCTCTCTGGTTATCATTTAAAATGAGTCCGAAGTACATAAACAAAATTATTTTATTATTTTTCATCAAAACCAAATAAAATGGCATAGGTAAATAAATATATATAGCTCTTTGTCCTTAGTTATAGCAATTATGTAGAAAGTGTATAAAGAAAGTATGAATCTTCTTAAATGATAATATCTAAATCTGCTAAACGATGGAATAATATTTTAATGTTTTACAGAAAGAGATATCTCTAATAATATCTACAAACTATTTTCTTATGAAAACTTATCTCCTTCAAAATTTATGAATAAGATGTAAAATTAAGTATTAAAAATTGTGATTTTGAGAAACATTGATAATTTTGAGAAAGATGGTCAAACCTGAAATCATTCAGATGTAAGCCTTTTTTCAAGTACAATTTAGAGTCATTTCAGACTGTTACAAGACTACCTCTGTTTATTATATTTAAAAACACATACATTCATATCCTATAATTTTCAATTAGTAAGCAAAAAAATTTAATAGTCTTTATTTACCTATAAATATTTTTTAATGTATGGCAACAATAAACATTGACGCGTTTACGTCAGCTTGAAATTTGTCCACGGACGGTGGAATGTGGCAGGAAGGTTTTATGTTTTGATGTTAGTCGACAGTTGTGATCATGTCTAACCTATTAAATATGGAATTTGTTCAAGCTTTGAACCCCTTATATGCTTTTCCGATAGTAGCTGTGATTCTCTGTGCATTTATTGTTTATGCTTTTGGTTTTAAATCTCCAGTACAGCCGCCCAGCTTTGATGGTATAGAAGAGGAGAAAAAGATTAGCAAAAAACGTAAAACGAAGGAGACTAATAAGGTAATTTGCTGAGAGCACCAACGATAAATTGCTAACCCTTCGATAGTGCTGCTGTCATAAATATATGTTTAATTGAACATCTATTAACTGAAGGAAAAATTCCATATGGAGATTCCAATTTTGTGCAGTTTTCATCACGTGTTTGTATGCCGCATGCTTTTCCCCATCAAATCTTATGTATATAAACTAATTTCTGTACAAAAAAAATCTTTTTTCCGCATAATATTGCATATTAAAAGTTAGCGAACGCATATTTCTTAGGATCTTTAGCTTTCTGAAAACGGACTTTTCTTCCTCTTTGGCATTAATCTACGTACATTAATTTTTACTGAGTTCTTTTTAAAATATACCTATATTTATAGCAATCCTTACACTACATTTTTTCCTAAAGCATGGCGGAAAATTTTGCCGATAGATAAAAAATATATAATTCCATTTAAATGAAGAAAACTAAGTATCAGATATAGTAGTAACTGGTAGCTGACTTTTAAAATTAATATGTTGATCTGGATTCCATTTTTTTCTCTTCCAAAATTTGTTTTTAATTATTTCTGTTGATGATTTATAAAATGTATATGAAATCTAAGTTGCTTATTATTTAATTTTAAAAACTATTTTCAGCTATTTTATTATTTGTTCTTATATAACTCCATTGCTTAATGTTTTTTCATAAATTAATCATTATATATTATTACTGTTAATCAGCATTTATATCTACCATTTGATTTTTTAAAAAAAATACTTAATATCAGTGGATGTGAAAAAACCTTTTAAGACTTGTAATAAGGTATAATATTTTCAAGAATAATTTGTCACAAATTATAATTTTTATGATAGTACATAGTGATTTTGATGAAGTGACCATATTATCTTTAAGGTTAAGTTATATACTATCATGTTGTTTTATTAATAGATAAGTAGTTACATTGGAAAAACTTCAGCCCAAGTATCTTGTAAGCCGTTCATGAAATTTTTCATATAAATTTAAAATTTACTCCTTAATTTAAAGTCATGTAAGAAAATAATTCTATCATTTTCAGTTTATTATTACAAATTTAATGACCAGAAAAATTGTAGATTGGAAATAAAGCCATTTTTTTTTCATATTAAATTTTATAGAGGAATAAAAAACCTTAACTTATATTATTGTGTCTTTGTTTCTTACTTGAAAAAGATCAACAGTTAACATATTTAAATTCTGCATTTGTCCTGCATGACAGTCTTCTTTTCTATCCTTATTTATAGAGTAAAGTCGTTCAAAATGGCAAACTTAATGGCAGCAGCTCTAACAAAGTTCAAGCTGTTCCATCTAAGCAAAAAAAGGAAACTGAGAAATCTGTTCCTTCTGATAAGCCAGTAACAGAGAAATCTCCTACAGCTGAAAAAAAGGTGATTTTTTATAACTATATAACTATTGTAAATGATAGTATAATTTAATATAGCATTTATTAATCACTATTTTATTAATCCAATAGAGTGTTCTCAAATATGTTATTTATTACAGCTGTTTAATTTTTTTTTAAATGTCTTTATTTTTAGTTAAACAGTTCTTTAAAGTAATTATTTTAAAGCTCTGATATATAAAATTCTTAAACATGTTTATGAGAAGTGAAAATGTCATTTAAATTTGGAGTAACTTTTAACTTAGTAATATTAGAAGTAACATTAGAAGATTGTTAAAATTTCCATTACATCTTTCATTTTGAGAAATAAACAAAGAAAAAGATTAGGGTCATAGTTTTCATAGCTAAGGTCAGATAGAGTAAAATGACCATAAAATTGACTTTTTTAACTTGATTAAGCAACTGTCTTAAAATTATATGAAATTGCATTTTTGTGATTAATATTTTACAGTGCACTATCCGAGAGTTGCTGCATTTTTTCATTTGCTTCTTTTTAAATAATAAAACTGTTTAATTATAACTTTGTATAGACTTTTTACCTCAGAGTAGAGTGTAAAATGAATGTAGGTTGGAAATGACATAATTACAAAATTATACCAAAGAGATCAAATCAAAAACAGATAACACAACCTTTATTAAATTTTATTATTTTAATTGAATGTAAGAAATTAAATCGGTAATATCTGTATTATTAAACATTCTTTTATCCAGTATTTGAATGATTATTTTGGTTTTCACTTTATGCATCATCATTATCTGGATGTATATTTATCTCCATATGCAGATTTAACTAGATATTTTACTGTAATATGTCACTTTTCTTTTGACGAAAGATATGATTTCTTGTTCAGTTTGTCTTTCAATCAATACTAATTGATTTCTTGTCATAGCACTTAATTTCTACCCTACAACCAGCAGATATTTTGTTTGAAAGAGGTGTTATGGTATGACTACTTTGAGTTTTTGTTTTGTTGTTGCAGCTGTGTACTTCCTTATAGTTTTTAAAGAATAAATTGCTATCTTCTTTTCATGCACTTGATGATCTTCATAAAAACATACAGCAACTGTATTTTTTATCATCACCTTACCTGATCTTGCATGTTCATGTTTTCTTTTACATTTTGAATTTCTCAAAGCAGTTTTTGTTTTACTGGTTGTTGGAGGAAACAATGTTAAAAGAATAGCTAATTTTAATTATTTCAGTGGTGGATCAACAGCTGTTAATAAAACATTAGAAATTCCATCAGCATCTTTTAACACTATATTATATTCATTTCACCCCACTTTATTTAAACTGCTCTAAAATAAAAATTAAAAAAATGTAACTTAACTCAATATAAAAATAGATTCCTTGTGAATAAGAGTATTCTATATATCATGAAATTTGCTAGAATTTTAAATGAAGAGAATGTTGCAGAAAAGTAAACTTAAGGGTTTCATGGTCAGAGTCAAACATAAAATTAGAAGTTTTGCCATTTTATGCCAAAAGAAGTTTGCCTAAACAAAGAATGTAATTTAAAATCATTGTGTATGTGAGTAATCTGAAAAAAAAAATTCAGCATGCAAGAAAAAATAAGTCAATTATAGTCAGTTTTTGTAGACTTCATTTTTTCTCACTTGACCCTATAATTATTTTTCTATTTCATCTTTTCTGGATTTTTATAACTATTTGTAATCAACTGCATCAATTTAACAATGTGGTCTGTTAGACTCTAAATCTAAAAATAACACATTTAAACTCAGTAAGCTTCTAAATTTTAATTTTTCCAGGGCAAAATTTACTCCTTTTAAATTTTTAGCATACTTTCATATCTCTAAAAGATTTTTTAATTATTATTTTTATAACAGGGGTTTAAATTCTCATCCTTTCTCCTTCATCCTGTCACTGACTAATTCATACTTGTACTTCCTTCTTAACAAGTCCATGAAATTTTTTGGATTTTTTTCTTTTACAAACATCTATGTGATGAATATTTAAAGGAAAATCTTACTATGCATGGAAAAAAATACCAATATTATTATTTTATAAATTTGCATTGTATACTATGGAGCAATGTATAAAAAAGGGTTTATATTATGTAAATAATGAAAGATGTTGATACAATGATCTAAATCTCAGTTACTCTATAAAATGTGTGAAAAATATTTTGGTATTTACACAAATTACTATTTTTTAATTTCTAGAACACTACTATTCTATAATAGAACAGATCCAGTTAAAGTAAAAAAAATGGAGAAGATCAACAGCATATGTTTTAAATTATTTTTAAAATTACATAGTTATAACAGTTAAAACTGTGCATTTTTATCTGAATGTGTTATTGATAAATATATTTAGACAACTCTCAAATTGAAGTGAAAATTAGCACATTTTTTTAATGTGATACAAAAAAAAAGATAAAATGTTTTCAAACACTTTTATGCATAGTAATTTTGTTCTAATCTACAACTGTTTGAGAATTAAAATGTATTTGGAAGTTTTAAATCTTTTGACAAAAGAAAAAAAAACTAAACAGCATTATGACATTAAATGACACTTTCTCCTTATAGGAACACAACATCATTTCCATATATCTTAAAATATATGTTCTCTTGTTTCTTATAGTTAACTGCTAGTTATTAGATTTATGATTTTTTCAAACCTTGAGTTATATTTTATTCTGAAGCTAACTATTACTGGCCAAACATTAGTAATAATGTCATCACTTAGATCTATTACTAAAATAAAAAAGATAAATTTTGTAGAGGATTTCCCTATCACATCCTTCATTTTGAGACAAGCAAATTGCTTTTACACCTCAATATTTTGTCAAATTATTATTACTCTGTATATTAACTTTTTCTAAAAATCTTTTTTTATAAAAGCTCAACCAGTATACCAAGGAATAAATTTTATAAACATCTGTTTTTATGAGTAATTACTGTTCTTTCACATAAACAGTTCATGAATATATCTATGTGATAACCTTTTAATAGATGGTTTACAAAAATAATTTTTTTCTCAACGTCTATTAAATTATAAATAAAAGACAAAAGTAGAGAACAAAGTAAATTATTACTTAAAGTTATGCATAAACATTGTTACTTTTCAATATAATTGCTGTAAAGATTTAGGCATTTCTCCGGTTGGTGGGTTAGGTTTCCAATCCCCTCATCTAAGAAAGTTGCAACTAGAGATGACCGAAATACACCAAACAAATCGAATTTCAAACAATTCCTTATTTTCTCTTCAAAGAGGGGATTGGGAACCTTGTCCACGAGTAAGATGAATGGATGATTCTTCAATACAATTTTGGCAAAAAGTTGCCATGTTTGTACATATTTTTGATATTAAATTTCTTTCTACTTCTGTCTTTTGTTTATGGTCCAGAGGTTTTTGTTTTTATAAATAGCCTTTATAGTAATAAAAATTCTTAAAGTCTGTAACCCTCTAACTGTCAAACATGTGTATGCATGTGTTCACTTTAAATTGTTCTTGTTGATATATCCCATATACACAGCTTCTAATTTGTAGTTCTGAATTGTAAAAAGTATAATTGCTGTTATGTTAGGACTCAATTATGTGTTGTCACAGAAAGAAAGTCAGTCATTAAAAAAAATTACTCTTATAACTTTTCTGTCTCATATCTCAGAAGTCAGAAAGTTAACTGTTTTTTAAGTATTTTATAAAGGTTTTTATACATTCAAATCAATTTTAGGCTGCCAAAAAAGCCAAATCTCAGAATGAGAAAAAACCTGTTATAGAGAAAAATAAGAAGGAAAGCATCTCTGTTGAAGATAACGGTGAAGGTATGTTTATGAATATATTGTACTGAAAATACATTGGAAAATAGAAAAATGAATATTTTAATTTAGAGTAGTATTGATTTTTTTTTTCCCCTTGAAAACAAGCCCTTCTTTCTACAAAGGTGTATATTCATGCCTGCTAACTTGTACGATTTAGCTGTACATGATGCAGATTTCGATCACACAGTATAATTACATGTTTGCTTGTGAAAATGGTATGTCTTTGAGTTCATTTTAGAGAAAAACAATCTTGAAAAAACACTGAAAAAAAAATCTTTTTTTTTTTTTTTTTTTTTTTTTTTTTTTTTTTTTTTTTTTTTTAAATCAGTCAGCGATGAGTTGTTTATTGAATATATATGAATATTCTCAGTTTGCAATGAAGGAGATAAATCTCTCAGCATAGAAATACCATCTCCTGTTTTTACCATGCTGTTCGTAGTCAGATGGAGCTTTAAAATACAGGAGAATTTGAAAAGTTATGCTGCATATTCTAATATTACCACATAACACTACAGAATAGGAGAGGGTATTCAGCAGTGCATGCAAGACATGAACTGCATTTAGAAATTCTGTCCTTGATAAAAAGCTAAGAAGACATTAATAGCTAAAACGATGATACATGATTATTGTTTTAAAGACTGCTGACCAAATGTTTTTAACCAAGGCAAAATCAATTACATACAATCCTTTATAACATAAATAGAATTTTTTTTTTTTTTTTTTAAGAGAACAGTTTTTGAAGAATGCTCTGCTAGATCTTGTTTTTATACATTAAGATTTTTGTCAAGTATTTTTTTAATTTAAATTTGCATAATATTGACTATGAAACAAGAATTGTTTATTAGCTCATGTAGAAACATAATCACATAAAAGGTAATAATTTGAGTTTAAAGTTCTTCACTGGAAAAAGAGGGTTTAGCATGTAATAATGAATAACTGCATAAAAATTAGAAATTTATATTTACTTTGCATGTAATTCTTAAAGCAGTTTTCTTTGATAAGGATTTATTAACCCATTAACGCCCAAATTATTTTTGGCGATGCATGCTTTGTCTTGCCCCCTGTGCAGTGTGGAATGGGTAGAACACCTAAAAGCTAGTTTCCTACACTACGTTTAGCGATCTAAAAATAGATCACTGGGCGCTAATGGGTTAAAGTATGTATAAGTATATAAACTTGTAAATGTACTTTGTTAAATGTATAAAATTGGTATGTTGGGAACTATATATTTCAGCTTCAAAATAGACCTTTCTTAAAAGTGTATTTTTAAAAATATAAAATATATGCACTCAGCTCAGATGTTTTAAAATCTCAAGTAAAAGGGATTGTAGTTAACATTCTTTTTATAATATAGCTTTTATGAAAAATATTATCTGTTTGTACTATTTCCAATGAAATTATGGATTTTATATAAATACATTGTATAAACCTTGAACATGAAAAAAGTTATTTATTTTGCTCATTACCTCTATTCACACTGCTAAAAAAATATGGGTTATATAGTTTTGTTGCAGTTATATAAATAATTTGACTTAAAACTAACAAGTCAAAACAGGCATAGGCCAAATGATACAGCATTGCTCTTCAGTACTGAAGTTTGCAGGTCTGAATCTCACTCCTGGCATGGATGTTCGTAACTGTTTGGAATTGGCTTTAAGCAGTAGGTCCTGGTCTCATTAGCCCTCGTGAGCAAAACAGTGAACCATAGCGCCCCAAACTAATCCAATTCAAAACAAATATAATTTAAAGTGCATCAGAAAACTGACTTAACTAACTTCATATGCAATTTCATAAATTATATGTGCTAAATGCTTATGTGTATTACAGATGGCTGGGTTCAGCTAATATCAAAGAAAGGACGTAAAAGTCGTAAGAAGGATGAAGCATGTGCTACTGAAAATCAAGCTGCTACTAAGTCACCTAAAACATCTCCTACTAAATCTAGTAAATATCATTACATCATTTTATTTGATTTGTGATGTTATATATGTTTAATATACATTTTAATCAAATATATTTTGAGGGAAGCATCAATTTTCAATTATTTATTCACTGTAATTATTATAGTATGAAGTTCCATCTTAAAAAGTTGTCAATAAGCTGAGGTTACAATATTGTTTTTATATCAAATTACAAATGAATTTTTAAAAACTTCCATATAATAAAAATGAAAATAGTGTAGGAAATTGAAAACATGTATGAAATATGATTGCTAACATCAAAAGATTTAAATTTCTTTAAAAAAAAATTTCTTCAGTGTGTTCTTTAAATTAAATCGAAACAAAGCATTTTGGTGATGAAAACAAAGGCAACAGAATTTGTAAGAAAACTTAATGTAATGTTTTTCTTTTATTAAGAAGGTGTGAATTAGCAAAAATAGAGGAGATGTAGCAAAAAATTGTATCAATACTTCTTAATGGATTTTAACAAAAAATTAAAAATCTACTTTAAAAGATCATTCTTTAGTTAAAATAAAAAAATTAGTAGCTTTAAAATTAAAAGATTAATAATGTATAAACGTATTTTATAATAAAGCAAAAAAAATTTTATCTAATAGTTTCACTTATGAAAAAAAAATTTTAAATATAATTTCAAACTTTTTTTCCTTTTAATTTAATCATTTTCCAATTTTAATTAATCATTTTAATTATTTGTTAATTCATTTATCATACAATGTTAGTATCATTGACTATTTATTGTGAACTCTACCTTTGTTTTTTTAATAGTGTTTATTTTAAAACCAACTAGTTGTTTCACTTAGTGAATTTGTGGTTTTTAATTTATAATTACTTCTGCTTTGTAGTTTTCTATAATTCATTCCTGCCAACTTGTATGTTTTAGCTGTGCATTGTACATATTTGTGTGGCTCAGTAAGGTTATATGTTTGCAATTGCGAACTGTATGTTTTTCGGTTAATTTTGAAGGAAAAGGTTAAATACATATCAACATTTTCTTCACAATGCATGAGATATCTCTCAGCACCACAGAAATATAGGGCTTACGGTTGGAGGGAACTTTAAAATATAAATTAAATTAAAAAGTTATGTTGCATATTCTAGCAATACTATATGGCAGTACAAAATGGGAGAGGATATTCAGCACTTTACGCAAAACAAAAACTTAATTTAGAAGTTCCATCATTGATAAAAGTTTAGAAGATATATTAATAGCTAAAATAGTGACACATAAGCGTTGTTTTAAAAACTGTTGATAAAGAGTTTTTTTAGCCCAGATAAAATTAGCTACATATGATCATTTAAAACATAAATAGAATTAATTTTTTTTTAATAGAATGATTTTTAAGCAATGCTTTTCTAGATTCAATATAACTAACTCCTTAATTAAAAAAATATATTTACTTTGCATTTGGTTCTGAAGCAGTTTTCTTATAGGGATATAGATATGTATATGTAATATATCAAAATTACTTTAATATTTAATTAAAAACCTCCTCTCTCCCATTCTAATTTCTTAATCTTTTTCCCGGCCTCTAAATGTTTTCATCAAAGGAGTATCCTCGACTTAAAATTCTTTCATTGCATTTCCCCAAACTTTCTGTCTATTCAACATGTTTTCCAGCTGTCACTGGCAAATGGCTCCCCGTTTTTCCTGATTTTAACAGTTTAATTCGCTGACTAAGTTTCTTGTCCCTTGGGAAAATTCTTTCTGTCTTTGCTTTTGGGTGCACCTCTCTTTGAGTAGAGTGATTTTTGTGTCTTTCTCTTGTCTGTCATTGACTAGTAAAGATGTCCTTTTTTAGCAGCTCTAAAATAAAGTTTTAATTATACTTGAGGCATTCTCTTCATTGTGGCCTGACTGCGTCTTTATTACTGCTAGCTGATTAGGCTTTTCCCTTGTCCAGTAGTCTGGGCAAGTAAAAACAATAGGGGCTACATAATTATTGTGACTAGAGGAAATAATTTATATATATATATATATATATATATATATATATATATATATAACTTTTGAATGTATTTTCAACTTGGACCATTGACATGCCCATTTAGTGTGTGAAATTGTAAGATTTTCTAAGTTGGTATGTTAGCAGCTATGTACAGTAGCCCAATTTTTCAAGATTGTTTTGTTTGAAATTATATCTTTGGTGTAATTTTTATTAAATAAAAGGTGTTAGTTCAGTTTAAAAAAATTTTTTTCCTTTAATTATCAATTCTATATATTGCATTAGTTTTTGTTTTATCTAATTGTAGTGATTACAACATTAAACTTTTACTTAATCTGTTAAAATTAGGTGAGAGTATTCCATCAGAGGAATCTTCAGTTAAAGCTAATGAAATTGTGGAGAATGCAGTTCCAAAGAATAAGGTACTTCATTTATGCTCATGTATTTTCATGAAATTGTATAAATGTTAAAATGAGATTTCTTAATGTTAGGTTGATTATTGTAATGATTAAAGAAACTGTAATATAACTTAATTATTTAATAACTATATTGTATTTCTTTAATATGGGCTTTTGTAAATTTTGATAGTTACTGTTCTGTTGTGTATTGCTATACTAAGGTTTGTTATTATTAGTAGTTCTTCAGTTGTACTGTGTAAAGTAATATTAGCATTTAAATCTGTAAATTATATATCTTGAAATTAGCCTTCTGTAAAAGAAGAGGAGAAGAAAGTTGTTGAGATTGCAGTTGTTGAAAGTACCAAGGATGTTATCAATGTAGTTGAAGATACTAAGGTGGATGCCAATAGTTTAGAGAAAGAAAGTGGAAAACTGCCTGAAGAAAGCATCATTAAATCAAAAAAGAAAAAGAAGAAAAATAGTGAAGCTGTAAATATGAATGATACAGTAGTTAGTCAATTTGAGTCACCAGTTGTGCAAATGATTTCAGAACTTTCTTCTCAAAATGCAAATAATTCCTTTGATGTAGCCAAGACTCCAGATGCTGTTAGTGGTAAGTAATAATTTTTAATTCCAAAATTTTATTTTCTTAGGACAGTTTATATTAAAAAAAATCATTTGTTGGTTAAGCATTAAAATTAAAAATTTAGATCTCTTGCTTTACACAAGAAAGATTATCTTTTCAGTTGCCATGTTTTGACTAATTATCCAGACACAAAACTTGCATTTGAATGGAAAGTTAGCATTGTCTGAATAGAATGTAAAAAGCCCTTTGCTTTGCACCTATTGTCAGCTATAAATATTTTTCTATATTTTATCTATTGTTTATAGTTGTTTATTTAATACACAAAACAATTTTTTGCAAGCTCTTTAAATCAGAAAAATTAAAATTTAATAGTGTTTTAAATATTAACTAATTAATTATTGATCATTTACCTGTAAATCTTTTCTTATTTTATCCCTAGAATGTTAGTTTAATTTTTATTGTATTAAAATATGTTTTTTGATTTCACAGCTTTTACTTGCCAAATAATCTTTTGTTAAAAAAAGTATTATTCCTGGAAGTTTAAATAACTGATATACCCTCCTTAGCTTAAAACCTCTCTTTGTATTTGATTCTTCTATCTATAGCTTATAATCATTCTTTAGTATTTCTGAAATAATAATTTTTAGGAAGGTCATACTGATCACTCTTTTTCAAGGTGTATTGACTTTCATTTTTTTTTTTTTTTTTTTCTCTTTTCAGGCAAAGTGGAGGAAAATCAGCCAAAAGAGTCAAAATCTTCAAATGTTGTATTTGATGAATTAGCAGGTATGATATTTCTTTCATCTCATATAGTATTAATGTTTAGAACTTTTATATTTTTGTTGGTCCTAAAAAATATAATCTTCAAGAAGTATATTGTTTTATTTATAAATATATATTCTTCCAACAGTATGAATACCATTAGTTCCTATTACAGTGATTTAAAAAATTCTAAAGACTGTAACTAAGGAAGTGAATTAAAGAATTTGCATAAGCTTTGAAGGGAATTCTGTTAAGAGAAAAAGTAACAATTATTGAGAAAAATTTTGAATAAAATATACCAAGTGACAGAGGCGAGTACAGTTGAAACATTGATATCAAGTAAAAATTTCAGAAATAACTTACTGTGTAATATCCAACTACATAGAAGCTTTATCAAATAATTTGTTCAGTTAAAATAGCTTTGATTTGAAAAAATATTTATTTTATTTATTGATTCTTAACCTGTATTGTAAACATGCACAAAAAAAAACTTTAAACTAAACACATAGTTTAAAAATATTGATTTTTATTGTGTAACTGACCTACTGATGATTAAAAAAAAATTTTTATAGACCTATATCCTGAACCAAAAGAGCAGAGAAAGAAGAAGAGAGTTCGTCGTGATCATTAACATTATCTCTTAGTTGAGATAGTTAATAAAAATGGTCTTTCACATTCTACCAACACCTTGACTTCATCCTGCCACTTCTTTGAAATCATTGTTTCCAGAGAACAAACACCACAAAGAATATTTCTTATGGTCATTTGGATTGTTGGTTAAAGCTGTTCTATTTATATGTAGAACAGTTTCTTGTAATGATGTTCTCAATGGAATACTGGTAATATGATGATCATAGCTACATTCTCAACAATGTGATTCTAACTATCTTTAAAAAAATCATCTCAATGAAAAGACCTTGAAACAAATTATTTTAGTGCATATATGTGTGCATAGGGGGCAGTGCAAGGTAATGCACCAATTATACCAGAGTCTGAAATAGTTTTTCTATTGTTTGTATGAATGATGTCCTCAATTTTGTGGAATGCATGTTTAACTAAAATTTTGAATCATTAATTCAGATATATATTTTCTAATTTTGAAGTCCTTTTTTAATATTCAACATCATCTATTGTTTCAAGGTCGCTTGATATCAACATAGAAGGTATTTTGAGATATTAAAAACCATTGGGAGGTATAAATGTATCTTTTGTATCAACACCCTGTATGCGTACACACAGAAAATGGTTGAGTGCCAAAACGAGTTTCACATATTGTGAAATCTTCCTGCACTTCTATTTTACTTTTAAATCACCAAATTGGCACATTTCAGGTTATATATTTTTTAAAAAAATGTATTTATCTGTGTGCTTTTGTGATTGAAAAATTTTTTTCATAAACAATTTTTGAAAGCTACTTTATATGTAAAGCATTCAGTTGAAATGCTAGGCAGAAAAAATTACTAAAAAAATTAGTTTATTTTGGAAAATAATAAATTCTAAAAACCCTGTGCTGTGGTAAGACATCACTTTTGAGTAATTTAAAAAAATTATAATTTAATAAATTTCTGCTAATGCAAGCAATGAAGATTAAAAATAAATGGGTAGGGACCTCTATTCAGGGAACACATCCTACATCGTCTTATTATATAGTAAACTTGTGAAAGTTCAAATTTTAGTATTATGCATACCTTTATAACCAATGTTACAAGAACTGTAAAGAATTTAACTATTATGAATATACCTTTTTCTTGAAACTGTGATAACTGGTGAATCAATTATCAGTTTGCAATCCCTTTTTAAATTACATTTTGTTAAAATGTCTTATAAATGAAGTGGAGTATGAATGTTGCTCATTTTTACTCTATTGACTTCTTTGGACCAATTACTTTCAGTATAGCAGGACTATTAATGTTATCAAATGATGTTTTATAATTTAGAATAAAAAAATTTTATCTGCATACAATGTTATTTATTTTGTTTACATTATCTAAGTTCTGTAACCTCTGTGTCGTCAATTTTTACAGCATTTTATTTCCTAATTTTGGCTGAAATTTGTAGGATTTACAAAAGTTTTTGATAATTTGCAATATTTCCCCCTTTAAAAAATCTTTTTAAGAGTATGATAAATTCTTTACTATACACTAGGGGTGGTTGTAACTACATATGTGTCTGAAATTTGTTTTTTAATTAGAAAAATTTAAATTTTTTTATCTCTCTAAAGTTTGGATATGTGAAATGATTATATTAATCAAGTTATGGATTATTGGAATTTATATTGAAATTTTGCTGTATGTTAGTTTTAGGGTTTTTGAATCAATCATCCCTGATATTTATACATTAAATTTCTTTTAATTATAAAATTGCCACCAAAGGCTTATTTGGTATAGTGTTGATAGGATTAATAATGCTTTTGTAGCATTTATATACTGTTGCTAGTTTTGCTGCCTTCAGTTTTTAAACTTACTACCAAGGTGGTGTCAGAGAGTTATTTTAAATTTAATATTAATTTTATATTGATTTACTTACTGTATACTATTCCTTGTAATATTATCTTCATACTTAGATTTAATCACCTAAATGAAATTAACTGTTTTGGTTGTATTAAAAGTTTTATTAAACAATGACCAAACTTTTAATTTGTGCAAAATTATTTTTTAAATTTTGTTCCACTTTTTTGAATTTTAGATGTTTTTATTTTACTTAGAATAGGATATTAATATTTTATTAGGGTTTAAAATTTCATATCTGGAACAGTTAACTTTTAATTTTTAATGAATAATTTAAATATAAATAATGCTTTCATTTAAAGAAGTAGCTTCCAAAGCAGGCCTGTAAGTTTATCAAAAGGCAGGCTCTTAGCATATTTAAATTTTGTGCAAATTTTCATTTCACTATGTAGCTTGGTCTAAAATTTGATCCAATACTTCCTGTAAGTAAGAGGGTGTTTTTAAGTAGCTTTTGTTCTTCCTTTTTAATGCATTTGATATATAATTTTTTTGTTTGGTTTAATTGTTTGCTCTTATATAAGCAAGCACTTCAGTTTGATGAAAGCAGGACACTAAGTTATTTTCCTTTATTGTTTTCCTTACATTGGTGCTGAATTTAAGTGATTGAAAGCTCTCACTCTAACATTTTATTATTTATTATTTTAAAATAAAATATATGAAACAGTTTTGAGGGTAAAATACTATGTGAAAGAGTATTATTTGAGTAATTTTTGATTTATATTGGTAGTTTTCTACCAACATTAGTAAGATTTTATATTTATTAAACATATACTTCACTGCTGCCTACCAGGTACAGTTATTTTTTTTTAATCATAGTTTATGGGCTTAAATCCTGCTGGTGGCATGGATGTACATAGTCATTCAGCATCAACTTTAAGCAGTAAGCCCTTGTGTTACAAATTTAAAAAAAAAAAAAAAAAAAAACTTTGCAAGAATTCAAATCATCATCAGTCAAGATGCCTTTGAATTTTTCTATAAAAAGATGCGCTTGTTTGTATCATTGATTCTGTAATTCTGCACCATTTTAAGATTTTCATGTTTACTTAGTTGTTAAAGAAACACTTTTTGTCTTATTTTAAAAAGTGTTGACAACTATCGTGATAGTTTTCTTTATCTATTTTAATGTTATTGAAAGTTTTAAAATTACTATTTAAAAACATTTTAAGTGGACTAACACTGAACATACCTATACTTATCATACCTTACACCTTATATTACCGTAGCTCTTTAAATGGGAAGTTTTGATATATAAAATAATTAAGTTATTTTGTGTGAAATAATGCACAAATTTTTTTTCATTATTGTGTATTTATATCCTTAGATTTTTTACTATATACTACTTGTTTATTGCATTTTCTGATAAGCTATCTCAAGCTATATTCAAATAATCATTGAAACTAAAATCATACCTTATTCAGAAATTTTTGTTTAGAAATAGTTTTCTAGAACTCAAATTTAGATCACACTTTCATAAAAGAAAAATATCCAGTTAAAAGATTTGTTAAAAAACATTACTTAAACTTAATAACCAGACTTGATCAAGCTGCCTTTTTTCCCTTAAAGGATGTTAAATAAAGGAATATGTTTAGAAGATTTATTTAATACGTAATATAAGATTTTTAATGTTAAACGGTGGAACGTTATACACCACAGGCAAAAATTTGAAACCAGAATTTAGAAATGGGTTATATTGACCTCTCCTATTACAACATTTAGTACCGATAAAAAGGTTAATAAATCTGGTTTTCATAATCAAAATCTCTACATAATGATGAAGTGATATATTTGGATGGAAATGGTAAGAATTAAGCTCATTTATAAATTTGGGCAGAAATTATGATAAAAAAAATCATTGATTTTAAATCAGAACAAGAAAAAAGTGTTAATATAATATTTCTTTAGTTGGTTTCATTTTTTGCATATGAATCAGAAGGTCACATGTAGAAATAATTCTTTTGTGTTAAATTTTACCTAGATATATTAAAACATCGCTTGTTTTAATTAGTGGATAACCTTCCTATGTAATTTAATCATTAAGTTATACATCTTTATATGTAAAAAATATAAACACACATTTAGCTATATTGAGATGTGAAATGCTCAGAGATTTGTTAAAAAGAGTTTTCTACATATATGTTGACATGTCTTCTGCTAAGAAAATGAAAAGATTTAAAGTATTGACTACATTTTACTTGCACAATTTTGTTTCACCTTTGTGTTCTATTTCAGTCATGGGCAACTATATACTGACATCCTTAATTCATGTTAAATACTTCTGCTCAAATCGAAAAGTGGGGTTTTTTTAGATGTTAAAGGGAGAACAAATGTTTAATGTTATATGTACAGTTATTTTGATAATTGAAATAAGAGTTGAAGACAATGACAGTAATGAATTATATAACTGCTTTCATGTATTTAATAACTCTTGAATAACAGGTTATTTATATATTGATGGTGACAATAACAGTTAAAGGAGAATATAAAGCTTAATTTCAGTTCATGTTGAAAGTTCCTGATTATTAGCAGCTTAAAGTCCACAATATTGTATTAGAAAATACTTTTTGGTTAGCTTTTGCTGCTAACAAAATGTGCTCTTCATTATCTGGGGTATTATTGTGTAATTGTGTGTGTTATCTAAGCATACTTTTCTGTGTTAGTAAATATATTTCCTATAAAAAGAGTGTTACTCTGAATTGCTTCAAGCAATTATTTGTTGAATAATTTTTCATTGTTTTAATATAAAAGGAAGTATGTGTAACTAATATGAATTTGCTGTGTATTTTTGGTTTCTTATTATGCTTCTGTGTTTTCTGGGGATTTACACTTATTAATATTTTTATACCTAATAATTCAATTGTAATTTTTCCATCTACTCTTTTAAATTGTATTTCTTTTCATTTTATTTATTGGGTGTTTCCCTATTATGTGTTTTATGAAGTGTTCAGTAACTGTTAATAAGTTGTTCTCCTTTCTAAACTAGCATAGAAGTTAAACAGTTATCAAAAGGGAGAATATAGCATGGAAGCATCAAATTTTTACTATTACATTGATGTACAAACATTGAATATAATTTAGTTGGCTGCAGTAAATTATGTGTGAAAATTAATATTATTACATGGGATTTAAAATCTGTAAAATTTTATATTTAAACATAATTATTCATATATTTCTCTTCATAACTTTTGAAATGGTGACTTGATGCCTGCCCTCAGTTAAGGTATCTTAAATTTTTGTCTTCCAGACTGAACTGTGGTATATTCAACAAGAGTTTCCTTTCTAATAATTTCAAATATTGTTTTTAGAAAACAAATTCTGAATTAAATTTATAACAGAAATGACTGATATTTTGATGTAATCTTTTAAAATTTTTACTAAAGTTTGCATTGCCTGTTCTTAAAAATTATATTATTCTTATAAAAATATGTATGAAGTGAACATTCATACCTGTTTCATATAAATTTTATTTTTAATTGGGCTTGTTTCACACCAAAAGCTTTTTGAAGCTATTCAAAGTACTATAAATGCTTTCTAAATATAAAGAAAATTAATAAAAGCAAAAGATATATCCTAACACTACGTAATTTTTTTTTTCTCATTTACTGTATTGTGTCTTCAGTTTACGATTTATGGCAAGTTTTGATACATATTGTTTTTTTTTTCTTGTTCTGTTTGTGCAAAGAATGTGTCAGTTTTTTATTATTATTCCTTAATATTTTTGAGCCCTTTTGACAGAAAAATTCTTTAAAAAAAGTTACACAGGCACATTTTTATAACTATATTATAAACTTTTTTTTACCTGTTTTAATTTAATAAAATATCAAAATATCATTCCCTTAGTATCAACTGTACAGTATTTACCAATATTTCCTTTATGCATTTTTGCATTAATTATTTAAAATATGAAGAAAAGACTATTTTTGTGGTTTAATAAATTAAAAGGAACAATAGACTTTCAAATGTGAGATACGTCTATGGTAATAAAATTTCTTTTTTTTTTTTTTTTTCTTTTTTTTTTTTTGTTTTCAGCTATGTGATAATGTTATCTATAGGTTCTATGGTTATCTTTGTTGCCTTTTTTAATAAAATATATCACATGTGCAAATTTGTCTTTTTTTCTTTCTTTATAAATACTAAAAAATTTTATTTGAAGAAAAATATCACAGTTGTTATTCCTTTCTTTATTTTCAAAATTCATATGTGTATGCTTTCTTAAATGCATTCTGAACAAAAAATGAAGTTTCCTTCATCTATACTATATATACATGGCAAGGATATGTTTGGTACAAGTCATCTAATTTTTTTGAAATGAAGAGTTGTTAGAGGCAGATCACTGTGAAAACTACCAGGCACTAGGGTTACTGCATAGTTCATTTCCTTTCTTTCTCCCAAACAGTATTGTCATTTAAATTCCTTTTTAGCACCTTGCAGTTTTTTATGCATACTGTACAGATGTGAGTATAGAAATTTTCATACCAAATGTGCCCACAAAGGGTAGATCCATATATGTATTTCATGTATGAGGACATTGTTGCCTCCTTTGAAGTTGTATAGTGGCAAGTTCAGATTTGTGTTATATTTATGCAAGAGAAATCAAGAAAGCCCCACACTACTTGGCTAATTTATTTGAATATGTAGACCAAGTAAAATGTTTTGATGTATAGAGAAGCAGTGTGCTAACTACATTAAAGAGTTTTATATTCTTTTTCTACTGCAGTAAAAATAGTAAGCAGTGCTTTTCTTTGTTATAATGAATTATTGAAATCTTCAGATATATCCTGGAATTTTTAAAATGTTAAAAGTATGGAAAATGTTGGTGGCATTACAGTGACCAGGAGTAGTACAGCTGTACCAAAATAATACATTTGTGCCATTGTGCTCTAAAACTGTCATTTTTTAGGTAATTTATACCAGACTGCACCATAACTAAAAACATTCCTAAACTCAAAAAGTCACATTTTCCTCTATTGTAACAATTCTGATAAGCAGAATTTGCTTGTTATTTTTCATTTTATTTGCAACGAAATTATAAAAGTCTGATTTCCTGTTAGAGCAAACAAGGTGGTGGTGGGGAGACTTTGAAATTCATTAATGGGGAGTTGAAGTTCAACTGTCCCTCCCTGTATCATTTATAATGTTTCATTAACCACTTTTATCGAATTT
The DNA here is from genome assembly GCA_032207245.1 of Pardosa pseudoannulata. Lineage (NCBI taxonomy): Eukaryota > Metazoa > Arthropoda > Arachnida > Araneae > Lycosidae > Pardosa > Pardosa pseudoannulata. Next base: position 123,152,468 of record CM063502.1, on the reverse strand, counting down.
AACACAAAACATTTTTGCATAGCATAGTGTAATAAATTGTAGCATCTTAAACACATTGAGCTATTCACAGAATGAATCACAGTTAGGCCACTAGGCATGCCATGTGAACTAGAAGCAGCTTCCAAACTGTTAGAATACTTTGCAAAACCTTTCTGAGCCTCATGTTTTTCTTTCTGCACAGAACACTTTTTCTTCTTACTTCTGAGACATAGCTTGTAGGATGCACTAACTGAATGCCAATTATAAATCTTGAGCAATAATGATTAAAACCAGAGTTCGTGGGTTCAAACTTTACTGTGACATGGTTGTTTGTAGTCATTTGGAATTGTCTTTAAGCAGTAGGTCCTGGTTGCATTACCTCATGTTGCAAAAAAGTAGATTGTAGCACTCTGAACTAAACCAGAAACCAAGGAAAAATCAGCCATGTACAATAATTTAAAACAAGCAGAATTTTTTAGGTGTGGGGAAAAATAGATTGATTGAGCAATGCTCTTCTAGATTTTTTTTTTTTATGCATTCAAATTTTTGTTTATTGCTTATTTTTTTAACTAAAAGATTTCATTTGAGTACTATTAACTATGATACAAAGTCATTTATTAGCTTATGTGGAAACATCGCATAAGGGGCAAGAATATTGTATGTTAAAAAGTTCTTTATTTTGTTCATCTTTTTAAAGACAAACAGGAGTGAACATATAACTAATAGCAAAAATTATATTTAGTGTGCATATAATTCTTAAGCAGTTTTCTTTTATATGCGTTTATATTTCTTTTACTATAAATTTATTTTCCCTTTGGAAATTTAAAAAAAAAATTTTTCTGGTTTATAAAAAAATTATATTTCTTGACTTTAAAAAAGTTTGAAATCTGTCATGAGATTAAATCCATTTAAAGAAGCATTCAAAACCAAATTATTAATTGAGGGAGAGTTTTGCAGATGCCCAATATGGAAAAGTAAGACACTGCTTTTTCATACTAGGTTTAAATCATAATGCAGGCTTATATGTTCACAGTCATTTGGATTGGTTCTAAGCAGTAGGTCCCGGTATTTATCTACTGTAGTAGAAGCTCATCATAACGCTCCTTGACCAATCGACAAACAGAGCTAAGTGGATCCTATGGGTTTGATTTGATTTGGAGTGCTACAGGAGGACTATTGCTGATTCTGAATGGCATTGAACTTCCATTCGAGCAGTAGGATTTGGAACCCATGAATTCCAGTACTGATGGGCAGTGCCTTGCTTGTTCAACTTAAATTCAATGAGACGTTCACATTTAAGCAAATCTTGTAATCAAGAAAACTGTAAAATAATTCTGTTTAATCTTCATGCATTGTCGATTTTTCAAGAAAATATTGGTGTCCACAATTTTTAAAGTTATTGTCTAATCCAATTGGTAATTCTTAAAACCTTGCTTTTTTAATCAGGACAAACATTAGTAGATAACCCAAATAGTATTTGATTTTTAGGTCTCCCCTTGCAAAATTTAATTACATCCTAAATGCTTAATAAGGAAAATATTTGTGGAACTGTACAGACCGTTGATTTACATTCATAAATTCTAAGTCAGAGTTCACAAAGTTTTTTGCAATGGTAATATTTCATATTCTTTTTTTTTACTTAATTTCTACCCACTAAGTCCATTCCTATTTCTTCAAAACATGATAAGAAACTCAGTTTGACTAGTTCTGAAATTATTGTTAAGAGAAAATATAATTACTTTATAATTAACAATACTTACTAGTATCCATTTTAGAGAATTGGTTAAAGCACAATGTTCCTGGTAGAACCTAGTTCCTTCCCAATGTTCAAATGTACTTGGAACATCTGTAGGTCCCTGGGTTCAATTCACCACAGTTACAGAAAGAAGATAGGAAATTAGATGTGTGAGTTAGATGCTTAAAATATTTTACTTTGATTGTTATGTGTACCTCTACACCTTTTATAAGAATTTCCCTTACCTTATCTAAGTAGAAAAGTTTTTGTTTGAAGATTGATTTACCAAATTTCAAATAGATCTAATAAGACTACTGTCAGGCCTTCTTTGGATTAGTGGTTAGTGTATGAGACTTCAAGCAATGAGCTTGCATGTTCGATTATCTGTAGTTGAAGAATAAAATCTTTGGATCATGAAATGCAAGATTAATGAAAAGTAGAGATTAGATTCAGCACTAGAATATGTGTATGTTTGAGTTTTATATCCCCCCTATAAAATTCAGATATTTTTGTTTGAACATTGATTCAGAAAGCTTCAAATAGAACTAATGAGAGTGCATTGTCATGCCCTGCTCTGGTTGAGCAGTTAGATCGCAAGGCCCTAAGCAGTGAGTCCGCGAGTTTGATTCCATGAAGCTTGGGAGACATGAAACTAACACTGTGCTGAAGTACCCAACTATCATCATAAAATATATACAGTGGATATGAAATATCAAAACCAGAATTTTTAATTTTCCCTGATTGAAGAACCTATTTGTTTTTTGAAAAGGTAGTGAATTAACACTAAAACTACTGGACATTTTTTAAAAGGGCAAAAATAATGAAAAATGGGGTCATTTGACCCCTCTTGGTAGATTTAGTGTTAAAACTTGAAACTCATTACTTTAGAGCCTAGCACTCTAATCTTTTAACCAAAGGAGGCCATGGCAGTTCTGTCATATTACATCTATTAGAAGCTTGCTCAATGATGAAATGAAAGCATGTATTTTAGTCAGGACATGAAATTTTAGCAGGTGTGAGTGGCCAACTGTCACAATTAAATGGTATAATAATTTTTACAGTGGATTTGAAACATATAAACCAGGGTTTTTTTTTAATTTTCCCTTGACTTTTTTTTTTAAAATTGTTATTACAATAAACATTAACTTTTGTATTTTAGAATCTGATTTAAAAGGAAACCGGAAAGTAAAGTCTGTGTAAACACTTCATTTAGATAAAAACTTGGAACTTTTCAAAATCTTTATAATTTTTTAATTTATGTTTTTGCTGGAAATTCTTTTATATCTAATAAGTCTTTTAAATAGAACTATGCAGGGGTTTTCAGCTATCTCAAAAATTTTATTTTATAAAACATTGTTACTGATACTTAAAAAGAAAAACAATGAAGTTTGACAATTACTTGTATATATTTGTGTTAAAAAAATTAACTTAGTGGTGATTCTAGACACAGCTTATATACATTATAGAAAAATTGTATAAATATTTTAATTTTTTTATCTTATAGAAAATGTTTTGATTTTTTTTAAAGCATGGAATTCAAGGAAAAACATGGATAAATAGGTCATTTAACATTTTCATTTGTTGAATAAAACTTATAAATAACTTTTGAAATATTGAAGATTTCAAATTATGCAGGTCAGAAAGATATTGAGGTAATAAAACCCAATATTTTTATCATATTTGAGGTATACTCTCTTAAGACTATATTTATAATCTAATCTGTGTTAATCTATGTATATTTTTGTAAATGCTATTATACTTCACTGAGAATTCCATAAATTATAAAAGATGATATGAATGTACACCTAAAAATTTTCACTACAGGTACATATGCACAAATAAATAAACAGTACCATTGGAAGATTAATGTAAATTTAAAACTTGACATCTAGTCTTAGTTATCCATATTCAAAAATATTTAATAATAGTTGGATTTTTGAAAATCTTCCTATCATATAGAAAATGCTTAAGCCAAATATATTTACTTTCTTATATATTTGGATTTATTGAGGAGGGATGATAGATTTATTGATAAGGGATTGTTTGAACTGTTTTAATAAGGGAAGGACCTTTCACCTGTCCAGTTAGATACTGTGAGTAATAATAATAATTTTAATGCTGTTTTATTACTAGTATTTTTTTCTTTAAATCTTATAAATGCATTGAACACATGGTCAATAAAATTGAAAGCCTTTTCAAAGTAGGGAGATACCTAAATTTACTGCCATACATCAGGTCCTGACAGTTATAGTTGACATCAATACAAATTTAATGGAAAATTCTCAGAAAAACTAATGCATACCTGTATTTCCCTTCATAAAAACTTTCTTTTTTAATCAAATTTCTCCAAGTAAAGTCCCATAGAAAATTATTTGCAGATGTTGAGGAACTATATATATATATATATATATATATATATATATATATATATATATATATATATATATATATATATATATATATATATATTGGGGGGGGGGCAATCAGTTTAGCATTGAAATTCTAGAATGAGAAATGTGTAAAATCCTACAATAATAAAATAGATTAGATTTATTTGGAAGTAAATAATTTCTTTGAATTTTTGATTCAATTCTGAAGTTAAGGTATTGGAACAAAAAGTGCATTTAAAACAAAAGTTTATAAAATTTATTTTCTAAAGCATTATTTAAAATGCTGTACAATGTGTCAAAGTTGCATTTACAGATTAATAAAAAGTATATAAAGCATTAAAGGTAACATCACAGAATTTAAGAGAAAAACAAAGTAACTTTTCAGTTAACTATGTAGGTCACTTAAATTTGTACATTTAAATAACTTGTGAGAAAAGGAATGGTAAACCAATTATATATATATATATATATATATATATATATATATATATATATATATATTAGTATTTTTCAATTTTATCTTCTTTTTGTCAATACCTTCGAAATATCTACACAAGTTGCAATTCTCTCTAAAGTTTTATACATACAATAAATTTTTAGATTCATTTATAAATACAAAATGCAACTCATATAAATATTCAGCCTAAGACTTCAAAATTGTAAGTATAAATATTTCATAACAAAATTTCTTGCATATACATAAATAAGCAAATATACTGAACAACTCAATAATTATTTCATACTGCAACTGGAGAAGGTAAATGAGGTGATGCTGCAAGATTTTTACTGCGCAAATTTTTAGCTTCATGTTCTCGTTTTAGATCTTCCTTTTTGCGTTGCAGTTGAGCTTTGACAGCAAGTAGCTCACGACTTCTTATATGGATGGGTTCCTATATTAATACATTAGAAACAGCATAAATTATGAATGTAGTGTTTATTTAACCAAAGATGCATTGTTCAGATTATTACTATATGTCTATTCTATAAAATACAAAAATATACTGATACTTAGTTTTTAATTCAATAGTATTTAATACAGTTACTAAATATATCTGACTGGTAATATGTTAGACTCTTAATTTTCATTTTAGATGTATTAGAAAAAAATATTTTTGGAAATCCAATATACCTTCTATTAAAATATTAAAAATATATTTTTCTATAATATCTCTTAACCCATTAGCGCCCAGTGATCTATTTTTAGATCGCTAAACATAGCTTGGTAAACTCGCTTTTAGATGACCTTAAACCCACCCCACACATTCTATACTGCACAGGGGGCAAGACAAGGCATGCACCTGTTTACCAACAAGTGGTTTTCTTGTTTTGTTTATATCATTGATCTAAAGCGATAAGGGAAAGTTTGTATAGCCCTTTCGTTCCGCCGTTTTTCTACGTTTCTTAGCATAAACACTGAAAACAGCTAAGTAATAAGCGAAAGTTAAATTTTTTTTTGGCGATTTAATATCTTCAGAGATGTAGCTATCAGAATATAAACCAATGTTATCTTAAAAAAAATATAAATAGTAAAAATTAGTGTCAAAATACTGCTGATCTAGAAATAGATCACTGGGCGTTCGGGCGTTTTTTTTTTCCTGACCCTAGTAATATTACGTTTTTTCAACTTTAGATGAAAATATGAGTTGAAAAGTATTTAATAGCTTTCAGGATGCAGTTGATTATATGTTTTCTGAACAAATTAAAGTGGATATTATTGTCATATCCACTGATGTAGATGAACTGACAGATGAAGAGAAAATAGATGATAAGTTACATGCTCCATTTGTAAATGATATTGTTGGTAAAATAGAAGTAATATCAAAATATGAGTGTGATTAAATAGATTTACCTTCAACGTTTGAGAGGAAGCCTAAAATATTAAAAACAGAAAAGCCAAAAATTGTTTGGAAAAAAAACCCGAATTATACCAAATGGTCGGAATTAGGGGAAACGTATAAGAATAATATTTTGGCAATGGAAAATGATCTTGCAAATGCATCTTGCATCATTGCTTTGAAAAACTTTTTTCTGATGAAGTATATAACGTAATTGT
>CM063502.1:123091211-123146211 GCA_032207245.1 Pardosa pseudoannulata | reverse complement strand
TTAGCTATTGGCCAATATAAAAAACAAAATACTTGCTGAGTAGATCTTTCTACATGAGTAAAGTTAATGACTGACCAAGCAATACTTAAACAAAAGTTACATTACTACTTATAACTTATTTTCTTCACTGCATCTTGCTGAAAATCTGAATTCTGTAAAAACAGGCATTGTTAACCCAGTGAACAGCAAAAGAAAAATTCCCCACTTAAAAACTGAGAAAATCCTTGTTCAGTCACAAAATTCTAATCCCCCAAAAGATATTACATAGATAATTTAGCAAAGGAAGAAGAAAAAAATTTTTAATTAAGTGATGAGCCCATCAAGATCGACAGAAGATGAGCATGTGTTTCGTGCAATCTGTCAAAATCCATCACCTAAAGGACAGATGGAAAGATCATCAACTTCCAGTAATTTTTTGCCTAGACATCAAGACTTATGAGTGTACCTGATAAGAGGAATTGTTACAAGGTACACTAAGGCAACTGTTAGGAAAATTCAATAAAGAAATCATTTATCTGTGGAAGCCAAGTACTGTCGGGCCCAACACTAAAGAATCCTAAAACCAGAAGAATGGAGAGAGGGGGTTCTACCTCCCTTGAACAGAGTTTTGCTGCTGAAGAGAAAATAATGGATAAGGGGATATGATCTTTGGACATCTAGGAGTTAAAACATTGCTCTTAACATGATCACTTGACTGAGGGGAAGTTGTAATTTTTGGGATATGTTTTTCCTGAGATATGATTATAATTTAGTCATTTTACACTTATGTTTTTCCTTTAAATAAAGTTAAGTTTTATTGTCAGAAGAAATGCCTTATCTATACTTGTTAACACAGTCTCCATTCATCAACAGGACCCAAATACATCATGTCAGACAGTGAGAAACACAATACAAGAAAATGCAAATTTCATAAATTCTAGAAAATCTGGTGTCAATATACCATACAAAGTACTATTAAGTATTCTTCAAAAGCATGTTCTACACAGTATCTTCTTCAAGTATTTTATAATATTGTTAAATCTAGCATGCAGAAATTCTTGGATACTATTTATGAAGGTCACCAGAATAAACATTTGACAACAGGGCTCTCTTTTGCAATAATCACTCCTATGGTAATAACACAAATTTAATAAAAGGTTACAATATTTTTTAATAAATTACATTCTTACATACTTGTGATCAATAAGCTAAAAGGAGAAAGAAGTACCAAAGTTCTAGTTGAAAAGAGAATAAGTGACAAGGGATAAAGTGTCATGTTATCAGTAAACTGACTAGTGGCAAATGCATTGCTTATATAGGTGAAAACATCTTAGTGAAAATTATATGAAAAACACTATAGTTCATATGCAAACAGTATATTCCCGAAATTTGTGGGAAAAATTTTGTGCTTATGAAATATGTATGCATTAACTCCACATTTCTATTCACTCAGTTGATTACTATCAGGAATTGATTTGTACTAATTTGAATAATTATTTCAAATATAATGGAAATAATATATTGCTCAGTGAAGAAATACAAATGTTGATTTCATAATACTCATATTTATTTGGCAGTTCAATAAAGTGTGTATACAATTCCTTACATAAAATAGTTTTATCACAGATATTACAAAACATAATATCAAAACTACTGATAACATTTATAAATGATTCTACTGTAAAAAATGGAAAATAAGTAATAACGCTTTCAGAACATATTGGTCAAAATGACTGTTTTGACAGTTTTAGGTAAATAGTTTTTGCCAGCAGCGGGTTTTTTTTTTTTTCCTTAGAATTTATAAATATAGAACTTATTCATAAAAAAGTGTTTAATTAAGACAAAAAAAAAAAAAAAAAATATGAGAATGAATATATAGCTCTATTTTTTAAAATAAGAAATTGTTTTAACTCCAAAATAGAGAATTTTTATAATTCATAAAGATAAAAATAAAACTGAAGCATATTTATATATTTTTTGCATATTTATAAATGATAAAAGTAGTTGATACAGCATAAAGCAAGCAGTAATTATTCTGAATAACATTCATATACTGAAGTAAACAGAAATATGAATTTATTTTCATAAATACAAAAAAATACTCAATTGTTTATGAAGTTATTAAAACAAATTACAATTGTAATTTAAACCATTAAAATTCATGAAGAAATTCCATAATTTTTAAATATTTCTAAGATTTAGGTTTACACATACAAGGAACTTAATTCCAGTGAAGTTTGGAGAAGTAAACAAATTATTTTTCCAATTATTCAAAATAATCATACCTTTTCTAGATCTAAATGATCTCTAAATGTCTGGCGTCTAAGAGTTGGCGGACTGCATGCACCAGTCGAAGGTTCCAAGAACTGAATTACCGGAATTTTGTCTGGGTTTTCCTTGAGCTGTCTAATAACCTGTTCAATAAATTCTGTGAAAATCTCAGCATGATTCTCAGCAAGCAAATTTGTAATGACCTATGAAGAAAAAACAAACAATTAGATACAGTTAATAATATGCCTCTGTAATTCACCATTGTTTGTAATGAACAATTCTTTAATATTTCAACTGTAAAATAATAAAAATATCTTTAGAGAAAGGCTTTGTTTGGAGTACTAGAGCCAACTTTTTACTAGATAAAATCCATTCCAACTAGCTAGAAACTTTCAGAAACACGATGTTGAACTTACTAATACTGAAAGATAGAACCTATTGCTTTAGGTAATCTCTAATACCTTTGGAGAATGATAACTAATTAGCAGTGGGAATGAGACTAGATGACAAGTGATTGTTAATTACAGTTACAAACAAATTTAAGATAAACTTTATGTTTTTGAATCTATACATTATACATTTATTCTAGAAAACTAAAACACTTATTTTTTATGAAGTTAGGATCATTTTTCCATATGATGAACAATACCAAATCATTGCAAATATCTAATAGTAATTCTAGAATCCTGAAAAATCTAAAATAATTACCATATATTTCGATGTATAAGCCCTGAATTTCCTGGGGCTTTTAAAGACCTAAAGTGGCTTATAACCGGATCACTTTTTAGTTAATATTGCTTAAATTTAGGGGAAATTTTACCTTTGTATAGGATTACCAGAGTTGAAACTATTATCGTTAGCACCTAAATAAAAATATTGTCTGCATGGTCTAGCATCATGATTATTAAATTGTGTACCACAGTAGTAATCTAGATAAGTTAGAGTAAAATTTTGAAATTAATAAAAACAGCATGAAGTTAATTAAAATTTAAAATGTAAATTGTTTTTTCTAGTCACCATCAAAATGTGCTAAGAGCTATCCTTGTGTTGGTCTCAATGTAGAACCAATCCTCTACCCCCCCCCCCTGTGATAATTTAAATTGCTGTAGCGAAAAAACTTTGAGAAGCATTGGTCTAGCATTTTACTTTAAAGAAATTTGATTAGAAAATATTTTCCTGTTTTACCTGCTTGACAACATATTCAGCTTCTTGGCGACATATTTGAATGTTCTAGAAATTGTTTTTTCATTTTGGTTTATATACATGTTTTGAACTTTTGGGTAAACTTTTTCAGTAAAATTGCACCCTCGGCTTATATTCAGAAATATATAGTAGGTTACAATTATTAAACAGGCTTTGTGGTATCAGTCACCTTTGACAGCAACTGTAATGTACCAAGGGAGAAGAGAATGGAAGTGAGCAAACATGCAATATACCGTGACTGTGTAAGATGTATGTTCTGTATTGAACCTACTTAGAACTGTAATTAAAATGGATGCTTGCTAATACAGAGTAGCCTATGTATTTATGCTTTCAATGCTTGATATGCATCCCACTCTTCTAAAATGGAGTAACATCATATAGTGGCAGCTTGAAAAATAACTTTTGATTTCATTTGAAATGCACATCATGATTGAAATTCTACAACTCATAACTGGATTTAATAAAGTATGTTTTGGATAACACAAGCTCAATAAACATTTTTAAAGTTATTGAAATAAAACAATAAAAGAAGATATTAATGTAATTGAGGGTTTGTAGAACTGTTTATTGAATAAACCAGCAAAACAAAAATTGGGGTTAGATCTACACATTCTGGAAATCCGTACTCTTAATCCTAAACATGATTTCCCAGAATTATTCAGCAGTCTAGGCTTGACACAAGGATGTTGCCAAATAAAAATCCCATTCTGTTCCCTTTGATATTTCTTCACCTAGAATTCGTATCGCTCTCCTTAGGAAAACCAAAAATGAAATTAAAAGCATGGTGTCTAAAGGCATAATTGTTCCAGTACACAAGCCAGCCGCATGGTGTTCCTCAATGGTTTACTAAAATGCAAGGCTAATGTTAGAATGTTTAGACTTGACTGAATTAAATAAGTGTGTCCAACAAGAATTTCACCCTTTGCCTGGAGTAAAATACTCTTTAAATTCACTTACTGGCACTAAAGTTTTATCTAAATTGCATGCTAATTCAGGGCTTTGGCAAATTCTGCTAGACAAAGTCATACGTTACAACATTTATAACACCCTTTAGGAGATATAGATTGAATGTACGATTTGGAATTTTTTCAGCATCTAACACTTCCAGAAAAGGATGGTCCAGCTTTTAAAAAAAACATCAGATACAATAAGTCATATAGACAATATTCTAGTTAGTGTAAAAGATCAAACTGAACATTATCAGACAATGATAAATGCTTTGTATAAACTTAAAGATGCAGGTATCATTTTAAATTAAGCTAAATATTAATTCTCTGTTAAAATGATCAAATTCCTGAGACATATTACTGATAAAGAAGGGATCCATTCAGACAAAGATAAAATAGCTCCCATAAAGGCATAGGTGCCAACGCTTCTGATATACTCAAGCCAAGAATTATGGATGTGCACAGATTATGGCATCAGCAACTATGAAAGAAATTTCTTTAAAAGAGTCTGTATCAATCATAGACATTTTAAAATCTTCCCCATTTTGTGATGATAGGCTGGAAGCAATGATGTAGATTCCAAGTTATACCCCAGTTACTTTTTTCAGTCCATTATGTCAACAGATTAAGAACTGCCAGTTATATGTGCCATCCTTAGAAGGAGATGCTAGAGAGCAAATATTGGGAATCTTTTGATTCGTGAATTAAAATCAAAATCAAGAAGTATACAAATTTCAAATTGTGTGGCTCTTAGTTTTGAAAATGCACTGGTTAAGATTGAGAATAAAACAGGTGTATCATCTGTGCTCAAGAATCATAATGAAAGCATAGTAGTGATGGATTGCTCTTAAGATCTTACAAATTTAGCTGCTGAAAAGAGTATATCTTGTTTCCCCTTTAAAATTAATGCAGTTTTAGTTAATGTATATTACTTGTAGAAAAATTCTAAATCAGTTTTATAAATTTTATGAAACTGATGTTAAGCAAGTACTTAAACATCTCAGTGCTTTGATGGCTATCTGTCGGCAAACATTTATTTTGGATAATTCAGTAGTAGCTCTAGTGACATTTTTTAACGAAGAAGCTATGAAAAGAAAAAAAAGGCAGTTACTCCTCAATCTTTTTAGACTATTCCCTCTATAAATGTAACTTCAGACAGTGCTGATAAAGGGAAAAGTTTAAACCAGAAAGCAAAATCAGTGCAAAATTGTAAAAGAAAGTTCTCGCAAGACATTTCAAGTCGAAATGCTTCAAAAGTTAATGTTGTGTCATGAGACGAATGATTGTTTTATTTTTTTATCTAATCACATCAACAAAGCTTTTTTATTTATTCCTATCATATACTGTCCCTATTTTTGAAAGAGTTAATGTAAAGATTTATCATATCCACACATTCATTTGTTGAAGTCCATGATATTCAATTTATATAGAGAAATCCTACTAAAAATTTGTAAAGCCCACTGTCATAAAATTCAGCAATGATATTTTGCAACTTCAGTATCATGATCAAGATAATTAAAAGTGGTATAAGGATCTTCTGATTGGAAATACTACATTGAAAGCTACAGAGGATCTTAGTGCCAAGAGTAAAAATATCTTATAAAAAAGTAAGGCGTTATTTTACAACTGCATGTGATTACATATGCAATAAATTCCCTTTCAGCTCAAAAATTCATTATCAAGGCAAAGTAGCCCAAATATCAAATTTTTGAAAATGCTTCATTTTCTAGTATCAAATATTTCAATCAAAAATCCCCCACCTTCCTCTTTGGAGATATAAACAATGATGTTGTAGATGCTTTGTATGAAGAATTTTGGAAATTTCAAGTTTTTCATAGTTTTGAACAAATAACAAGTGAAACTAGAATTGATGTACAGTAGTCAGCAATAGGCCAGATTAAAAATAAATCTGGTGAACTAAAATTCATGTGACTATCACAAGTGATGTTGGCAATAATCACTATCCCATACATCAATGCAGAATGCACACAAATATTCAGCTAAGTAAAAAAAAATCTGAACTGATTTTAGACAATCGCTGTGTAATGAAACATTAGAACAGCTATTAATTATAAATGAAGTAAAAGTTTAAAATATTTTGAAAATGAGTCTGACAAACAATTTTTGAAAAAAGTAAAATCTTTAACAACAGCATTTTTAAAAGCTAAAGCCTAATGTTTTTAATGTATTGTATAAACAGTATTACCATTTTCACTTTTTAATTTTTTTTAAATATACACTAAAAAATGTTATTTTAATAAACTACAGCCTTTTTTTTTTACTTTTAAAGCATTTGTGAATACTAGGTTAATACATCTTTCATTGATGAAATAAAAATAAACCTTGCTATTTTTACCTTTTTTAAATTTAAATTTTTATATGTTAAAAAATGTTATCACTGTGATAAACTACTGATTTTTCTCTTTTGGAAGTTAGCATTTATGTAAAGGGACATCAACCTCCAAAAAATAAAGTGGAGTTTAAACAAATATCAGGATGACAAATTATCTTACAAAATTTGTTCCCAACTACAGTGAATTATTATTGCCCTAATGTCAGTGTTAAATAACAAAAATGAATTTGTCTGGGACAAAGCACAATCAGAGGCTTTTGAAAGCTGGAAAACTGTTGTAATGTCTGTCTAAACTAGTACTTAAAGTATACAATTCAAACAAATCAGCAATTGTTATAACAGATGCATTCTCTTACAGAATTGAGGCAACTCTACAGCAAGAGCAAGAAAATAGAAATCCATGTGTCATGGCTTATGCTTCCAGAACACTCACACCCACAGAACAAAGATAGGTCCAAATAGAAAAGGATGCACTTGCCTTGACTTGGAGATGTAAAAGTTTAAAAACTATCTAATAGGTACTCATTTCCAGTTAGAAACTGATTACAAACTTCTCATTCCAATGTTCTTGGAGAAGAACTTAGAAGGTTTATCTCTTTGTCTGTAGAGGATAAAGCTGAGAATGATGAGATATTCATATTCAATGTTTCACATTATTGGTAAGAATCTTTATGCTGCCAATGCTTTGTCCACAAAACCACAAGAAAAGAAATTTGCTGATGAATTAGAAGATGAAATACACATATATTCACATAACTTCATTTTTATCAGCTTCTAACTATTGACTGAAAGAATTGAGAAATTTTCAGAGAGTTGATGCAACAGGAAAGATTTTATAGACATTGGCCCTTGAAGGCTGGCCATCTAAGTAGAATCTCAAAGTTCTTGCTTACCATATTGGAATCATTTATAGAAAATAGCTATACAAGATGGTGTTTTAATGAAGAGCTGCAAAATTATAATACCTGAAAGACAGAAGCAAAGTTTTGAAACAAATTTATAAGGGATATCTTGGAATCTCTAAATGTCATGCACAAGCTAGAACATCTGTATACTGACCAGGAATAAACAAAAAAAAATTGAAGAAATGGTTGAAAATTTATCAAATTTTATCCAAAGGGCAACAAATCATGATAACCCACTTATACTGTTAGAATTTTCAGAAAGACCATGGGAAGTTATCAGCATGGATCTATTCAAGTTAAAGGGACTGTGACATCTCATTCTTCCAGATTTACTTCTCCAGATATCCAGATTGCAAAACTAGAAAAAATAACATTTGCAGAGATTATTAGACATCGCAAATCCATATTTGCAAGACATGGAATTCCCAACATTATCAGAACAGATGATGGACTGCAATTTCACCCAATGAATTCTTCTGAATTTGCACAATTTCCAAGAACCTATGGATTCTACCATATTACTTCCAGTTCTAAATATCTACAAAGTAACAGATTTGTAGAATCAGTAATAAAAACCATCAAGCTCTGACTTAAAAAATCTGATGATCCTTATTTAGAACTGCTGACTTATAGGGCTACTCCTCTAGAAAATGGCTTAAGTACAGTAGAACTTCTCAATAGGCATACACAAACTACCCTTCCTATTCCAACATCTCAATTAAGGTCATAGATAAAAGATAAAAATGAGTTTCCGAGAAAGGATAGAGAAACAAATGACAAACTTCAACAAAAGATAGAGAGTAAGGAGTTCAAGAAATTTAAGTCCAAATAATGCAGTTTGGATTACAGATAGAACTGCTGGTAGAATTGTTAATAAAGTAGACCACCCACGCATACATGGAGTTGGGAAAGAAACTATGGAAGAAATAGAATGTACCTGATTTCTGAAGGCAATTTCTACCTAATACAAAGAATTTAGATGACATTGACTAAATGAATGGCCATGAACCCATATATCCAGTTCTGTTAAAACTGATTCTCTAAATTCCCAGATAGTGTCATCCAGAAAAAGTAAGTATGCCTTTGATTAGTCTGTATATACTCCTCCAGCTCAATATGTGACCAAAAGGGGTTGTGTAGTACATCCTCTATAGAGACTTAATCTTTAAATAAGGGGAAATGTGTTATCAGTCACCTTTGATGGCAACTGTGACAGACTTACTGAGGGAGAAAATAATGGAAGTGAGCAAATGGGCAATATAATGTGATTGAATGTAAGATATATGTTCTGTATTGTGGCTACTTAGAATCGTAATTTAAAATGGGTGCATGCTAATACAAAGTAGCCTGTTAATTTATGTCTCCAATGCTTGACATACACTATTGTCTTATAAAATAGAATGGAGTAACATCACAGGCTTAACCATAAGTCCTTCCTTTCTGCTATTATATAATGCAACCTGGTGAAATAAGTCAAAAAGTGGAGAAAAATATTTAAATAATCCTACATACTTGAACTACTGATGATTAATATTCATATATTTAACTCAAAGAAAAATATATAACTACAAGAAGGCTCAAAAGACACCTACCAACTTATTAGCAATTTCTTCAGGACTTGTATCTGTATAATCAAATTTAAATGTAACAGTTTTTCCTTTGGTAGACTCTAACTGACACTCAACCATTGTATCTTCAACTCCAATAACAGTCAACTTTGGTGTTCTATCTTGTGTCCTACGACGTCTAACCTTCTTCTTTTCAAATTTCTGATGTTTTCCAGATTCAGATAAATGTTCGATATCACCTCCAGTGTCCGAAGTAGTAACACTTAATGTAAAAGAAAGTGTAAATAATATTACAGAGTTCAAAGTAAAATCCATAACAGCACAAAATAGAACAACTCAAATTCAAAATTATGTTGTTATATTAACAATATACTTTTTTACAATATAAAGTATTAAGTATTAATATATATATATAATATAATATATAATAAAGTATAAATAAAGTATTAGTAAACTAAAGTATAAAGAAAACTTTGTACTTTTAGGCTGAGAAACAAAATATTATAGTTAAAAATTTGACATATACAATAAAAATACTAAATCTGTTCTAGTTGTATAAAATATGAAAATTATAAAATTTTAACATTTTAAAAATATAATTGTACAAAAAACTTTAAAATAGATTATGGATATTATCCTTTTAAAAAAATATTACAAAAAGGGAAAAAAGATTTTATAAAAAGAAAATTTCTCTTAAAACAGTAATAAAGATTGTAATCAAATTTTATGCATCAATTTTAACTATATTTTTAAAATAATTAAAAGAAATAGAATAACATTTTAAAGGTTCTAATAGTCACACATATAACAAAACTAAAACCCATGTAATAAGTTAAAAATAAAAGAACATTTTACTAATTTATATATTGTGTACTCATATAAAAAAATTCATATACTTACCATGACAAAACATATAGGGATAGTTTAATAATAAATGTGTATTGACAACTAAGTCTATGAACAATTTGCACATTAAAAGATAAAAAAAAATTAAGACTTGCTTTATATTAATATAAACTAAACTAAGCTCCTAGGGGGCCAGAGCCTACAGTGCCAATCTTCATTTCTGACACCAAGGGCCCTGGGATGTGAAACATGTGTTCTGGTTAGGTGGTCAACTTCATGCAGAACCCCCAGTGTTTAGTTCCCTAGCCTTGGTCCTCAGTTTATCTACCCATGGAAGAGATGAAAAGCTGAGGCAACCTTGCCCAGCCCAGGGATCAAACCTTGGACCTGTATTGTGGAAGCGCAAAGTGCTATCCTAATGCTACTAGGCTTCATATTAATATAAAGCTTTAAATTAAGACAAATAATACATAAAACATGCTAGTTGAGGAGAGATTCATTTATGCCTAAATACAGAACAAGAAAAATATAAACCCTGTATCTTATATATTTTACAAATAAAATTTGTAACCACATCATGAATAAATTATAGCTAAAAAAGAAATTGCAATACAGCAGGAAAGAAGTTGTATAACATACAAAGCATACTAAAACAAGATATACCAATTCTATTTCATACATATATATATATATATATATATACATAAAACTTAAAATATTGACATACGTAGCATTTTTAGTATCATCTAACAGAGGTAAAGATCCACTTGAATCAACACGTGGCACATGTGTAACTGTTTCTTGGATATCCTAAAATTAAAAATATTTTGTAAAAATTTATAAATATACAGATTGCACATACACAATATAATATTCCATGAAATTATGGTCATTTTACCATATGATGACCAATACACTACATTGCAAATATTTAACAGTAAAAGGCTTTAGAGTTTAATTTCACTAAAGTTTGAATTATCCGTCACCAATAAATAGTAAATAATAAAGTAAGAAACTTCAGCAGACGATATTAAAATTTATATTTTTTTATACAAATAGATTTAAAAAGAAATTACTCAAAGCTCATCAAAGTGGTGCATTTTTAATTAAAAAATTTTAGTTATTCTAACTAAAATATTATACTCAAAGAAGTTTCATGCTTAAGCACGAGATAGTTTTCTAAATAAAGTGCTTTTCATTTTTAACTCAGATTTAGATTCTTGGTAATCTTACTCAGCATACAATTCCTTATTTTTTTTTTCTAAATTACTTGTATAGGTAAGCACCTTTTAATGGAAAATTACACTTCTATAACATAGCTAAACCTGAGAGAAACCCAGTTTTGAAAGTATTTTTTTAAGTGTCATAGCAATATCAATAAACCTGCCACAGTATAATAGAATGCTTCACTATAAAATTTTAAACAATGTTTAACTGAAATTAAACTAGCTAGCACATAAGTATCAGATAAATTTGATTCTATTATAATGAGGAATTATAATTTACACAATATTTTCTGATTATTACAATTCTTTTTACAAGAAATAATTAAGGTAACATCATACTAAAGCAAAATTTTTAGAAGTTTATATTTAAAATTATCAGACAATTATCAAAATGTACTGTATATTTTCAAATATAAGCCAATCTGTATATAAGCCGAGAGTTCAATTTTCCTTCAAAGGTTTACTCAAGGTTCAAAATCCATATATAAGCCGAAATGAAAAATATTTTTTATAACGTTCAGATATGTCAACAAGAAGCCAAAAATATCACCAAGCAGGTAAGGTGGGAAAATATTTTCCAATCAAGTTGCTTTAAATTAAAACGCTAGAGCAACACTTCTCGTCAAACAATAGTCAAATGGTTAGAGTATTGGCCTTCGGTACCAGAGTTTGTGGGTTCGAATCCCACTGTGGAATGGATGTTCATATCTGTTCTGAATCGGCTTTAAGCTGTAGGTCCTGATCTCATTAGCCCTCATATTTCAAAAAAGTAGACCGTAGCACTCCTAAACAAACCAAACTAACGCTTATCAAACCTTTTGCCATATCAAATAAACACTGCAGATTTAGAGGATAGGTCGTACCTCAAGAAAAATATATGGACATATCTTAGTATGTCTCGAATGTGACGAGGAAAAACAACTTACATTTTAAATTTTAATTAACTTTATGCGTCTTAGTTTATTTCACAATTTACACTAACTTATCTAGATTACTGCAGCAGAGCACGGTTTGTTAATCACGCTGCTAGACCATGCGACCAATGGAATTTTTACTTAGACGTTAACGACAAGTTTCAATCCTGGCAACCCTATATAAAGATAACTTTTTCTTAAATTTAAGAAGTATAAGCTTAGAAAAAGAAAAATGATGCTATGCTTGGTGATTCATAAATTGCTCCCGGATTACATAGAATTGTGTTTATTAGATTTGCCGCTTAAATTACCATTATAGTACAGTTGTTTTGGTGAAGTTATAACACAGATAAGAGTTATTTTAAATTTATTTTTCAATTTTTATGATTTCTCATGTCAAAATTTTTACAAGCTCTATTTACTTTTCGGCATTTTTTTAGTTTTATTAACTTTTGCTAATTTGGTGACTTTTTGGTGCCAACGACAAAAACCATCGCCAATAAACACGTTTTACATCTGTTCCATGGACCCATATATGCCGACCCCCCCCCCACACACACACACAATTTAGGCCATTAAAAAGCCTCACAAATTCTCGGATTATATACAGAAATTTACAATATTCATTACTTAAAAAATTTAAGGAAGATTGTTTATTTTCTTGGGGGATTTTATTCTAGGCTTCTACCTTTATTAAAAATCAATAGTTTGGACTAGATAACATTCGTTTATAGTTTATATACAAATGAAGGCTTTTTATATGATCCAGAATTAAAAAATGATGAACTAAGAGTTAATTTAAATGCCAGCTCAGAACTTAGGTCAAAAGAGTAATAAGTAAGAATCCAAACATTCACAAAAATTTACTTTTCACACATCAATTCAATACATAAAAATGTTCAGGCATATATTAATACCTTTTTAATAAGTGTCATGTTTATTACAGAAGTATACTAGTTAGATCAAGATAAAATAAAGTTTTATTAAATAAAATAACTGTGAATAGTATAAACACTATGGCTTTAACTTTGAATTACACAATTTAAAAATATTGTCTTAGTTAACAAAAAGGTGTCAATTATGATTGTTAACTTATTTTTAACATTTATTTTCCCTCTCTCTCATTTTGTGTATCAGTAAGGTAGATTCTGCATTCTGTTAACTAAGGAAAAAAATACTATAAAAAAGTTTTAAAAAATTACCTGACAAAAAAAATGATAAGTAGAATGGAAGATAAAAACCAATTATTAAGAAATAAGGGAAAAGATACGTAGAAAATAAAATATTGACTTTACTAAACATCACTTTGATGGCTTCAGGAAATATTGATACAATCTTGAACTTAATAATATCAGAACATGTGAAAATATATATATATATATATATATATATATATATATATATATATATATGCATATAGTATTAGAGAGTATGTATGTATGACTGGGTTATCTAAACACTTATTATAACACAATACTTAAAAAGACTAACATCTGCTGAAATTAAAAAGAACTTTACACATTTTAAAAAGCCTTAAAAATAAAGAAAAGCTAAAGAATTATTCCATTTTTTCCCCAAATATCACAAGTAACACTTAACCCCAATTTTCAAAAAGGCCTACACCTCCAAACTTAACCAATATAACCAAAAAGGAAGGAAAAATTGAAACTATTCATTAAAAATAACAAATCAAAGGAAAATTAGAAAAATAAATCATTTAAAATAATTTTAAAATTTAACACAATACAAACATGCATAAAATATTTCAGTTAGTTATACAATATATTGCTCCATCAAAATAAGACATGCAAATTTCATGCAAAAAGCCATGCAATAGTAAGAGCAAAAGAAAAAAAATGTTCAAGAAAAGTTCACATTGTGCATTCAAAACAACATGTGACCACAATTACAAACCCAAACATTTAAAATATTTAACATAAAATAAAAACTAAACTTGTGAGTTTTAAATAAAGTGGAATAATACAATAAAAGTCAAATAGTAATAGTAGTCAAAAATAAAGAAAATATAATACAATCAAAAGTCAATTTTAAAAAATTAGGATTAGTTATGGGTTAAAATTAGTACATTATTGACATTGCATTAAAATTAAAACAATAAAAGAAGGTCATTTGTTTAATTTAACTTCAGTGCAAAATCATTTCTGAACATGCTCTTCTATAATTAAATTCTTTTACTTCCTTTGTTTTTCAAATTTGTTCAAGGTGCAAATTATTAAAGATTAGTTTAATGCATTCTTAAAGAAAAATAAGTACATAAATACACTAGCTAAACCTTACATAATAGCAAAAGCATGTATTTCTCAATTTAAATATTACTTACACATTTGAAATATTTTTCTTCAGGAAAAAAAAAAAAAAAAATTTAGAACCTATAATCTTTCCAAACTAGTTTTTATCCCATTTGTAATGGATTTTTATGCAACATTTTATGCAACACAAAAAAAACTTCCATTTTAATAACTTAGTATAATTTTAATATAATATAAAAAATTAAAATCTTACTAAAATGGAAATATTTTAATAAATGTCTACTAAAATAAGTAAGATCTAAGTTAAAACTGATGAGCTATACTTTTATATAAATCATTTATGCAAATATTTGTTTTTTTCCAACATAGAAAATAATAGATAGAAAGAAATTTCTAAGAAATTTAAAAGGAATTTTAAAAATAATTAAAATTTTACAGTAAAAAGAAGATTAAGAGTCTAACTAAATAATTACTACTTTCATATAAGAGTCTAATTTATATGATGTAATCAAAAATAGTTTGAAGTTTTAATGTAACATTTATAAATTATATATATATATATATATATATATATATATATATATATATATATATATATATATATATATATATATATTATATATATATATACACACCTAAATATTATAACTCATTGTGTAATTCAGATATAAATAATTTCATTTTCAGAAATCTTTAGAAGAGTGTAAAATAAAATAGGATATATAATACATATAGTTTCAAATTTATTTCATGTGAAAAGCAGAATTATTCAATCAGAATTTTGATGAAATATTTCATTATACTCCTTTTTATTATCCATTTTAACTTTTGTCCTTTATACTTAAGCAATATAGATTAACTTAAAATAAGCTTACACCTATGGGTTAAATGCTACATTTAAAAAAAATTCAATATAAATTTCTATTTTGTTATACATAAGTATATACACACATAACATTATGAAAGAAATTGAACCTTTTCTAAAAATTAGTTACATTCTTAAATTAAAATGACACTTTCTTTGAGTGTAAAAAATTTCATGTAAATTTAATTTTATACATAAATAAAAAAGTTATGTCAATCAAAAACTCAGTATGCTATAAACACAATTTTTATACACTTAAAGAAAGCATTATAATAGTTGTTAAAATAATATTACTTGTCTGTATCTAAAACTGTATCAATAGTAAAAAAAAAAAAATTTTGTTATTGAAAATTAACAAATAAAAATTCTCTTTCATACAACATTTATAAGGACTTGCGAATTATAACAATAAGAAAGTGGGGAGGTTTTCAGTTTTTGTTTTGTTTTTTAAAGGACATTTTAATAAAAACCATAGTTTTCATTCATAAATTAGCAAGTTCTATAGATAAAATATTTAAAACAAAGAATTAAAACAAATTACTATTTAAAAAGATATACTTCTCCACAAATTAATCACAATTTTCAGTTTACTGCAGCAAAATAATTTGTCTTGAGAATATTCATGATGATGTAGCAAAGACTCACACTGAAGAAAGTGAAAATATCTGGGACATCAATGTATGTGGCACAAAATCCCCTTCAGAATAACCAAAAGAAAACTGATAAAAGAGGCAAGATATTTTGCACTATTTTAAACAGTATAAAACTTATCAATAAAAATTTAGGAAAATCTAATAACAATTTGCAGTCACTTTTTATAAGCTCATAAAAGTTGAAACTTAATTTTGCTTCAATACATTAGCAGAAAAGAGTATCACCCAAAAAGCAAGAGAAAGTTGAAAAAGAGAAAGAAAATGCCCATGTGAAATTGAAAATATTTTCCCCAATTGAAAAGCACAGGAACAGTTAAGGAAAATCAATACAACACTGCAATACACCATCTCATTAAAGTTTTACAAAGATATTTATATTTGCTAGTAATTGTAAATTTATCTTACACAAATTAAAACTATGCAAAAATTTAATAATTCTAATAATACTTAAATATCAAATACAAATATTTGATATTTAAGGCATCTACAAGAATATCTTGCTTCTAAAAAGATAACTTTAATGTTAGAAGATATGTATTTAAATTTTCCCAAGCCACACTTGATTTCAGAAGTAGGCATTAACTTTAAACTTAAGAGATATATAGCAATCAAGCATCAAGTAATATATCAATCAAGCAAATATTTTTAAAATCAGATGAATGCAGTACTTTATTGATTTGAATGAAATTAATAAGCTACAGAGTTTATAAGACTATGACCTAAAGCACATGCATTTTGATGGAGAAACGATCATCCGTATTAGTGATTCACATCAGATACCTTAACTGGATCAACTCGGGCTGAGTTTGCAGTATTATGGCATGTTGAAACAGTTCTCAAATCTAATGGACTCAGTCTTTCGTAGCTTGAGTCAGGAACCATAACAGAAGCAGGATGACTGGACCCTTGTCTGCAATGACAGCTGTCAGCAGCTTTCTGTACCCTATTAACAGCAGAATTAAACTGCATGGCAGGATTATGCACACATTGAAAATCATCTGGATTGCTAAAATTTCTTCTATAAACAGAACCCATTGTAGTGCCATCAGATGGTGAATTAAGCTTTCGAGAATTTTCAACAGCTAAAGACATGAATAAACGCGAAGATGAAGATGCAGCAACAAAAGGTCCATTATCAGACAAATGAATAGGAGAATATGTACTAGTTCTATCAAATGGAACAACAGTGTAGCTGTTACGGTTAGGATCATTACTAGTGCCAGCAACAGTCAATTGATTTATAACAGATGGAGGCAAGGGTGATAATTGTCTCCTTGGTTCTACAACCTGAGATGGTATGCCTTGATTTGGGATTGAAGTAAATGGACCACCAATACCACCAATTGTTTTTGAACGTGAACGGTAAGATTGATTCTGAGGATGTAAAGTTTGATTTACTCCACTGGTAATTGATGTATTTGGTTGAATATTTGCAGTTTGGGGTACAGGATTAAGAAAGCACGGCTGAGGACAAAAATCTACTGAAACAGGAGTCGCAGACCGAGATCTGATACGTAATGGGGTTGGAGGAGGGGATGTTTTTGGAGAAAATAAGACTGGATATCCTATTCTAGTTTCTGGATGTAATACATGAGTAGCTAATGTTGGGGGAGATGAAATTATTTGAGGAGGAGGGGTGGATAAGGGGGATTCATTTTCAAATCTGCTAGGCAAAACCTGTATAGGAGAGGTAGATCTACTACCTACTGGAGTTATATACTTAATATGCTTCCCAACACTTCCAGAAAAGGATTCAACATGTGAGACACCAAGTGATGTCCCACTAGTGAAAGCATTTCCATGTGACTGAACAGACAATGAAATTGGTCTGTTGGGGCTCATTTCAATATCATTCATATTATTATTATTATTAGAATAACATGAAGTATTCATTGCCCCTGATGAATCCGTAGAACACAAAATTGGATTTAAAACACATGGTTGAGGATTATTAAAGTTTCCAACTGACTGTAGTACAACAAATACAGGAGACTGGGAACCATCATTCCTTAAACTGTGAAAACTAGAGCCTCTGCAAAATAAATTATTAGAAGAAGGTGGGAAAAAACAAGTAGACATTGAAGAACCCCTAAGAAGTGGAGAAGTAGATCTAGCATTCCATACGCTAGGATAATTTTGAGATGTATATGAAAGAGGATAATTCTGATCGTGCTGTGAAATATGGCTTATATCTGGTCCACCAGTCACATGGGAAAATGATGTAGAAAAACCTACTACAGGTTTTCCAGATATTCCTGCATTAGCAAAGTTTGGGGTTTCTTGATACTGAAGTTGTCCTCCATGCTGTCCCTGAAGAACAGGAACAGGTACAGGCGTCACTTGTTTTGGAGCAATAGTTTGATTTTCTGCAACTGGAGCAACTGGCTGTGGAATTCCAGGGATGAAAACATATTTCTGACCAACAAGTTCACCAGTTGGCTACAAAGAAATAACATATTAGAAATTACACAAACTGTAAATAAGTCAGATGATTTAAACACAGATCATTCAAAACTTCTATAAATCTATACACATTTAGGGTTGAGACAATGCAAGATATTTTTTTTTAAACTAATATTAGTCACTTGGTTTATAAAGAACTTTGTAAATATTAAAATAGTCTTTTGATTTAATGTTCTCAAAAACTATTACTCCATTAATATAACTTATGTATAGAAAGCTTAACAATAACATACTAAAACATAAAAATATATTTATAATTCTACTTGGTTTCTTTTACTGTTCTAAAAAAACTTTAAAATGCATAAAACTAAGTTTATATGCATATTAACACTTTTACTCATATTAGCACATTATTGTTAAGAATTTTACCTATTAATACTTTCTCTATTTAACAATAAAAAAAATGCATACACATACAACAGATATTTTTTCTTACTTGTGTAACATTATTTAAAATGCTTGAAGAAATAGGCAATTGTGAAGTAGAATCAGGAACAGCATCTAAAATAATTAAAATTAAACACAAATTTAATGTTAGTTTAAATTTTAAACTTAACTTCAAATCACTTATTCAGTACTGTACCTGATGAAAAACCATCAGATGTGGCACTAGTTGACATACTTGGAGGCAAAGCATTTTCTTCTGCTATGTCTACTACTAATCCATCAGATTCCATTGAAGGTTGACGAGATACAGAATCTTCTTTTAACTGATTATAACAAGTTCTGTCAAATGTTTCTTCTATGTTCTGAGTTGTAACCATTTTTTGAGATACAGTATTAATAGTTTGAAGTTGGGTTGGAATAAAAGTTTGAGAATCTTGAAATGCAGGGCACTGCACTGCATTCATTTGTGAATGTACATCTTGATATGGTGGAAAATGAGATCCAGTAGGTTGATTATCTTTTAGAACTGGCTGTTGCACAGTTGGTGACTGAGCTTGTTGAAATTGTTGTGAATTTATAACATTCCAGTTATTTGGAACATTAACATTCACTTGATTCTGATCACTTATAATTGATGTTTGCATATGTTGGGTTAAGGGAAGATTTGTTGGAGGATTTTGCATTGGTGAAAGTACTTTCTGGGGACTCTGAGGCTGTTGATTATACACTCCCCCTTGGTTGGAATTCACTTGTTGAGAATTAATATTAGGCATCTGGTTTGAAACTGGCTGAGATGAAATTTTCTGAGGACTCTGATTTTGATGTACCTGATTTTGTGGATGTGTCTGCACAGTACTCTTTTGCATTTCTTGGGCATAAACATGATGGCATACCATAGCACTGGTTCCTTGTTGAAGAGGAACTGATGCAGTAGATGGAAGATTCTGATGAACTTGTTGCTGTGTATTTACTCTCTCTTGATATGCTTCTGAACCTGCAGGAAGTGATCCACTCATAGGTTGTATAATATGAGCTTGCTGATTTTGATTTTGAAACTGTTCTGGTGATAAAGCAGTGTTATCATCAGTTAAAACTTGCTGAACTGTATTAGTATAACAAGGAGGTGAAACTTGTGTTGACTGATTTTGAGACTGAACATGCTGATATTGTGAATATGGTTGAGATGTTTGATACTGTGGAGACATTACTTGATTCTGAGATTGCATTTTTTGAGATTGTAATATCTGTTGCTGGGTTTGATACTGAGAAACTGGTGTAGCTACAGGTATATTTTGACTATGTACGGGTATATTCTGACTATGCACATGAGATGCAACAGGTTGCTGAGTAGGTAGTTGAGACTGAGTATGAAGCACAGTTGTTTGATTTTGAAGCTGCCCGTGTTGAACCTGTGGCAATAACTGTTGAGTAGGATTTGGAATTACAGTACTTTGGGGTGGTATATCTTTCATCTGAGGAACAACTTGTATATGTAATTGTGAAGCTTGATAGTCAGCTCCTTCAAATCCTTGAGAAGTATACTGAGGTGCTTGTGGGGTCACCTGTTGATTCAAATGAATTTGCATCTGCTGGATTTGAGATTGATAAACTTGTTGTTGATATAATTCTTGATGCAATTTCTGTTGTGAATTCATTTGCTCAGGTTGTGGAGGTTGAGGTGGTACATTATGAAACTGCTGTGGTACAGCTATTTGAACTTGTTGAATAGGTTGACTTTGCATTGCAATATTCTGAATTTGTGACACTGGTTGTTGTGTATTTCTATTTTGTTGATTACCTTGTTCTTGTTGCTGTTGCTGCTGCTGTTGTTGCTGCTGTTGTTGTTGTTGCTGCTGTTGTTGAGCAAGCTTATTTTGATAACGTGTCCTTTCTCTGGTAAGATATGAAATCTGATTTCTTACCAACATAGCAACCGTCCTGATATCTTCATCTAAGATAATGTTATTCTTAGCCTGTAATATATGTACATCAGAAAACCATTAATACAAACAGACATTACACACAAATACAGAGAATACAAAAAGCTGAAACTTAACAGAAATGTAACTTATCTACAACTAATAGAAAAAAATAAGGCTTTAGAATGTAAAAGCTTAAATACAATTGTGTATCAGCTTGCAATAATTAACAATTCCTCTTTCAAATATTGACGCTGACAGTGTTTTCTAAACAAGTACTAAGTGCACAGAACATTATTTTTCTATCTCACCTCATAACTGATCAGAAATTCATGTAATGTTGGAAGCAAACACAAAATCAACTAACAAATGATACTTTAATGCCTTATATTTCATATAAAACTTTCAAAAACCAAGTATCATAATTTTGCATAGTCCACGGTGTTTAAAAAGCAAATTTCTTCAGCCACGGACTATCTGCTGGTTGTTCACTGCTGAAATCATCAAAATTGGAAGAAGAGGGAGGAGAAAGCACTTCGCGTGAACGGACGATGATCAAATGTAAACAAAAGCATGACTCATGAGATGCCAAGAAAACACCATCGTATCGTATCGGTAATAAACCATAAATTAAAAAACAAAACAAAAAAACCATAGAGCAGAACGAATTAGTACTAGCAAGTAGTGCAATCCTAAAGTGTGTACTCGAATATGGAAAAATATCGATAGTCACTATTTACAGACGATTGGCAACAGAGTGGATGGGTTCAAGATCGAAGGTTGAGGGTTGAAAGTAATTTCACCACGAGGATCACACGTAACAGAGTTCTTAGTTTTCAAAGTTTTGATTTGCGGTAATATTGGTCATTCATTATGTCTTTAAAACATTGTTGCAGTTTTACTGCTGATTTCAAGCTGAAAGTAATTCAGAAAGCAGAATCTGATCGAAATAGCGAAGCGGGCCAATATATTGAGGCCAACAAGAAAACAGTAAAAAATTGGCAAAAGTAAAAGGAAACAGTAAAAAAAAATATGGGAAGAAAGCAATCTAATCGTCGTGGAAAAACATAATGGTCTGCATAAGAAGACGATTTACATAGCTGGATTCTCGGACAGAGATGTATAGGCCGCTCTGTTTCCGTACTGGAATATCGGATAGCCGAGCAATACATACCGTTAACTTTTTTTAAAAACAAATTACCGAATATCGAGACTTTTCAGCACTTTACTTAGTTTTTTGTTTTTACAATGATTTAATATTGTCATATTAAAATATATATTTTGCACATATAGTCCGCAGACTATCTGATGATTAATGAAATTTTTTAAATAAAAAAAATCAAGCCCACAGACAATACGATAGTGTGGACTATACGTGCGAAATTACTGATATACTATTCAGCATCTCCTTGAATCCTAAACTATTATCAACAGAAAATGGGTTAGTAATGTAAATAACAAATGTCCTAGGGCAGAAATTAATTTTATGAATTTAAAATTAATTACCATTATCTGCCTTCACTAAGAATTTTAATGCACACACCTTCTGCTTTTTAGCTAAATGTTAATGAGGCTATCTTAAATCCATTAAAGGTAGTTCATCAATTATAAAAATTTTCATCCTTCAGAACAAGCACTAAGTTATTTTGACTCAGCTATTATTTAAAATTCCTAGAAATTTCTGATCCCCTACAGGTTATACTTCTGCTACCTTCCTGGATGACCATGTAGAAGAAAAATGTAAAATATTTCAAAAACAGAAAATTTCATTACTTTTACAGAGTTTGGATCAAAACCATCCAGTGCATGTGCTAATGTTTCAGTTATTTTGCATTATAATTTTTACAGAGTACAAAAGCAAATAGTAGCTGGCAGGAAATCTTGTAAATATCTCCATAAACAGAGAAACATTTCTTCTTAATAATAAGCAAAATTTGTTTAGAAAATAGCGAAATTAAGGCAAGCACAATTACAAACTACTTCTATTTAAGCTATCTGAGAAAAGAAAATTTTTAGAATTTAAATATAAAATGTAAATATTAGTGAAAATATCCATTTTTATATCAATATTTTTATGCATGAAATAATTACTTTCATCTATGAAAAAGTCAATGTTAGATATACATGAATAAAAATTGATAGTAAAGAAGTATTAGAAAATAAATTTCAATAATTTAAAATTAGACTTTAAATTAAACTTGTTTTCTTTGTAAAATCCTCTTAACATGAAATCTGACGTGAACTGTTACAATACAAAGTGATATGTTAACAAGTAATTAACTTTAAAAATATGGCCAAATTGACTTAGTGAGGGCTGAAGAGTTTAACATATATATATATATATATATATATATATATATATATATATATATATATATATATATATATATATCCTTTCAGTATATTTCACAACAGCTATAAAATAAATAATGCTTGTTTTTTTAATTTATGTTGTTATTCCTTATGTGCTTCATATATTACTAATTATGTTAAATTTTAAACAAAGCCTTCTAACCATAGGTAGAAGGCTCAGCTCTTTGTAAAGCTATACTAGTAATAATTTTATCTTTATCACATATTGTAATTTTTGAAATCCAGTAAACATTTTACATCAAAATTATTAAGAAATAGTTTTGAATGATTCAAATATCATTGAAATAAACTAAATAAAACTTGAGCCTTTCTAAAACTTTTAAAAACGTATTCTGTTGTTGATTGCTGATAACAGATTGTTGGGTAGTAGTACACTTGAATATCATTAGATTGTTTTATATTTTAGATTATGTATACATAATTTTTTTAATTTTAAAATTTCTTAATTCTATTTTTCCCTTTTGGGGGAGGTGTAATATATACCCTATAAGAGTAATCAAAGCATATCTATATAAAACCATGATAATCAATTCAAAACTTATGTTAGGGAAACAAAACAAAGAAAAAAAATTACCATTGCTTGAGCAACTTCATCACAATTGTCGGTTTCAATATCAAATTCGAACTGTATAGCTTCATTTTCTTTATGTTTTTCTTTTCTTTTCTTTGGGTCTAATAAACGAAGCCATAATTCAACCTTATTAGATGTACTTTGAATGCTTTCTTCTTTGTTGACAAATTCTACTTTTAACCCCAAATCTTCTTGAAAAAATTCAAACTGTAGAAGGTCTTTGACAGTTGGCCTTTATAATGACAGAAAATACATTACTGTATTTATTTATTTGTAATTAAACAGACTTTAAACATTTCAGCATATTTCAAATACATAATTACTCCGAAAGCAAAAAACTCAAATTCACTATTATGAACACATATAATTTAAAGCCACTGGTTGTCTTAGCTATGGTCTTTTTATTATTATTATTATTATTCATTTATTCAATAGAATGCAAATAAAATTTCAAATTTTTAAGAGATACTTAACACATCAATTTTAAATTATAAAATGCTATATAAAATTTTAGCAGAATCTTTTATTTAAATACACTGTACATAAATCTAATAAGCAATAAAATTTTCACTCAACAATTAAGTATTAATAAAAGTGTTAAGTCTCAGTAAAAAAGTTTTGGATTTGCAATGGATATAATTATTTTTACAAGGATTTTAGCTGTAATCTTCAGAGTAACTATAAAGTATATTACTGTAAATAGTCTTTCAGAACAAATTTGGAAATAATTAAAAAAAGTAAATAAATCATAGAAGTAAATGTGAATAATTAACAGAGAATAGTAACATTTAATAGAATTACAGCAAAGTCTAAAGATGTATCTAAAGATCTGCTGATAGATCACACAAAGAAATGATAATAAGAACTGGAACATGATAAAAATTAGGTTAATTTAAGATTTTATTCAAAGTCCTGTAAGAGATCAAATACTGTATGTAAGAAAGAAAGGAAAGGAAAGGAAAAATAAATAGGTAGATATGAAATAAATGAGACACTTGCATCAATTCAAATAAACAATTCTGATAAATGAATTGAACAAATTTTACACTAGCAGTAATCAAGAAGGGTTATTTAATGTTTAAATATTATGCAATTCAAAGCTAATGTATACTCTAAATTTTCCTTTAACAATATAGATTAATATCTTCATTTACTTGAATTTCATGAACAGAGCAATATAAATATTTGATTTAAAGGAATGAATATAATTAATATCTCACCTATCTTCCTTTGTTGAAGATATGCAAATGCCAATAATTTCCTTTAATTCTGGTTGTTCAACTTTCTTAAAATTTTGAGGTAAAATACCCTATTAAGATAAAATAAATTTGAACTACAATGAAATTATAAATGTAAAAATTCTGAAGAGATTTAGAATTTAGTTCCCCCTCTATAAGAATCATTATAATATAATTAATACAATTCATTCTATATGTTTAAGACAATTATTTAAATATTTATTCTTTATTTTTAAGATTTCAATCTGAATATTACATTAGAGGTTTAAAAATTACATGTTTTTATATTTAATTCTAAAAATAAAATAAAAATTTTAAGTATGAAGAAATCTTATTTTACTTTATATAAGACTATCTTTAATTTAGGGAAAGTAACTGTGTTTTTAACAGGACATCATACACTTAAAGCCATGAGATATATATGCATATTCTTCAGGTGAAAAACTTTAATATAGCTCATTTCAATTATAACAAAGGTAATTTTGAAAAATATAGCTACAATAAAATTTATCAAAAAATCTTCCAATTATCGTCAATATTTTCCACAAACTTTCTTCATGAAAAACAACCAAATAGGGTTACAAATGCTTATGTTATCTTTATCATAAGTAAAATACTTTTATTCATGAATAAATAACAGTATGAAATAATTTCTTCCTTAATAATCTCCTACAAAAAAACTGTATAAAAATAATTTAGAAAAAAATTTTTACTTGGAGTAATGTTAACAATTAGCCTTTAAACATTTTTTTTTTTTTCAAATAAAATTACATCTATAGTATATTTCAAGTAAATCAAAGAACTTTAAAGGTTTCTAACATATATTGTATAATCACAAAATAGTAATACATATACTTTACTTCAGCAGAATAGACAATACCTAACTGAATATTAGAAATTAGCTAGATTAAATTTTTGTTACTGTAATAGATTTAACGAGAGATGTTTTAAGGCTGCCTTAAGAAGTCAAACTTTCTTACAACAAGGGTACTTACAAAAAGAGATTCAATAATTTATTTATTATTTATTTTTTTTTTTTTTTTATTCAGTGCATAGTTAAATGTAATATGATTCTCAATTTTCTTAAATTCATTTGGAAAAAAAAGTCTCATTTACATTTTAAAGAATAGTAAAATTTCTTTTAAACAACATATTTTTTAAGATGTTTCTACTTACATTTGTAACCTTTTTATAAATTTGCGCTGGCCCAGAGCATTCAGAATAGGGATATTCTGAAGTTGCCATTTCTAGTATACACATACCAAAAGCATAAACATCCACAGATTCAGTATAACATTCCTCATACATTTCAGGTGCCATGAATTCTGGTGTACCTGTGTTCAAATTAAAGAAAAGCACATGCAAAATTCTAATTATAAGGCGAGTGAAATAAGAGTACATTCTAACAAAACTGATGGTTAGTTAGAAGAGAGTACTATAGTCTGATTTTTGCAATAACTAATAAGATTGGAGCCTATACTTAAAATTGATTCTAAATAGTTAAAAACATCCAGTAATGGGATCCAAAACCATAGGCTTGTCAGAACTAAATTAATCTTACATGTTCTTTTTACCTGCCAAAGCCTTGCTATCATTATTACCTCAATGTCTTTTTTTATTCTGTATAGTATTTTGTATTTCTTGTTTTGGCAACATTAAGTTAAGTTAATAAATAAGTAATCTCTGTAGAATTGTGTGTGTTGGCTTGCTTACACTTTTTCTCTTCTATTTATCAAAATATATCTGCCTTTAGTAATATTTTTGCATCAAGGCTCTGGTATTGAAAAGTCAACATCCTAACTGGTTGGTCTTGACCAACACTAACATTGTTGAGGGCATTACATTACATTCTTTAAATCTAGTAAACTAAAATGTTATTTACTTTTTTCAAAAGGCATTTTATAACTGTACATATATTTGAAGAGTTCAAAATTTAAATCAAATTTAAAAACCCTACATCTAAAGGGATGATTACTACTATGTACCTGATGTACCCTAATGTAACTGATTTCCAGTTAAATCTAGAAATTAATAAACATATTTTATTATGATACTCTATTTAAAAGTACCGAATTTATTACATACATAAGAATTCATTGAGTCATTTCATTAGTAATTGAAGATGTCTATCAGCTTTTTATAAGTATTTTTTCTTTTTTGACAAACATTAAATTTTTTGTAAAATTCTGTAAACCCAAAATAAAAGAGGAAATACATTTTCTCATTTCATAGCAAAGGAAGATTTTTCTGTCAATTTTGATGGTAACTATGAATAAATCATGTTAAACAATCATCAGCAAAACAAATTTTAAATAGGAGTCAATCATAAAATAAAAGGTGTCATAAATAAACAAGAAAATATATTTACCTATAACACTCTTAGCAAATGAACGGTTCTTTAGAGTTGCTAATCCTAAGTCTCCAATCTTTACAGCTCCAGTAGTACCAGTTATGAAAATATTATCACATTTCAAATCACGATGTATAATAGGAGGTTGGCGAGAATGTAAAAAATTTAGTCCCTTTAAAATTTGTCTACACCAAGATTTAATAACTTTTGTATTGATTTTCTTAAAACGCTTTAGGTACCTATAAAAGAACATGTTTTTTTTTTTAATGATAATAATGTTACATCATATTTTTAATAAGGTATAAAATATTACTAATGTTTAGCCAGAAAAATTTAATTTTATATCAATAAATCAAATATATCCTTCAGTCTAAATATAAACATATTACTTTGAAAAATAATTACATAATCTTAGATACCTATATTCCTTTACCCTTTAATTCCTTCAATATAAAGTCTCCCAAATTCTGAGAATTCATAATAGCATAAAGAAAATATAATTATGCTACAGGTAACTAGTAACAGAAGTAAATGCATATATACATATTTGTAATAATTGCTATCTTTTCTTTAGCAACTGTTTCTATTACATAATTTTAGTTCCACTTCATATAACAAAGGATTAATTTACTGGTAAAAGATTTTCTCAAACAACTAGAGGCATTTCATATGATTATAATCTGAATTCTGTATGCCTGAGCTTCTGATTTTATGTAGCTCCCTCTCATTTAATGTCTACTCTAGTTTTTTTCAGCAAAAGGTGGCAGCACATCCTTCAAGATCAAGTGAGAGCACAATGTATGCTCATTTGGTCTTAGTCATTTGAAAACTCTTGTTATACTAATCATGTTGAAATGAATGCACTGATTCTAAATCAGCTACAAGTTGAAGAGCATAATCCAGTTTTACATCATAGAGGAAATGTGGTAGTGTAGGTTTTTAATGAAATTTAAAAAACATTCTTCTTAATTTTTGCATCACAGGGAAACAATGTTGTAACAAGTATTATAACCCCCCCCCCTTCTTCTCCCAAAAAAAACTTTAATGGGCAATACAGAACAAAAAGGGGGATGTTAACTGATTAAGTTTCTTACATGAAAATACACAATCAATACAGTCAATAACCACAAAGCAACTAACTTTGAGACTCATTTGGTTGAGAGATAATCAACCATTAAGCTTCTAACCCTGATCTTGACTCTTTCCTCTCAGAACTGATGAGGAAGTAAAAACTGCCATCAAACAGTAGGTCAAAATGACTGACAGAGACTTTCTGATATAGAAAGTTTATCTCTTGCAACTCATAAAGTGTATTAAGATGGAAAATAACTATATTAAAACAATGTTTGATGAAAGTTATGAATTTGTCAATCTATTGCATGTTACTTTATTTAAAAAGAATTAATTCTCTTACTGGATATACCATGCTTATATTATAAATAGATTCACTCCAAAACATACAGGGGTTACAATGTAGAAATTAAGTAAATTTCAAAGAAGATTTCAAGTAAGCATTGTGAGATCAGGGTGTAGTGAGAAAAATAGTTGCTCAAAGAAAGAAAGAGTTTAAAATTTTAAACACATATAAATGTGTATAAAGATTGAAATAGTGCATAATACTTTAGGAAGTTAAACATGAAACAGATAATCAAGCTTCCAAAAGAAGAATAATCAAAGTAATTAAATGTGAACTTTGCTAGTACAAGCTAGTGCCTATAGCAGTCTTAAATTTTAAAATCATCCTTCAGAGTGAACTAAAGACATAACAAATACAAAAAATAAATCATTAAATGGTGAAAAACTTGCACATTATTTAATATTGAAGTAGCATGATTCCACAGGTTAACATATTTTATTCAATATTAGCTCTAGTATACATTAATTTTATGAATTAATTTTATAATCTACTAATTCTTGTTATTCTAAAAGATTCAATTTGATTTTATTTTTCTCATACATTTCTTTTTGCATGCTTTTAACTTTTAACATTGCTACTCTTACCACCAACAAAGTGAAATAAAGAAATTGTGGTAGTGGTTCTATAGATACCAAACTGGTAAAAATTTTAAAAATTTAATGTAAAAATTTTTAAGTTAATCAACTATAACAAATCATATTTTGACAAGCATAAAAAAGCACATTAAAATTTATTGATTTTAGATAATTAAAAATATTAATACTGCTTTTATCGTTTTATGTAATTCCTCTCTTTTTTACACAATATTTTGTTAAATCAGTTTCCAAGTTACCAAACCTCGAAATAAACATTAAAATAGTTACTGATGAGTTTTTTTAAATACTCATAAATGAGTATTTTGTAAACAGATTTTTAAAAAACATGCATATTTGGCAATTTACATACGTTTTCAGTGTGCCAGAAGTCATCAGCTCTGTTATCAAAACTAAGTATTTTCCTTTCAGCGGTAAATCCATCTCCCAGTAATCATAAAAACGAACTATATTTGGATGCTGAAGTCCTTTTAACATTTCAGCTTCTTCTCGAAATCGCTGCCGTTCACTTTTATTTAGCCTTTCCTGCAAAGAAAAAAAAAATTCAATTAAACATAAAGTGCAATACTCAATAAAAATCATTAATATAAATACTTTTCACTGGATTGTACAGTAATTATGAAAGCAAATGATAATTAAAAGATAAATTCCCAATATCCAACTGCTTGTTCATTAGTTACAGTATTTTCAATTTTTTTAAAAAAGCAATGTTTTCTATCTTACAGATAGCAGTTAACCTAAGCACTAATTGCAAACCATAAGGGAGGAGGGAACCCACTGCTTTATAAAAACTACACATAAACAAAAGCACCTCACACACACACACACAGCTCTTGCTTTTAATTCACATTCACTGTCCCTCAAAATCAAACCAGACCAAAGGTCTTGAGAAAGAATTCACAAAACAAAAGTTCGAAAAGCCATAGCACTACTTATCATTAAGATTAAGGACTAAGTTTCATGTGGTAAAATCTGTCATAAATAAGAAATGTACTCTCTATTGTTCAATGTACAGGAATCCTTACTTACCTACAACTAGTTTAGAATTACCATTTAAGTCATAAGTTAGAGCTTTTATAAGGCTAATCAATCCTTAACTAAATAATAATTTTTATACATAACAGTGGCTTTTCTAAACATGCCAAAAATAAAATATGTTAACCTTATTAAGTACCTTAAGAAATGCCATGATAAAACTTCTATTACCTCTTGAAGATCGCATAATACTCAAGAAGCAGCAATAAAAGTGCCCATTTTTTATTCAAGAAAACTGTATAAAAAATGACATCTAATCCAAATCATTTCCAATCACAGGATAAATAACCTGCTAAATTCATGAGGTATGTAAAATAACGCATAAATTTTTCAGATGTGAGAAACGGATTGTTTTTGATTTTTTGATGCATTATTTTTTTTAACCCTCCCGCCCAGGAATTATCAAGGGAACAAGAAGGAAGGAGTTAAGCATTTTACATAAAACTTTCGGATGGAATACTTTCTCATAATTTTGAAAGATGATTTAATATTAGGCTACTTTATTACATTTAACAGAAAAGTATTTCGTTCTAATTATAGGAGAAAATTAAACATTCAGAACAATTCTATATTACGGCAGAAACATAGATTTTACTCAACTCTGGCTTAATCAAATCAAGTGTCCTTAAAATTTTGTCTGCAGAGTTGAAATCATGGTTTTAGTTTTATATGGAGCTCTAGAATCAATGCTTTGCAACACAAGAGCCAATCAGAAATGGACCTATTTCTTAATGTCGATTCCGAACGGACAAGAACCCTCATGCCAACCACGAGTTTCGAACATGAAAATTTCTGTTCTAACATCCGGTAGGCAACATCCTATACATCGTTCAACGCCATGAATTAACCACTCACAATCAAGTAATCTTTCCTACTAAATGTGATGAATGTGTGTAATAAAAGATAACACACACCTATATGTATGTATGTATGTATGTATATATGTATATGTATGTATATATGTATATATATATATATACATGTATATATATATATATATACACACACACACACATATATATATACATATATACACACACACACACACATGTACTATAAAGTGTGTATTATCACAACAGACAGATATGAAAATAAAGTTTTAGCATATTAACAACACGATAATACTTAAAAATAAAATTAACAAAGCAAAGAAATAAATAGAAAATACAACTTTTTCCATACATATACACACTTTACATTTAAATATACAAGCAAACACAATCGCAACATGAAAAATTAAAAAAAAAGAAAAATCTTCCCGTAGTATAATAATGAATAACTTTCAGCAAATCAGAGGATAATGCTGAAGCATACATAGAAAAATTCAACATGTTTTTCTCTTTTTATCATAAGTTTGAAAG
This sequence comes from Pardosa pseudoannulata, assembly GCA_032207245.1. Lineage (NCBI taxonomy): Eukaryota > Metazoa > Arthropoda > Arachnida > Araneae > Lycosidae > Pardosa > Pardosa pseudoannulata. The sequence goes on along the minus strand of CM063502.1, from coordinate 123,114,504 downwards.
TTTTACATACATGATCACAAATGGGAGGAATTTAAATTTTTAAAAAATCCTATTAATTTGCATCTAATGACAACGTTTTTTAACAACAAAAACATGAAATTTTTTATGCGCAATAAAGTTTTAAAAATATAAAGTTATAACTTTACCTCAGCTCCATCTCGAACACGGTATTTTCAAAGTTTAAAAAACTAGTCCCAAAGCAAATAAGAATTTTGAAGGAAAAGTTAATATAAAACAAAGGATAAAGCTTAAATTAAAAATATTTCTCGTAACTGAAGACATTCATGATTTGGCTCATAAAATGCTTTTTGAATTCATACCTGTGTCAGAAGAATCTGAAGAAAACTACAAAATTTAAATTCTTGTTTCAAAACTGAAAAATATTTAAATGAAAACGCAGTATTATATAAATATAGATAAGAGGACGTGACGTAAAGAAACGCGGGAAAATTCTTTTTCGTTGATTTGGATTGAAGCGCTACGGCCTACTGTTTTGGTTTGAACTCTACAGTCTACCACACAGCAGTGTTTTAGTTTGAAATGCAATGCTCGATTTTTTGTAATACGACAATAAATTAAGCACATGACCGATATTGATGTTTAACCAGATAACGAACGGCTGCCAGCGACTATGCCTGTTACGTGAGTCAAACCTACGAATTTCGGTACACATTCCTACGCATTCGACATAACGTAGTGGAAGTAAAACCCCTACATTATTTTAGAGTGGTAGTGACATTCATATATAAGTACGGAAACATTTAACTCCCTTTGCAATTTATTCAAATTCCCCCATACAGTACAGAAAAGTACTTTTAGTTTGGTTTGGGAGCGCTACGGTCTACTGTTTTGCACACGATGGCTAATGAGACCGAGACCTACTGCTTAACCCCTTCTCTGTTTAGCCCGTACGCCGTACGGGCACAGCTTTCGGGCCTTTACTAATTTTCCCGTACGGCGTACGGGCAATATGATTTCTATTTCGCTTGCACTGTTTCGGCCGTATTTTTTCCAATTTTCGATAAGAAAATATTAGTCGTTTCTAATATGGGGACTTAAGTCTCAAATGTGAGTCTATTCAGTAGTTTCTGATTCAAACATAAAAGCATTTAGGTCAAACTCCTGCAATTTTAATGATCTAGAAATATCCTTCAAAGTATGTATAAGATTCTTCAGGACAAAGTATTATTTGGTAAAGGTGTGTCTTTCGAATAACTGCGACTCGCTTCCTTTTCGAAAAACAAGCGCAATCGACCACGGAAAAATTCATATTCCTCCTAATGCTTATAATTGTATGAAATGGTTAAAAAATTGACAGGACCTTAGAAATGTTTTGATTTATCGAATAATATGAACTGGGATTCAGCTCCTGGCATCAGTCCAAATCTTAATTGCGGCCTCCACTACACAGGAGTGAGCTCGTGATATTTTGGTAGGCTGCTAATACATAGGGGCAAAAACAAAGGATGTGAGATATCCGTGCGCTCGCGCGACGTCAGAAGGTTACGGCAAAACTACGTAGTAATTTTACAACCTGAAACAAGCACACATAGAGATCACATGCATGAACTGAATTTAACAATACAAATCGAAAAATGCGTCTTCATTGAGGAAGTTACATTATACTACATATCATTCATTGAACACGAGCCTTCAAAAACGTTTTTCTTTAACCCTTTCTACTCTGGTTGGGTTCCGGAGAATCCCTGGCAATGTACATAGTTGAAAAAAGCCGGATTAGACTTTGAATCTTAGTTTCGTGTTTATTATGCTTAAAAATGTTTACAACTATGAATTGTAAAAATGTAAGTTAAAATTTAAAAGTAGAACCGTAAGCGAATTTCACTAGAGCAGTCAATTCTCTCCTTCACTACGCATATGGCACTCACAAAAAAAAAAAATCTTTCATGAATTGAAGCACCAAGAAGCAAACAGAAATAACGAGAGTGAAAAATTGGAGATAACTAGAGCAAATGATAAGAGAAACCCTTTATTTATATATATATATATATATATATATATATATATATATATATATATATATATATATATATATATTAAACTAGCACTAGACTCGATTATTAAAAAAAATGTATATATAAAATGCTCCTAGTTTTCAATATGCTCTGAACTTCACTCTAATTTACACAAATTTGACTTTTGTCACATTACTTACACCCCTTTGCTTATATACTTGAAATGATACTCTAGATTGTATAAGGGGGGAAAGGTTGTTAAGCATGATCTTATTTAGTTGAACTCAAGGAGATTCATTAAGGCTTGAATGACAAGGGATGGGGGGAAGGTTGCAAATGAAACTAAACATACAATGCGTTTAGAGAATAAATTTAATACTTATATAAGCACTTTAAATTTTTTTTTTTTCAAAATATTATTAGTAGAAAAATCAAACACAAACAAAACGTTTTGTTTCTACCTTAACTTCTTCAACAAATCTGATACATCAACTTTTCAACCTTGCGCTACCAGTAGTTATCAAGAACTAAATCAAATTTCAATTAGTTTAGTTGTAAAATTAGTTTAGTTGTAATTTAGTTCAAATAATTTTAAATAAATATATTTTTATCAATTAAATTATGAGTCTTTTATGAGCTTTAAATAGGACGAGAAGCATTAGGACAGCAGAATTGAGAAGCAGTCAATAAAACCATTTAACTGTCCATTCAGCAAACGCAAAAATTGACAAAACGCTATGAAGTCAATGAACAAGTTTTCCCCTAATAAGGTGAAAACGAGATTTTTTTTTTTTTTTTAAGGATGGAAGGGAGTACTAACTTGATAGGCATGCACGATCAATTTTAGTTTTATTGTGACAACACAAATAAATCACTGCAGCAGTTAACGTACAACGAGCACTAAAAATATCTAAGTATGTCATTAACAATAATGAGTACTGGATTAAAATAACACGAGGTTAGAAACTAGTTAACGAAATTAAAAATAACGGGGTTTTACAGGCAAAAAAAAAAAAAAAAAAATCATTGATATATTTCAGTTTTGTATAGAAAAGATTTAAACATCTATAATCATTTTAACCCTTTGCGCTCCATATTAATTTACCTCAGATCCAGTAGTCTGCTCCGAATTAATGTTTGAGTTATATTAATTTATTGCTAACATAGCAATTTTAATTGAGTGTGAAGAATAATTCTTAAATTTAAAATCCGTAAGATGCCACATTTGACATTGTACTTGCGCCAAAAGAAAGATGATATTGGGTCAGTCTCGACATCGGAGCGAAAAAGATTAAATATACTAATATGAAGTATATATATCAGGATGAAAAAATATTACATTTTGCTGTAGCTTACTCTAACATTTTCCATCTAAAATTCAGTTAGATAATAATTATGTTAATAAGTAGAGAATATTATGGGGTTTCAGAAATTTTAAACTGCTAGACAACAGTGTAACTGTGTTCTTATTTTGACTACCAATAACTTAATATACGATTACAATTAAAAAGTTTTACCAGCTTTTAATAACATTTTCAAATTTTATATTTCAAATTAATATATTTTTATTATAAAATAAAAAATATAACATTTAACAAAACATTTTTCTTTTTCTAAATTTTTGAGACATCATTTGCTATCCGTAAAGTATTTCAAGTTCTAATTAACTTATAAATCTTAATTTTATATTTCATTGATTAGAAATGCTCAAGAGAATTAATTACATTATAAATTTAACATCGATAATTATTTTTAAAAATAATTCAAAATTTTAAAGAACATTATACAACTTTTAATTTTATTTTAATTAAAAAATATTGAACATATTAAAATTTCCACAAAATATTAAATTTATTCTATAAATAATAAACATATATTCAAACATGGAAAATTTCAAGCAGATAGACTAACTATTATTATTTTTTTTAATTTTACAGAGTGGTGAAAATTAGTTTTGAGAAAAAAGCCTCTAAAGTTAAAATAATGAAAAAATGACAATATATATAATAAACTTAATTTCCTTAAAATCCCAAGAGACACATAAAAAGTACCTTCAGCTAACACCAGCTTGCATTTTTATGTTTTTCCTTCCTTTTTTTAACTTGCCTGGCTTTTAAAGTTTGAAGATCAACTCGCTTTTCTGCAAACTTTACACGAGTTACATCAGATTTCCAGAATATAAACAAGCTCCGGATATGCAATATACCTAAAGATTGTATTGTCTATTACTCGCGGTCTACTGTGAATTTTTAAAAGCTGTTTGTTTTAATATGTTCAAAAATAAATGAAAAAAGATAATTAGTTATAAAAAATATTTTAATTTTTTGAACGTTTAAAAAAGCCTTAAGTGGCCTGACCTTTAAAACTTTACGGTAATCCTTTGTTTACACAGATAATTCAAAAATAGAAGAATACAATTTAAAGCTAATTCTGAAAGAGTACAAATTAATATTTCGTGGGGGCATTTACATAATTTATTGATACATTTTATTTACATAATTACAATATTTATTAAAACTTAGTTTCGTTTCAGAATTATGGGTGGAAATGTATGTAAAAACCTAGTTATGTACTATGAAAGCAAAATACCACAAAATATTTAATGTTTATAAATAAATCCATTATTCCAGAAATATCAACACATGGCTAAATGTCCTTATACATTATATATATATATATATATATATATATATATATATATATATATATATATATATATATATACATATACATACATACCTACACACACATTCATTTATTTATTTATTTATTTATTGTTTACATACGTTAATTTTCACAATATTTATTAAAATACTCTTAACTCTAAAAAGCAGGACGGAAATTTATGCAAAAATAAAGTTATGCATCATAAAAATTAAACTGAATACAGTATTTCATGTTTATCAACAAATTCCTTATTCTAAAAATATTAACAGAGAGATAAGTGAAAAGCCCCACATAGTGAAATAAATACCTTAGGTATAGGGTGCAAGAAAATTTCTCGTTCTCAGCCAACCTTAACTGGTTTATGAGTGCCCTAAAAGACTAACCATATGTATTCACCTGCGACCTCACATGCATGGGAACAAGTCCACACAACCATGGAGCAATTTCGACTTTTAGCTTCAAATCAAAAGAAAATTATAGAACACTGCCAGAATATGTATGTATGTATATATGTGTGTATATATATATATATATATATATATATATATATATATATATATGTATGTATGTATGTATGTATGTATGTATGTGTGTGTGTGTGTGTATATATATATATATATATATATATATATATATATATATAATCAAGGCGAAAGTTAATCCGCCGGTTACATCAGAATTGTAGTTACTTGCTTCACTTGTAATTACTTGCCCGGGCTACTGGGCAAGGAGAAGCCTAACTTACAGTTGATGTTGCAGTCGTGGCACATTGAAAAGAAGCACAAGTCCGAGCAGAACTTAAATTTAATTTTAGTTAAGAGAACGACATGTGTTTCACAGTCAAAGGTAGAAGATAAAATGAACATCGAAACACATGCTGTAACAAAGTTGGACCCCAGAGCGAGACGGAGACTGATTCTTTCCCAGAGGAAGTAGCTTAGTCGATGTTATTAACAAGAAAAGGGAGCTTAGATCATTGAAAAGTGAACCGGGGACAACTGGAAAATATGGAGAATGGGCAGAAAATCTGCATTTATTGCAGATAAAGCTTTGGAAAATGGGTTGGAAAAATTTTAAGTAGAAACACTCTTTTAATTACGATATTTTGTGGTTGGGAAAACAGATTCGAAGGAATAAGAATGGAAAGGGGAGGATTTTTTAGAGCTATTAAAGTGAAAAAACTTTAAGTGTATATATATATATATATAAGCATATGTATGTATGTATGTATGTATATATATATATATATATATATACACACACACACACACATATATATATATAATATATATATATGTGTGTGTGTGTGTGTGTGTGTATATAAACAGGATTGATCACTGTCGTTTGCGTTGTACAAAACATAGGAAAGTATTAGCTTGTTATATATTGCAACTTTAACAATTGTTTACATTTTTTTTCCATTACTGATTCATGGGAATTATTTCTTTATTTTTCTACAGTTTTACATACAAGCATTTATTTCGTTTCCCATGGCACACCATCACTGCATACATGTTATACAGAATATGGTGTTACATGAAAGGTATTGTTATATCCCAGAAAGATTGGAAACATTGAGCGGTTGTTGTATATCGGTTTTGTAGGTTAAGTTTAGAGTTGCAACGCACTGACGGCCGTCGACATTTCGATGGGCGGCCGTGTTGACAACTGTTGCCTCTCAAGAGATCTATATAAAAACTTGTCGAGAGACGCCAAAGTTCCGGAGCCATCCGTCACCCGGGCATCAGCGTACAAATGAGCCGACCTCCTGCGAGTAATCGCATTGGGAGAATGTCAACAGCGTGCTCCGCTTTCCGAGCTGCCAGATCCGCGCGATGGACGAGCCAAAAACAGTTAAGCGGTCTTCGCTGCGAATGACGCCGAGGTCTGCTTTCTAAATATACAGGTAGTAGTTCATCGTTTAACAAGTGGAGAGAGAAACAGGTAGAAAAAAATGCAAACAGAAGGTAAAATTGCTCTTACAAGCCTCTTCCCATTCTCCGAGAGTGGGTTAAAACAAAAACATTTAGAACGTTAACCTTGTAGTAAACAATCTTCCAAAACTAGATAAGCCTCGTTCAAAATAGATACACGCATACGCATATACATCATTATTAGGACCGGCTGCAGTAAAACAAATAAGTTCTACATAATAGCTCGAAATGTTGAATATACCATATGAAAACTATTGCGCAACCTTTGACTAAATATGACGCATAACATTTTTACCACAGACTTAAAATCCGTACAAGTTAAATTTATTCAAAAATTATTGATTAGAAAAATGAATGATCATTTAACAGAATACTTATAAGGTTATGGCAATAAATTTCAAAGAGATTTTTGTTAATCCAACAGTCGGAAAAAAAATAGTCCCCACTCAACCTATTACACCCTTATATAAATAAATTGGGTAAAACAAGAAGGCAAACAAAATGTCCTTTGATACCACCTTAAAATGTCGAATCTTATCAACTAAGGTTAGATGATAACAGAAAGTTAACGTCCATCTTCATAACTAAACACGATTCAAAATGTGTCAGTTATTCTGGACAAACATATTTTCCACTCATATTTGCTTAGCTTCTCAACGCTACAACAAAAAAAATAATTAAAAATCAACACCAGCAAAGGGAAGAGGTGGGGGAGATACACACTATATATCTTTGCATAAGAAAAATCCGATCTCTCTCTATATATATTTTTTTCTTCTGAACTCGAGCTTACAAATATGTTAGAGCTGTGCGTATATGCTTGGATTTTATCTCCACAGTAGTCAAATAAATCTAAGTAACCTTTCCTAAGACAGTTGGAATAGTAATCATCCGTGCAAACGCGCCTTTGTCTTCATCCGTTTTCATTATTCGAAAAAGGTCATATTTTTTTTCTACACCCATATTTCAGGCATAAGAAAGATGACTGGAGAAGAAGAAATCTATAAAAACCACGTAACACATATGGGCTAGGAATAGAGAAAATAAACTTTTCCACTAATGCATCTATTGTTGGGATAATTCATAATAATTCCTTACGCACTACGAATATATAAAAATATTTTAAATATTTTTATATAATCGAAATAGAAAAATATTTAAAAACATTTTCAAAATACAAGGTTCAACGTTTAATACTTACCAAAGCTAGTTAATCAAAAGTTTAATAATTTGATTTAAAGTTTTGTTTACTATTTATATATATATTTATAACATCGCATTGTTAAACTTTATAAATGGAAAATTTAGAGATGTGAAATTGAATTGTGACTATGTAATACACAACTATATATACCTAGATAATGTCTAAAACACATTCTCCTAATCAAAAATAGCGGAGAAGTTAAATATTAAAGTAGGTAATATAGTAGGTAATGCAATAAAAAAGCATTAAAATTAATTATTTCCTTGTTCTGAATAAATGGTGGTTTCAATACTGTTATAATTACAATTTTGCCTTGTATATTAGAGTTAATTCATAAAAATAGCCTAAAACTTAGAAGTATGCTGACGGAAAACAAATTTAACGAACAAACTGGATAAGAGGACATATGATCTGATAAGAGGACATCCAGTTTACAGAAAGATATTTTATTATAGAAAAGTGCATCCTTGAGAAAAATATGCAATTTAAACGAAAGATTAAAAAAAAATATGAGAATAAAAGGAATGTCTCAGATAAAAAGCAAATTCATGTTAGCATTTTACGAAAACGTCGAGGAAAAGTTAAATTATATATAAAATAAAAAGAGACACAACAAAGGCGAGGACAAACATCAATCCTATGCAAAGAGAATAGAATATTCATCGTCATCATTAATACTTTGTTAAGATAAGCATGAAAGATCTCGGTAAGATCTTTCAAATCTAAAACAAATTAAATAACTAATTATCAGAAAAACGGAATTAAATCTACAGAAATTAGAGATAACAGGATCAGTCTATATGTCTTTACTTATTCCAAATTTCAAGACGTGGGGTTGCAGGCGAAGTTTAAATGTAATATACAGATATTACATTTTGAAAATAAGAACATTTTAAAATAATTTAGACACCAATGAAATTTGATGATAACTCTTTAAAATGATAAAGAATAATAAATGATGTCTGTATAGGTATATTTTGTGAATCCCTGTATTACAATAGTTTCTTACGGCGATTCCATTTAAAACGACACTTCTTACAGAAGAAAAGCAGTAAAACTGATTATTTATGGGGGGGGGGATTATCGTAAAAATCAAAAACTGAATGATATGTTCTCGTAGATTCTAAAAATGAACTTTTCAAATCACTTAAGAATCTTTTTTTAAAAAATAATTCTACCTACTCTAAATCTTAAAACACTCAATTATTTCTCCATTTTTTAATAGCACCCCCTGCCCGACAAGTGATTCAAAGAGAAAGATAAAATACCGTCTGACAGACACATTCGCGAGCGGTGCTTTCGAAACCAAAAAAATCGCTGCTCACGTGTCGCTATGAACAACATAAAATGTTTTTACTTCTGAAGGTCACATGCTCCACAATCTGATGCATTGTTTGACGCCGGCAGACGTAGAAGTAGAGGGTTCGTGTACTCAACTGGTCCGCTTGTTTAAAAACCCTTTAGAAACGAAAACGAAACTCTCAGGGTGATTTTTTTTCCTTAGTCATCATTTCACAAAAGAATTGAAATTAGTCTTTCTTTTTATCACTAGATAAAATAGTTCTTCATTTTTTATGGCAGATACAAAGACGTGAATAAAACTGAGATCCCTTTCATCTATATGGTTTGGTTTGGTTTAATTTAGATAGCTATAGTCTACTGTTTTGCTCACGCGGTCTAATGAGACGGGACCTACTGCTTAAAGCCGATTCCGAATGGCTACGAACATCCATACCAGCACCAGGATTCAAACCCGCGAACTCCGGTATCGGAACAGCGCTCTACCATTCGGCCATTGTTCGGCTCTTTCATTCAAATGACTGGGATTTACTGTTTAAATAAATCGGGTTGAGAACAAACACTACCGTCATTTTTTTTTCAACATGGGGGATAATTATTCCGAATACGAACTGCTACGAGCATCCATGCCAAGGGTGTGATTCAAACCCACGAACTACAATAAAAGATAAAAATTATCGATTTGGCCATCACCCGAGTTAAAACGTTATTAAAAGTCAACCTGTATATGCTGAAAAACAACATATTCAGTGTGATTTCTTTTCCGATTGAGAATGCGAATATTTCTCGCGTGATACTGAAACGCGTGATTTTAGCCGATTAAAGGTCTTAGAATACTTAAACCTAAATCAAAATAAATCTAATAAATAAAGAACTTTTTTTCTATCACGCGAGAAATCTGCTTCTTCCTCATCCGGAAGAAGAATCTTAAACCAAACCTGTTGTTTTTCAACGTGTACATATCAGGATTGATGGATTACTTCTCCGCGGTTGTCACGAATGCAGAACAGGGCCAGACCCCATATTTACACCCGTTAGTGCATATAGATAGTTCGGTACTCAAGGGGGGGGGGGAGACAGTAAAAGAACTGTCTTTTTTGAGTACGGAACTATCTATATCGTACTTATCTCAAGCAGCTTACGCGATCCGTTCGGTCGAGGACAGAACTCGTTAACAAATTTGTTTGTACGCACACCTTTAACCGTTACACAAAGTCAAAACAAAAGTATCACTCTCCTTATACTGCAACGAAGCATTTCGTTCCTTGGATACATGAATACGGTAAACAACTGCGTGCATTAATTCTGGAAGAAACACGTACTTGAACGACCGTATTCCGTAACAGTTTGTTTTGCAACGCTACGGTCTACTATTTTGCTACATGACGGCTAAATGAGACCGGCAGCTACTGCTTAAAACCGAATTTCTCACGTAATACAGAAAAATTTTCAACCAATTCCGGCTTCGAATGTTCCATCAGTGGGATTCGAACCCGCGAACTCCGGTATCGAAAAGCAGTGCCATAGCCATTCGATCATCGTTCGGCTATTTCACAGTTATTCCCAAAATAATACTAAAATAACCCCCAAGGGTCCGTACTGTAAGTGGTACAGAAAAAATAATTTTGGGGTGCATGGACAACGTTTGGGAGTCCTCTAAAGGTTCAATATAAAGTTAGATATTTCGGACCCATTTTCATGAAAGTTAAAATAAATAGCAAGAAATAAATTGGTAACTTTATTTTTTCTATTCACTTGAAACGAGATAGTTCATTTGCTTATTGTCAACAGTTAAAAAATGTTTTTATTATTCCAAACACAAGGTAAGAATTTCAACGGCTATTACTTTATCTAAAAGTTTTATTTATACTCTATTTTTACGATACCATTAAAACATAAAAGTTAAAATTGTAATTTTTTTGTTATACTGCTGTATAAAGTTACTTTGCTAGGGGATTCATGGCAAGGTGGTTTCTATAAGAAGAGGCTCAGTGGACAAAAAAAGTTTAGGAACCACAGGGATATTTCTAAAGGAAATTACTGTAATAACTAAAAAAGTAAAATAAATAAATGCAAATAAAAGTATGTTTGGGACTTTTAAAGCAAGTAAAGTACTTTATTATTTAAATACCGTTTGTTCATTTCTTTCCCACTGCCTTCATCTAAAAGCAATATGTGCGTAAAATTGCCGGAGAATTTATTAATATTTTTTTAAAGCATTAAGTTACGCTAACTCCACATCTTGTTACGCTACGCAAACATATCCAATATTTCAGTATTTATACAGTCCGATTTACAAAAATATGAAAACCGGATTATGTAAAATAAAATAAGAATTGGGATACAAAACTGGGATAACAGTAATCTTTATTTAAACCTTAATTACGAAAAAAAATTTAATTACTATCATTTTAAAATATATTAATACGATCAATGTTTGTGTTTCAATTAAAAAAAAAACAGAAATACTGTAATTTACATAATTGCTGATGATATCACAGCATTAAAAAGCAAAAAACATTTAATCTCTACATTTAACACCTTAAAACTACTTTATAAGTTGTAACTGATAATTTTCTGAAAAATATCTCAAATTATTTGCATGTCTGAAAAAATTCTTAAGATATTTTAAAGATAAATTTACTCTGCAAATTGTCTTAACATTTCCTTAAGAATGTCTTAAGATACATTTCATTCACTTTAAAAAAATTCAAAATATCTCAAAATTTAAAGAAAATCTTAAGAAAAAATTGAATCTCAAAAAAATCTTCACATTTTTGAAGATTTTCTTAAGAAAAGGGTACTTTCTTCAGAAAATCTTACGATTATTTTTAGTAGGGTGGGAATAGTTAAGGATTTAAAAGCGCAAAATTGCACTACCCACAGAAATATACAGATCTAAGACAGAAAACTATAATTACTTATTTAAAAAGGGGAAGAGAGAATAAAAATTCTCATGATTTAAAGCAGTCGATGTTTTCTCCAAAAAATGTGAATAAATTGTTAAATATTTCCTAATGTACGTATATATATCCAATCAAACTGTGCAACCAATAAAAGATAATCATTTTTAAACGGTTCTGAGCAGATGAAGCTACTTTCAAAACCGAACTGAATAAAGAATACCACTTTATTTGAACAAACACTCGTGGTAAGACGAAATGAAAAGATCATTTCACTTAATCGTCATCAACCGCCATCGCATGAACAAACTAAACAAAGAGACCAATGTTCTCGTAAAGATGAAGCATCCTATAATTAAGAGATGTTTGGGAACGACTAAAGAAATGGAGGTACGAATCATGAATAGCTCCATTCCGCATTTTAAATAGCATATGACGGATAACCCGACTGTGCCGAATACAAAAGCCGTGGATGAAAGGAAAAAAGAAATTAAAAAATACATTCATTTAACGTATATAATTATTTTTTAATATCTATTTTCCTTCTCCGCCAGCATCAAACTAAAAGCAATAAGTAGAATAATTTTTTTGAAAATTAAATTTACAACACTTACGTTACAGTGACAAAACATATGTCTATCATGTCCCTACATCTTGATCAGCTAGCTACGCACATATATCTATATTCAAATATTTGAATATTCATATAGTGGAATTTTAAAAATATCAAACGGACAACCGTATGGAAATAGTTAACCCTTTGCGCTCCAATGTCGAGTCTGACTCGAGAAGCATATTTAGCACTGTGAAGATAATTCGAGAATAATGGATTTATTTATAAACATTAAATATTATGTGGAATTTCGCTTTCACATAGTACACAACCAAATTTTTATATATATTAACAGCACCTAATTCTAAAACGAAGCGAAATTTTAATTAATGTAGATAATAACGTATATACATAAAATGTATTAATAAATTATGTAAATGTCCAGACGAAATGTTAATTTGTACCCGTTCAGAATTAGCTTTAAATTGTATTATTATATTTTTTAATTATCTGTATAAGCAAAAGATTACGGTAACGTTTTTAAAGGTCAGCCCACTTCATATTCTCTACTTTACATAATTATCTAATCAAATTTTAGATTAAAAAAAAATTGGAGTTAGCTACAGCAAAACGTAAATTTTTCTTTTCATTCTGACATATATACTTCATAACAGTACATTTAACGCTATTCGTTTCAATGTCGAGTCTGACCCAATATCATCTTTCTTTCGCAGCAAGTACAACATCCTTTCAGAATTGGCTTCAAATTATGTGTTTCTGTGCTTTAATTATCTACATTGGCAAAGAACTGCCGTAAAAGTCAGCCAACTTAATAATTATGTTCATAAGCCGAAAATATTATCTAATCATATTTTAGACGGAATAAGATACAACAGTATAATATATATATATATATATATATATATATATATATATATATATATATATATATATATATATATATATATATATATATATTCATCATGACATATATACTGCATAATAGTACGTTTAACCCTTTACACTCCAATGTCGAATCTGAGTCGGCATAATCTTTCTTTTGCAGCAAGTACAACATCGAGTGCAACAGTTTTTAAATTTAAGAATTACTGTTCACATTTATCTATTAAAATTGCTAGGTCAGCAAAACTAACATTAATTTGGACCAGACTACTGGGTACGAGGAAAATTAATTTAGAGCGTAAAGGGAGATTGACAATCCAAAATATCATTCACTGAAATATATAGATTTATAGCAGAAGATCATTACAACTACCACCACCACAAAAAAATGTGCGGGGGCAGGATATAAAGTTTTGTATGATTTAATAGTCTTTATTATTAGATCGTCAGTATCGGATTACATAAATATTGAAGCAAACTGTACGATGAAGTTTCTTTGAAAGCGGAGTAAAATTAGAACCATATATTTTGGACCAAAAACTCGTGGTACGACAAACTGACAAGATTATTTCACTTAAAAATCATCATCAACCGCCATTACACGAACAAACTAAACAAAGATACCCTGTAAAGAAACATCTCATAATTTAGTAATGTTTGTGAATAACTAAGAGACAAAATGGGGTAAGAATCATCTCAGAGCTCTAATACTACATTTGAAATAGCATATGACGTATAGCCAGATTGCGCTGATTGCAAGAGCGGTGGGTAAAAGGAAACAAGGAATTTAAAAATTTAGGGTTCTCCAGAGAAAGTGCACAAGATTAAAAAAACTGTAAATTCTCAAATCGATGTGGAGCTGAAAAGAGGAAGTCAGATTTAAAATAAACTAAGATAAATTACTTTCTGTGCATGTGTGTACACAACGAAAAAAAAATGAAAAAATTTAAATTATATTTGAAGGACACATCTCAATGTTTCAGCAACCGAGTCTCAAAAATCAATTAAAGGAAGAAGAAAAAGACTATAAAACCTTTAACTGTTATTGTACGTTCTTAGATTTCTTCCCTACGCATTTTCACCTCTCGAAATCATAATTTGCAACTTTCTTAGCTTATTTTTACATCTTGCTGTCAAGAGCCTCAACTTGCTACATTATAGGTAAAAAAAAGTTCGTAACAAAATTTTATTCCTATGCGTTACTGAATACATTCCTGTACGAAATTTGGGGGGATAGCACATAGGTTTACCTCTAAATTCAATTTTGTGGTCTCTCAGTATCCCTACGCATTTCTTCTAAATTGTAACTGATTCGCGACTTTCTCAGTATCTTCCTACAACGTGCAGTCAATATCACTTAACAAATTGCAAACTAGTTAAAAATTCTCACATTACAACTGAAATTAACAACTGAAGATAAAACTATCTCAAGAAATTATCATAAACAGTGGTTAAAGGTTAAATTATAAACAATTTAGACTGATGTCCTATTTCAAAGCTGAACATGTTAACTAAACACAAGACATTTGTTCCTATAGAAACGCAGTTTAAAAACTTAAAAACCAAGAAAGAAATTAAGGAGGGGGTGGGGGGGTAACCTCCAGTTACTGCCAATTAATTTTTATCAGAGAAACAAGAAAAAACATTAAAAAATACGAAGTTCGATTCAATTAACTTCAGAGAAATCTGCTCCAAGGTGAAGGAGTAAGAAAGTTGTTTTTGCCTCAATCACCGAGTGTTTATAGAAATTCATAATATTCGCAAACAGGTTTGATCGTCTTTGAAACGCACTCAACATGTTTTGCGTTTGGGGGAAAAAAAACTGCGGAGTCCTATCATACAACAAACGTGACAGAAGCAGCTGCATGCAGGCGTATAACAAATCAGAAAATATAAGCATAATAAATCAATTGCTGATCAAAATCTATTTTTGTCCTACTTTTCATTTAAAAAAAAAAGGGAAAACAGCTTTCGATGTGTAACTAAAATTTCAAAACAGGCACTTGCCTGACATTATTTCCCTTCTGTCTGCCTAATTCCACAAAATAAAAAAGGAGGGGGGGGGGGGTTAATAAAATGAACTTGCAGAGAGTGTGCCAGCAAACAGAGCGCCTCCATTGACTGAAAGAGAATGTCAACGTATCGAGACTACCCTTCTTGGGCCTCTTACGTGGCATGAAACACTGCAGACACCAGAAGATAAAACAAGTTATTCGTCTGTTAACCTTTAACTCCTTCAGCCTATAAGATTTTCAAGGAGGAGACTATTGAAAATGTGTCGATACCTACCCAGGGCACCTTTATTTTAAAAAGTTTGACAGTTTAGTCATATTTTCTCGCGACGTATCAATCAAAATCATGAGTCAAGTTACGAACACTTTCGGGGTAGCTTTTCTCTTTTAATATACTTTAACTTAAAGCTTATAAATTTGAATAAATTTTCTTTAAATTTTTTTAAGTTATATTAAAATGAGGCTACACGAAAATCAAACTCATTCAGCTCAAAATCTAGTAACCTCTCACACATACGACTATAAAGGGACCGAAGAAAAAAGTATAAATGAGAGAGCCTTATCGATAACTAACAGAACCTGTAAAATCTTGAAAGATACTAAGTGCTTTTGACCAAATTGTCGTTCAAGTGGGGGGAAACTTCCATTTTACCCCACCCCCCTTTAAAAAATTACACGGATTGAGAAATTTAACCAGAAAAAAAGCGCATAACAAACACAGTCGCGTATGTGAGAAGCCACTGTACTTAAATTACGTGCAATTTCTTATGATGGCTCAAATTTCACTTTAGGGGAAAGCACCATTACGCTGTTTCACGTAAAAGCAAATTATCAAACTTATGTTTAAAAAAAAGCTGAAAAATTAAATATCATTTACTCCACTTATATCAAGGTTTATACGCGATTTTGGAAATAAAAATGCAGGAGTTTTGCAGGCGCAAAATGACACTTTTCAAGACAACTTTTACGAACTCCAAAGTGCTCTTTTAACCACTGTTAAGGTTTCATTTTTCTTTTTAAACAAGGCTACTTTCAAATTCACATCTACTTTACAAAATAGTTTAAGCAATTTAAATAAAGTCTAAAAGTAAGCTGTTAAATGAACAAATTTTTAATAATCAATCCGTAAATTGCAACAAAGGTTGAAACGGATATCCGGCGCTTAAAACAGTATACGGCTAATTATTAAATATTCAGAATCATCGGAATAACTATAATCAAAACTCAGAAGTTTTGACTGAAACAATACCAAAATTCAGGAGTTTGAAGGGTCCTACAAAAAATTTCCTTGATGCAGGAATTATGCAGGAGTTTTAAAAGAGCGTACGAACCCTATATACATTAAAAAATTGCACGTATCAGTTTTATAAAGATAAGCATGTTAAATAATAATAATAATAATAATAATAATAATAATAATAATAATAATAATAATAATAAACAGGGTTAGCATGACGCTGTCCAATCACCAGTTTTTAATTATACACAATTTCAGTTAATTTGGCTTTGTTGGAAAAGCTACGAGCAATTATTTTGCTACACATGAGCCAATCAGATCAGAGCCTACTGCTTAAAACCGAAAAGATACATAATCCGTAACGCCAGCAATGGCAATCAAGCACGCGGACTTCGGGTACCAAAACACCGCTCTCCACTTAGTTGGTACTATTTAGTTTAATATATATTTTAAAAATATTTTAACATTCAGAAATGTGCTAGATTTTAAAATACTCTATTTTTCACTTTTAAGCATTTAATGCATTGATAAGGTATAACCTAATGTAAACCCAATTATGCAATTTTCTAGTCAACTGAAACTTGCTTTTGAAAATTTTATCCCATAAAATATATTACTGAAGTCTTTGAATTTTTTTATCCTACCATGAATTTTATTTATTTATTTTTTTAATTAAGACACTAAACTTAGAATACCAACTATATTTAGAATACAGTTTTAAATACACCACTTTAGAAACCAGAACACTTCTTTTACGCAGGTCATTATTACCACATTCCAGTATTCTTCCAGGGTAGTCAAAAAGCCGACCCGATTTGTCCGAAATGTAACCAAGAGCACGCTTCTCCGGCACATATTCATAAGTGCCTAGGTTTGTCCTACGACGACCTATTTATTTTCCTGTGTTGTCTATGACTTTTTGAGGGTGAATAAACTTGTAGATCTCATCTAGCAGTGGCTGGACTCTGAGATTAACAACAACAACAGTATTTTAAACACAGGTTGTACCCACGTGGATCATTGGCCCCGCACTGCTCTGGAAAAATAAACAAGCAGAAGTAAAACAGCAATAAAGTTTTGTGTGCGCTTTATATATACCCTAATTCAAAAGAATACCAAAGCGACAATATCTTAGAAGTCCGTTTATGAATATACTTTAATTTTCCTCAAAAGTCAACCAACTCGTTCCTCGTTTATAACCCCCAGTGCATTCCATTTTACAGTTTCAACTAACTAAAAAAAAATCTGCTGGAATTACTTCCTGTTTAACAAACAATCTACAATTATGAAAGTCTCCCACCGAGCGGCTTGGTGATATCATGCTTTGTTTTGTTTCTACCTTAAGTCAGCGACCCTTGTTTTAACAACAACAAAAAAAAAGAGTGTCCAAATATACGCGATTAAGGAAAAATGAATTTAAGAAAACAGGTTGGTTGGTACTGATAAGGTCAATGATTTAATATCCCGATACACATATTGCTGAAATCCTATTACAAGCAATAACAATCACCTATGCCAACAATAGGACTCGATCCCACAAAATTTGGTTTCAAATGCAAGTACTTAGATCTTCAGAGATAATCCACCCTCTTAAAAAAATAGTTTTAACTACAGATCAAACTTTAAAATAGATATTATGACCCAAAATTGCAGCCCAACTATGACCTAATGGGTAGGGCGCTACTTTTCGGCACAGTAGTCTTAGGTTCGAATCCCACAACTAGAATGAATATTTGTTGGTTTCGTTTGAAGAGCTACGGTTTACTATTCCGCTACATGAGGGCTAATACAAACGAGACCAACAGTTTAACATCCATGCCAGCTGTGGGATTCGGACACATGAACTACGGTACCTAAGAACAGTGCCCTATCCATTCAGTCATCGTTCGGCAATATAATGCCCACAGCTGTTCGGAATTGTCTTTTAGCAGAAGGTCCCTGTCTCTGTACACGTAGGCTAATGCATACATGTAGCAAAAGAATAGACCGTGCCACTCCAAACCAAACCCAAGGTTCCGTTCGAAGCGCCACGGTCTGTACATAACCTGATATGAAAACTTTGCTCTTTCTTATGCAGTCTTGTATAACTATTTGTACTTTTAGAACCGTATTTGTAGAATTTTGTGATTAAAAAACCTCAAATAACAATTGCGTTGTGAGAAAGCACACTATCATAGCACAGAACTTTCTCACCACAATTCAAGTTTTTTTCCGACAAATTACTTCGCGTAAACGCCGCAAAACACTCATATAATGTTTTATTTATTCAAACAGGAAGTAAATTCAAAGGTGTTTTTAATTTAGAAGAAACTGTAAAATGGAATGCACTGGAGTGTGCACGAGGAAAGAGTTGATTGACCCTTGAGGAATTTAAAAGTATATTCATAAATAGAATTCAAAATCTATGTTCTAGATAATAGAAATTTAGAATGCATATCACCAAGACAATCTAAGAAAACTGTCAACATTAGCTCGATTTTCCAACGACTAGAAGTTACTTCATCTATGCAGGGTATCTGCCAAAATAAAATTTTTCAAATCCATGACTTTTCATGACTTTCCCTGATTTAGCAGATCATTTTCCATGACTTTAAAAAGCTTTCGTTAAAGTATATATGAATAAAACTTCTTATGTACATAAAAATAAAATATATGATTTTAGAGAAATTACAGGAATTATATCATAAAAACTATAAACTTACTTTATAAGTGTTAATAAACTCACATACATAAAAATAAATTGTTGTATCTACATACCTAAGTTTAATCATAAAGCAATTTTTCAATCAAAATGTTTCAAATTTGAATTCAAGGTACTTTGGTATTATCCAGGTGACCATGAATAATAGCCAAATATAACCCTATAATGTTTATATACAATATCTATAGAGATAAACTTATATTTTGTGCAAAAATCTTAACTAATTTTTATTAAAAAATAATGAATATAATATTAATAAAATTTTAATCTACAATTTAAGAAAAGACCAGAATGATATACATTTACCCACCCATTAAGCTTTCTTGCTTTGAGTTTCCTTGGTGAACAAATTTTAATTGGCAATATGGTGAATAGGATAATACATAAATACCAAACTCAGAAACTTCAGCCAAATGACAAGTAAAAATAGAATTAAACAATTCAATGCATTTTTTTTAATCGGTAGTTTAGCGGATCCATGACTTTCCATGACTTTTACTCATTTTACTTGAAAAATCATGACTTTCCATGACAAAATTAATCCATTGTCTAAATCCATGATTTTCCATGACTTTCCCTGACTTTCCAGGTGCGCGGAAACCATGTCTATGACAAATTCTTTACTTTTTTAAATATGTTTTACCACTCAATTACCTTTTAGTTATTTAATTTGACATCATTAAAGGTTTACTGCAACATTTCTAGTGTTTTAGTAGCAGAAATATCACTGCGGGAACTGAATTTAAATTTATATTATTTGCTAAATTGCATTTGCCATTTTGAAAAACTGATAAAATAGATATTTTGCTATAAACAATTTTATTTTTAAAAAATCGCATGCTGACATATATTTAAGTTAGTAAAATTACTTGATAAAACTTACAAGCAATTTCTAGCATGTATGTTTTTTAAATAGAGAATTCCCAATACTTTCTTTTTTTCAAAAACAAATAGTGTAGCATATATGATCTTATGCATCCCTTGGAAGCTTTCTATACGCAGCGAACATAACATCAGTTTGACTTCCTCACTAACGTAAAATTCAAACCCATAGGTTACATAAAATCAACAGGCATGCAACTGCTAAGGTACTTTCAAACAGGTGAGAAAAGTGACAAATAATACAGATTAAGTGCCTAAAAAGTGACTAAACATTGAAAAAAAAAAGGATTTTTTTCTCCTCTTGATTACAGATGCTATTTATTTAAGATTTTTCTATTTATTTTAACTCTAAATCAAATGATTCATGCAAGACATGATTTTAGCGTCAAATACAAAAAGGTTAAAAATTTTGTTTAACACAACTCAACTTTGCTCTTTATTCAAGAAAATCTATAAATTAGATTTGAATACATACAATACATTAATTCTATAATCACAATTTTTTGCATATATTAATGATGTTTTG
Organism: Pardosa pseudoannulata; assembly: GCA_032207245.1. Classification (NCBI taxonomy): domain Eukaryota; kingdom Metazoa; phylum Arthropoda; class Arachnida; order Araneae; family Lycosidae; genus Pardosa; species Pardosa pseudoannulata. The sequence continues at coordinate 123,093,707 of CM063502.1, read as the reverse complement.
AAATATGTACATAGCTAGATTAGAGTATCTAAACAAAAATTGTGAAGAAAAAGAAAAAGAGAAATGCGTGGTTTGACGTAAATTACTTTAATGTATTAAATGTTCATTTCAGTACAAATGTAGATTTCAGGAACTTCTTCACGACTTTTTAAAATCACTACATTCTGGAGACCATATGACTAATTACATTTTATCAAGAAAATTAAGATTAGAGCATCACATTTATGGAATTTTATTAAAATATTTTGTTATTAATTCAGATTTTCTTTTTTCAATAAGACTTTTGCTGTGATACACCATGAAAAAAAGTGACTGAAAGTGACTGTTTACTTAAAAAAGTGACTAAAAGTGATCAACTGTAAAAAAAAAAGTGACTAAAGGTGAGAAAAGTGATGGAATTGCAAGCCTGGATTATAGTCTAATCTTTTTCTATGGGAAAAAGATTGCAAATATTTTCTCCTTACAATACTAGCGCCTAACATTTTATAATACAGTCAAATCTCGTTAAGACGAACATTAGTACGAACAAAATTCTCGAATCCCTACCAAATAGATTGAAAATTAATTTTAAAACATTTGTTTACTACGAATTCGTTTAACACAAATTTTCTGTCAAGACAGACGAATTATTTCTGCAAGACGGACGAAATATTAAAAAAAAAAAAAAATCGTTATTTTCACAAATGAAATGGTTCGTACTTAATTTTCTAATGGCTTTAGAATTTTTTCCCCTTTGTTCGAGATGGGCGTTTAAAAACGTGAAACCCGTTTCTTTTCTCGAAAGACCAAATAATTCTGTTTAGGTGGTCCCTTCTACGCAATTAAGGAGGTTCTATAGGAATATCTTACTTGCTTATCTGTACCTCACAAATTGGATTCCCCTAGCTCTATGTTGACCTATGAAGAAAATAAAATTCCATCTGGTCGCCTCACATTTTAAGAAATTTTTAAATTATACCGCGTGACAGAAGAGCAAATTTTCTTTGATGCTATCGTTCACTTTGAAAAAAAAATTAGTGTTATTTGCGAGAAATTTCGGTATAATCTTTCTCAAGCGCAAATGTCTAACAGACATAAAATTAAAAAAGGGAGAGATAGCATCCTAAAAAAATTGTTGTTCTATCACGCGGTATAATTTTTTTTAATAAATTCTTAAAATGCGGGACAGCCAAAGGGGATTTTACTTTCTCCATTTGTTAACATTGAGCGAGAGGAATCAAATATGGCAAGTACAGACCCATCTGCAATTCTACCGATGACATTCAGTTCTACTTTAAAGAAATCCGTAATGAAAATAAATAGCCGTTGTCATGTAGCCGTTTGCTTCGTTAAGTCGAAATGTAATTTGTAGTAAGTTTTCATTAAATGAATACGATGATGTAGCATGTTTTTCCTCACCATATTTCAATTTCTACCTTATTATTAATACGAAATACGGTTACGACAAACAAATTCTGATGATCCCTTGAAATTCATTTTAAAGAGGTTGGACAGTAATAATAGTGCGAAAGTAGGAAAATGGCAGCTTTTTCTTTATTCTTAATAAGTAATTACAGATAAATATTTAATAAAGCCAAAAACTGGAAAATCTTGTTCTCTTTTAAAAAGAATAAAAAAAGAGAGGCAGGGAGTTGTCTACACTTATCTATGGAGATGACAACTCCTCAGTCGCAAGTGTGTCAATATTTTAGGAAGTCCATTGCTATAGCGACTCAATGTTAAGCAATTAAATTTTACCTGGCCAAATTTTTTATTTTCATCAATCCACTAGTACAAGAATTTTCACGAGTGCAGAACTTTTAAATCATTAATCTACCCCTAAACTATAACACATTTATCTACAAAGCAATCTTAGAATCAGATATCTTTTTATTTCAATATATATATTATTGATATTTTTGATATTTGATATTATTGATATTTTTGATATTTGATATTATTGATATTTTAATATCTATATTATTGATATATATTATTCATATTTAAGATTTGAAATATGACTTAAAAACAAATACCTTGGACCAAATACATCAATAAATATGCTTTTTATTATTATTATTTTTTTTTTTTACTTCATCAGGTTTACTTGTAAGCACACGATGTCTGTGTGTGTGTGTGTGTGTGCATAGTAAAACCTACCTATAACAGTACTGTAGGGTAGCATAAAAACATTGTCAGACAGGTTATCGTTATAGACAGTTTATTTTTAAATCAAAATTTCTGTGTTCACCTTTGATTACACTGAGAAATCTAATTTAAATATTTTAAATGGCAAGTATTTGCAGCACAATTGCTAACTTCTTGGTGATTTTGAATAGAGCAAATATTTTATTTATTCAATCGTAATAGACTCACTAAAAAAGATATTTTTATTTTCATTAATTCGAAAAGGATTCTCACGTGTAAGAACTTCTGAACCATCAAATTATCGCAAAACTATAATAAATTACTTATCTACAAAGCCATCTTAGAATTACATAATACGAGCGTCAGACG
>CM063502.1:122966211-123086211 GCA_032207245.1 Pardosa pseudoannulata | reverse complement strand
AAATTTAAAATGGATCGGAAACACTGTTTTAGAGGCTCATTTTTAATTTGCAAAGGATAGTCGATGTGCACATCTGTAAAACCTAGGCCGAAAAGAATCCATGCATATACGGAGGAACCATTACATGCACTGTAAATTACGATACGGTGTTAAACTATCGCATCACTTGTTTCCCGTTTTTTTTCGTTTGGTTAGACTACGGTTTACATTTTTACTACACTGGGGATGAGACCGGGACCTATTGCTTAAAGCCGATTCCGAACGGCTACAAACACCCGTGCCACAGTGGGATTCAAACCCACGAACTCCGGAACCGAAGATCAGCGCCCGAACCATCCGGCCATCATTCGGCGGTTTGTATCTCGTAATTTGGTGTTTGAAGAACCAAGTTAAAAGGGGTAGAAGGAAGATAGTGTATGTCTAGCTCAAAAATAGGTCCCGCCCAAAAGAGTTTTTATAATTAATAATGATAAAATCATCACCAACACAGCATCCAGTAATCCAAACTGGATGCTTTTTCTCTGACTTTCGCTGTTGGAAAAATGGAACAAGTCTTGTTTCCATAGCAACAGACCACAGCCAAGTTGGCAAGAGATATCTTTGTGATCAACAGACGGTATATTCAAGTTTGATTTAGTTGTGTTGAGTATAAAGTCAACCTTTTGCTGCATCGTAAGGACTAAGTAGACCGAGACCTTAAAACTGATACTAAACGGTTTGGAACACCCATACTAGCAGGAGATTCGAACCCGTGGACTCCGATTCCAAAAGGTAGCGTCGTACCGAATCGGACAATGGCGATAATATAATGGGCAGTACTAATTACACGATTACGGAGTGTTAGTGCGAAAAATTTTAAATGCAATTCTAGTATTTCGAGACTGAGCATTAACATATCAAATCACACCTATTAGAACAGCTATTTACTAATGGGTTACTCGAGGTGGAATGATTATTAAGCCTTGCTTAAAACCATACAACCTTTGCGATTCTCAGACTTGTCTGTACGGAAGTTTTGATTAACATACTACTTAAAAATCTAGATGGCACACAAGAAAAGCCGTCCTTCTTGTCCAAATGAAAGATGTCATCCGTCACAAGGCCATTGCTATCAACTAAGATACGAGTCACCCCGAAGTCAACGCGGCAAAGTCAATTTTTCTATATTTTCTGATTTTTGTAATTTTAAATTCAATAGAATTTTAATGCAGTCAGAATTATTGTTAATTGCAACAAATTGTCAATAAAAAAGTATTAAAAAACTTTATCATAATTTGTTTTTTTCAAAATGCATTTTACATCCGCATTAACTTCTGAATGACTCATTTGATGAACCCTAAATGCATCAACGGTGATTTGAATTGAATGGAGAACATTCAAACAAGTAGTGGCTACATTGAACATTTGTCACTGTTATAGTAGGATAACAATGGAGATATACTAATAGACAATTTTTAGCTAACTCTAAAATATAGCTAGCTTACGCTTAATTTAGATTATAAAACTTTCCATCTCTGTGATGCGTGTGGTTACTTTAAATAATCAGTTTTCAGTCGATTTTTTTAAAAAGGAATCGTCTAAATGTACTGCTCTCTTATGAGTATTCGTCTTTAAAAATTTAATTTCATTTCGCACAATTTATGCATAATTCACCCATGAAATATCGCCATTAGAATGAAAATATTGGTTTAGCATAAAATTAATATGTATAATTATCGTTGAAAAACTATGCTGCGTTCAAATACATGCATTTCATTACATCCCATTGCTGCCAGGTAAACATTGAGGAGAAGGGAAGAGGTTTCCAAGTGCACCGGCGTGTTTCTCACCTGACGTCCAGAGTACAATGTTGCTATTGAGACTTGGCAGTAGGCGTAATTATAGCAAAACAAGCTATTTAGAGAGGCGATTAAGGCGCACTTGTAACGTACGATGCAGGAGGAAGGAAAAGCACCCCTTCCTTTTTCAGGCGACCTTGAAATCAGGCCGTGTAGAGATGGAAGCTAACGTTTGGCCCCGAAACTGCTGACGGAGCACCTGAAATTCGCACACAACCCAGCCCCTCTCATTTCGCAAACAGCGAATCTTAACAGCCAAAAAGAGCACAATTGATAGAAAAATTAACAAGAAAAAATACCCTCCTATGCAAATCGCTAACTAAATCAACTACGGGAGACTTGAAATCGGTGTATCATAACAGGGTGTCAACTGAATTGCTCTGAAAGTCCATTTCCTTACTTTTTAGGGGCACTTCCGAAGAATCTCACAAAATATTTTATTTTTTAAATAAAATTCAAAAGTATTATATATAAGTTAGAGCAGAAAAGAATTACTTTTATTTTAACTTTTACAAAATATGAAAAGATTCAGATTATCCAAAGTTATAAATTGCAGCAATTTATAATGATATCCTTATGTCTTTCCTTCTTGGAAATACTATTGAAAATATGGCATATGAGAGAAGTAAATTAATAATAAATATTTCAAAATTTCTTTGAAGTATTTTTTCACTCTAATTATTAAATAGGGTAAGAATCAAAACAAGCGAAAAATTAAACTTCATTTGGTTTTATTTTAGTTCAAAATTTATATTCTCTCCATTTATCTCTGCAACTTACAAATTCAATCAAGATTTTTCCGACTGCCGGTCCGCGAGTCGCATGGTACTTCGAAAAGCTTTTTGAAGGGGAAAAAAAAAAAAAAAAAAGATAATTCACAGCTCTGTATTTTCTTAGGTTTAATTCATTAAAAATCAGCACAGAACTCCACCTGCACATTCGCCTTGCTTTGTTGTCTGAGATTAGCATTAGCAGAGCCGGTGGTGGACAGGACATCCGTTCATTGACTGATGAAAGTGATCCTTCACAATACTCGCTCTAAATTATTAAATTTTATTTTGATTACATGATTGATTGCAGTTTGTCTTTGGGTTATTTTTCCTTTATATTTGTCAACATTAATTCAAATCGACATTGTTAATAAATAATTTTCAAAATTCAATTGTTTTGGCTACAACAGCTTTTTGTTTATTTTTAATTTCAATCATTTATGCAATTGTAGAATAATTAGTGTTAGAACTTCAATTATTTTGCTTAGACTTGTTAGAAAGCTATTTTACCTTTTTAATTTCCTACTGCCGTAATTTATTTTTTCAACGTTTAAAATGTGTAAAAAATCATGTGCCCCAGAAATGCATCGTATAATAAAGGGTTTCCAACTGATTTAAGCAGATAAAATGACTAAACCTTTGTTTTTAATTAAAACTATACACACCTTTATATTGAAGCTATGTTCTACTCGTAGGTTTTAAGGTTATGCATCAGGTTTATCATGGGGCCTTCGAGCTCTTATAAGTTAGACACCCTTGGTTTAAACCTTAATTATGACACACTTTTTTCTAACTGGAAAAAAAAAATTCCACTTTTAAAAACTGTTTTACAATACTCTAAATAAAGTTATGGGTGAAGTACAATTTTTTTTTTTTTTTACAACTTTAAGGGCAAAAATTCCAAAACTATTAAAATAACATCTGCAGTATGACTAGAAAACTTCCCACGAGTAACTTCCCTCTTGTGGTTTTTCTTTCCCTTAAGTAAAATAGAAAAAAAAATTATAACATGTTTACAGAATTAATTGATGAACAAAACCAAAATTCTTTTGACAGTCTAATTACATCTATTATAAATTCTGCAATTGTATGAAATACGCCGTTATAGAGAACAACCTAGTTTCAGATTTCAAGACTGGCTCTTTGAACGTGAAGATTGCTGAAGATGAATGACTGTTGTCTCAAAACTGTCATAATATTGTATCACGTATCACGATTTCGAAATACGACAGAGCAACAAAATACAGGAAAATTTAAGTGTCGAGAAAGATTATTATTTAAGTCCATAACAAGAGTTCCTTACCTAGTAATAACTCGGGAAGGATCTTTAATTAAGCAATAAGCAATTTCGAAATAACATTATGCTAGGGGCGGTTCTAAAACTCCGCACAAAGAGAAAAATGGTAATTTCTTTAACAATCGAATAAACAAGCATTTTAGAAATCGCATGCCATATAGACTACGCTCACTTGTAATTACTAGGCAAATTTTAAAATTTAATAGACTTAAAACGGTATTTATCATTTAGTTTAAAATATGCAGGCAATGTTTGCAATAATAATGAAAAAAACATTTAATTCCATGCTGTAAAGTTTACTACAAACTACAAAATAACACCAGAAATATAATTTCAATACGTTTCAGGTGACGTCCTACATTATATAATTTATTTATTTATTTATTTGGGAGGGGGGATAAAATTTTACAGTTGTATGTCTAAAGTTTGATCAGTCCACTGGATAAAAGTGGTTTTAAACGATCTTAAATTTAATAATCTTTTTAAATTAAAAGTAATTTAATAAGTAATAAAAGTATCCATGTTATAAGTTAAAAAGTAATGTACGTATTTCTGAGACTCATTAGTAAAACATACGTGTCTATACAATACACAATAAAAATGTTAGAAATTGAAAAATAGACAATGCAATTGTAAACCAGATGCAGTCTGATATCTGATGGGCAGCAATGTTTTATAAATGCGCGAAGACAATTTTTAATCACATGCTTTTATATATTTTTATGGACTCGTAAGTACACTATTTGTTCACATGTTGAGAAAAAAAAATTTACCCTAGCGCTCAAAACCAAAATCATACTAAATTAGGGATGAAACGCTGGTTCACTGTCGTGGAATTAATTCAGGCCGCAGATTTCGTATCCAGCATGATTCACAATGATGGAAGATTATTACAACTGTTTTAACTATAAAAATATCTTGGTATACACCGTGAAACAGAGAAATGTACATCATAATGGCTACCATTTTGCTAGATGCAAGAAAAATCTTTAACAGGCGAATTAAAAGCAACTGTATAGTAAAAACCAAGTTCCCTTTTTTTTTTTAATCAAAAATTGGTATTTAACTCAATAAACGCCACATTGATTATAAAATGCGGAGGCGAATTTTTAGTCATAAGCTAATGTTCACTTTTTTACTGTTAAAGTTATTCACTCATGCGGAAAAATACTTTGTTAAAATAATTGAAATTTTCACCAATCTATAACAGATCACATGAGATTAATATGTTAAACTTTACATATCAAATAATTGAGAAATATAAAATTATTCAATAAGCTTTTCATGGTTAGAATTTTTAAAAATTCCAAAATTTTTAATTGACAACCCAACCGTGGCAGAATTTTGTCTGACCGGTCTTCTTGCTCGCTGAAATTATATTACTCTTGGTTATATAATGAACCCTATGCAGTATACCATTATCTAACTTATTATTTTACTTAAATTTTAATTGTTTTAATTTACAAACCTTTATGTCAGTCTATTAAATAACGTAATCACGACCGAAATAAACCAAATCCAATTTTTTTTTCTACAAAAGGAAATCTTTTACCACGGAAAATAATTATTTCATATGTATGCGTATGCAACATGTTAGAAAATACCCTAGTCATTAAAGATGTTCTAAAATTTTAATTTCAAAAATTAATGATGAACCAAGAACTATAGGACGCAATTTCTTCACATTTTTCCGAATGAATTTTGGTTTTGAATCACTTCAATCCTCATCTGTTTTCCTCTACTTTAAGACAACTCAGGATTTATCCTATTGAATATTCAAGATTGAACTTTCAGTCGTGTATTTCCTCCAAACGCTCTCAAACGGAAAAAAAAAAAGTGGTTAGATTTAATATGCCAAGGCAATTTTCAACCATATACAAGACAAGCAGTGTTTATGTTTATTCAAGAAAATAAAACAGCACTTTAGTATTTCCCTCGTCAGGCTTCTTTTCTTATTTTTATTTATGTGCGCTAACTTGATCATCTCTAACCGAAAATAAAACGAAATGAGATTACTCTAATTTCATTTCTTTAAAAAATGCCTGGGAAAATGTGAAGAAAAATATTGATTTTTACCTCACGTAGGCGCGCTAGACGCGGAATTTTAGAATCATTTTCTGTGTCTCGTTTCCTAATTTCTAAAAGAGAATACACCGTCTGATACCAACGATCAATAAATAAAACGAATAAGACTAACGTTAAACACTACAATTCACGGTTGAACGCATAAGACTTATCGAGTAAGTGAGAATAGGGTGTTCTCAAGAAAAATACTGGTTCAGCACACAGGAACGCGTGAGTGGCGAGACGAGGGGCAGTCAGTGGAGAATAGAACAATTCCAGATTTGTGAAGATATTTGAATGCGCAACGTGGCTTATTAGCTCATTAAAACTGGTATATCTGTAATACAAAACATGAGAAATAAAGTCTGATTTCATTAAAATTCGAAATAATCTAAATATGAAATACAGGAATACCTTGCTAAGTGCGACGTCACTCACTGCTGACCTCCTATTAGACGGTTAGTAATTTGAGTAATCAATTTTACTAGTAGTGATTGATTCACTATTATGTGATGTGGAAAGATGCTGTACCAAAATATTATGGTAATGATTTATTTCATGGTATGCAACACAACATTTTACAAGTTTAGAAGAACTTAAATACTGCGTCTTTTTTTACTGCATTGCTTTTCGTTCTTCGAATGAGCTTAAGGCAAATGCGATCACATACGGAAGAGATTATGACGAGACGAAAACAGAAGACAACCAACTGGGACAATGTCAAAAAATATTGACTGTTAACATTTTTCAGCTGCTACGTCTGCATTTAAATCAACTCGATGCATCCTATACAAATTACCGTGTCTTGAAAACAGTCTACAGTAAAGCAGAGGATCTCAACATTATTGCGGCGTGGGCGCATCTCAGATGGCAAAAATTAGTGACGGGCACAAATTTGATTAAAAAAATTGTCATTTATATTTCAAATTTTGCCGTAATATATATTTATTAAAATGTCAAATTAGTGCAAAAACACAACTCATTACTTAAATTATGTGATGACATTAGTACGAGTTTACAACCACCACGCCGTGGCAACCGAGGGGTTCAAAACCAAAGCAAACCAATTCTTTGATTATTACAATTTTAATGCAAACTTAAGTAATTATTTTAAAAGCTTTCTAAGAGAGGAGTTTAGTACATTATTATATTGTATATTAAAAATAGAGTAGTAAGTCAATTTTAAAATCCAAAGAAATTATCATAAAAGTAAGAAAAATTATGCCTTTATTGCATATTTTGAGTAGTATACTATATGTTAATGCATTCAAGAGTTGAATTTTAATAAAATTAATCGTCGTCTGACGCATTGCTTATTTGAGTATTTAGTACAACAATGTTGATCGAAATTAAATGCACTGAATTTTTACGTTGTCATAACAAATAAGTTTGAAATCTTAAAAGAATCTAGGGCGTCTTTAACCAGTTAACTGTTTATGACGCATATATTCGTCATGATAAAAGCGAACAAGTTTGTGTTATGACAATTACTGGGTCAAGAGTAAACAGTAGAAGTAATATGCAGTTTTAAATTGAGATCTTAACAAACACTGAAATATATTCGATAACTTCAAAATGTTTGGTATATGCAAACTACGTGAATTTCAGTAAATAAATGAGAGCAAAACGAAAAGAAAAAAGTCATTTTATTACAACTTAATTTCCTACTCTGTGTTTGATATTCGTCATCGCTTAATTTGCGCGACACACTTTAGATACACATTTTCTACAGACTTCAAAAACTTAATTAGTTAAAGGAAGGGGGGGAATAACTCTTTCACATTCTTCGTCACCATTGCTTACATTCACCAATCAAAATGTTGCCAAATGGCACCAATCAAATTGTATTCTATTAATTCATCAATTGTGTAAATTTGTAGTAAAAGTTTCTCCCTTAATATAAATTGAGTATTAGAGAGCTAAGCAGTTAGAAAAGGGAGAAATCACATAAAACCGAAGTTTAACGTCCTTTGCGTCGCATAAACTTTACAGGGGTACCCAAATTGCGGCCCGCGACGGAATTCGTGAAATTTACAAATTAAACAAAAGTAAATATTAGTCTACGGATTTATTATAATAAATCTTTAGGCACACTAGTAAATTTTCAAATGTTCTAGTGATTATTTGCAATCAATAATAACTTTAATAAAAATATATTTATTTTAATTTTCACATTATATAAAGTGCGGCCCGCAGCAAATGATACCCTTCCAGTGCGACCCGCACACCCTTTTGGGCTGGCTACACCTGATGTAAATGAAAGATTTGATCATTACAGTGGTTACAAATGTTTCGGGATTCTAATAAAACGTCGTATAAATGTAAACATATAAATGATGAACATCTAAACGATGTTTTACTGTATATGATTTCCAAGGAACGTACTGGAAACAGATAGCTAGCACAAAACAAATTCGAAACTACAACTTTTTTTTTAAATACCTAGTTGGAATTCATTAATAGTTCTGAAGAGTTATTAATTTTGATTAGGTAATCAGCCTAATAATAGAAATAATTGTCGAAAGAAAAATTAATTCAACACTAAACATACCATAACCAGTCAAATGACCGGTAATGTATATGTAAAAAATGCGATGAGTTAAAAGAAATTAAAATAGAAATTAAAAAAATAGGTATCTATTAAGTGTTTGTATGTTTTGCGTTAAAAAAATCTTTAAAAAAAGTAATAATATAAGTTTAAAACCTTCTATAATGAATAAATATAAACTTAAGCTAACCCTTCAAATCAAACTTCATGTTTTAAAAAAAGTATCTTCGTTTAGAAAAGTGTTAATGAAGAAAAAATTTGATCGCAAAAACAAGAGCACGGGAATAATCACCACTTTATACCCAATGAATAGTTTTTCTTTAATCGAGGATGTACAGTAAAATCTAATAAAAAGGAAATAAATCGTGAACACATACGCATTTGTTTAAGAATTTTTAATTGCTTGGCAATTGCCAGCTCGATTTCCATCATTAGTTCAGACTTAACAGTGAAAAGTTCTAGGTATTAGGTAGGAATGCTCAACACTTCCAATACAGTGGAAATGGTATTACTAAGTGGGTTTTTCAATTTATTAATAAAGAATTTTTCAGAAACAAGCACTGTTATTATTATTATAGCTGAAATCAGCAATTGCTACCGATTTAGAAAGTTTTTTTTTTCAACAGTCAATGTTTTTGTAACTCTCACGAACCTATGTATGTTTTATAACAGGGGTGAGCAACTCACAGCCCGTGAATAAATTTTGTGCAGTCTGCTAACCACTTACAAAAATGGAAATATATTGCATTTTGAATACCTTGTTAAAAAGTAGTGGTGTAGCAATGGTGGTTGCAATATAAGGATTGCTGTATTAATTTCGATATATGAGTTGAAGTGGGAACCCCACACACACACTAATAAGGAACACCTTTCGGCACGCCCCTCCTATAAAAAGCATAATACACAGAAGAGCCATTACAATATAACCACCATTTAATTATAACAATGGTCAAGCCCAGGAACAAAACCACTGGGCCTGAGCAGCTGATGTTGGATTACATTTCCAAACATAGTCCGATTAGCGACATAATGGGAAAAGCAGCTGATTTATCGGACTTTCATAAAGGTCAAATCGATATGGCTCGGCGACTGGGAACATCAATAGCAGAAACGGTGCGTTTAGTGGGCTGTTCACGTGCAATTGTTTTGTCATCAAATTGAAAGGGATGTATGGATGGTGAAACGACAAGTAGACAGTCTACGGCACATTGATTCCAGAGGGCAGCGGAATTGCTACGCATTGTTCGCCGTAAAAGAGCTACAACAGCAGAAAATCACCGCCAGCTAAAACAGTGAAGACCTAGATAGTGTTTCTCAACACACTGTGCAGCTCACATTTCTGTGTATGGACCTACGAAACCGGAGACCGAAGCATGTCCCTGCACTTACAGCATGTCATCGCCAGCTACGTTTGCAATGCGGCAAGAAACATCGGAATTGGACAATGGAAGAAAGTTGCATGGACCGACAAATCCCGTTTTCTGGTCCATCACATCGATAGGCGCGAGCAAATACGCGGATTTTCAATGGAAACCCTGATTCCCGGATGCACAGTTGGACAGAGACATGCCGGTGGCGGGAGTATTATGGCTTGTACAATGTTTTCATGGAGCTTGGTACTAGTTACCTCAGAGTACCTATTAGCACCTTGTGAAGTCAATGCCATGCCGAATACTGGTGGTTTTGATTGCTAAAGGTGGTCCTACATGTTATTAACTTATAATATTCATAGGGTCTTCATAATGGAATGGCTTTATTACATTATTTTATTTATTCATTCATTTATATATTTTATTTGGGAGGGGTTATATGTAAGCGCAAAAGATACATTGGGCGAAAAATTTAATTTAACAAACCATTTAATACCCACCTTAAGATATACAATTTAATATAGCTTGTTTTAAACGGATATACTGTTGGAAGGAATAAAAACTAAAATTGAAACAAGCCGTAAATTATGTCTTATTTCTTCATGAAAAAGACGATAATATATACATTGTTTTAGATATTTCTGTTCGTGAGCTGTTTAAATAAGTGCGTTTTCGATTTAAAATTATTTATATTCCATATAAAGCGACATTAACAACAAATAAAGATTGAATAAAACAATTTTTAATTTGTCTCATTGAATCCTAAGATGATATGGATATAGTTAATTATAACTTTAAGAGAACAACAGAACACGAATTTTACACATTTTTCTAATGGAATCGTAATTAAATACGAGTTTTCAATCAACTATATAACCTTATGGCGTATTTGCTTATATTCATTAACAACCAAAACCCAAATACGATAATTGCATAACAGTTCTAATACATGCTTATTTTCTTGAAAGAAATTAGTAAAAAATTGCTTTTGAAATTCGTGTCAGAGAAAAGATTAAATGATATGGCATTTAATATAGAAAGAGCTATTTACATAAAATTATTCACTGTGAATGGATAATTCAAAAGTAAAAGCTAGAGAAACAATTTAAACATTTCCATATGTTACGTGAAATTCTATACATTCATGTATTACAATTTCGGTGGAACAATATAAGGAAAATATTACATAATTATATATTTATAAATGTGGTCAATTTTTTTTTTTTTTTTTTTTTTTTTTTTTTTTTTTTTTTTTTTTTTGTGTGTGTGTGTGTGTGTGTGTGTCCGTCCCCGGAGCCTCAAATGGCAGCAATTCACCTCTGCCTACGGGCTTAACGTGAAAATCCTGTATTCTGATTCCTAGATATTTGTATTTGGTCCTTATGTAGAAATGTAATAAAAGAATAGCTGCAAAACCGACTGAACATACTGTTTTGAGAGCCTAAACCACCTCGTCCACAAATTGTACTATAATTTTCACTCCTTTGTCCGAAATCGGTTGTATCAGGGGTTCTCAACCTTGTTCCCTCACTTTTAGCTGTCGCGGAAATATTTACATTTCTCTGCAGCAAGGTGTCAAAATAATAAAAAAAAATTAAATTTTAAATCTGGATTCCACACATTTATGCGGACCTATTCTCTACCATGAATATTCTGAAATCAAAAATCAGATACCAATATGCTAATACCAAGGTTAACATTTTACGATTAAGATTATCTAATTTAACTTTCCAAAGAGAAATGAGCAAATGAAATGCAATAAAGCATTAACTAAACTTTTATAATAAATATGTAATAGCAAATATAGGTTAAAAATGTATATTATATAAGACATACTTTTAATTATTTATTTAAATTCGACTGCGTTCGTCACTGGTTTCTGCAATTTTGAATGGGCCTGCACCGCTAAAAGGTAAAACAAACTTTAACAAATTGCAATTTTGCAATTAAATTTTGATCTTGTTCCCACGACACAATTCTTTAACCAATTTCTCATCTTTCCCATACATTTCGTTTTTACTAAACTGCACCGCACAGAAAACAGTCATTCTGGCTTTGAGACAAGCCTAGATCTATAAAATTATCAAAGAAAATATTTTTGCATTAGTTTTATGGAACAAAAACATACAAAAATGGCAAAAATAAAATTAAGTTTCACAAATAATTTAACTCAGAAAAAGTTTAATGGAAATTTGTGCAACCGCATGAGATACGATAGTGGGGAAATTCAAATGCAATAACTTATAATTGCTGCTGAATGTGAGAAACTCGAAGAAATGAAGTAATTTCTGAAGCATAATTTCGCATTGTGATTTCTACCAAATTGACTTCATTTCATGATGTACAAAGCATTTTGTAATAATTTTAGAACGTATATTACGTCTTCTTACAGCAATGCTTATCGTTCTTCGTGGAACCACTACTCCAATTTTCTTTTAATCAGCGACAACGGATATTTTTGTACACTGATTTCTGATCCATTTATTGCTGGTTTCTTAAGAATATCTACCCATTCATTACCGGTTAATCCTACATGTGCTTTTTATCCGTTTTTAAATTATCTGTTTGTTAGTTTGATTGCATAATTATGGGTATTATGCAAGCTGCTCACACCCATGCCAGATGCGGTATTTGAGCCTGTGGATTCTGGTATCGAAAGGCAGAGCTGTACTATTCGGCTACCGTACGGGTACATGGTTATTATTTTTTGTAACAATTTAAGTAAATCTGCATATAAAGTATTTTTAATTTTATTCAGAGACCATTTCTACTATAAGCCATGTGATTACCGAACAGGCACAGCAAAACAGCAAGTTCGTGTGTATGTAGAGAAATTTTGCTAATAAAAAAAGTATGCATATTAAATTGTAAAAAAAAAGTGAAAAATTGAAATAAAAACAGCAAAATTACAATAAATGTAAATAGGTTGGCTCAATAAACACTTGAGCACAAAAACCATTTTATTAAATAAAATAGTCGTGACAGTCAAATTACTTTGTCACAACTAGACTATAGTAGGACAATACTACTAATATGTTTAAGAGTTAAGGACAATGCGTAGCAAGGTCTGGTGGTACCCGGTATGGAATCTAAACTTGTCATTCCCATGTCACCAAAAGAATGAAATTTATTGAAAAATGTAAATTTTTATTCAAATGATTAATAGAGTCCGGAAATACTAATTTTGTAAATATTTTTATGGATTAAAAAAAGTAAAATGCCTTTAAGTAATAAACCAGTTTAATGTACAAAATAAGACATTTTTCACAGTAATAGTACCTATAAATAATAGTGCATGGCTTTTTTTTGATATTAGATTACAATTTAATGAAAACCCAATTGTTTCATTTTCTAAGGTTTAATCCAACAAACTATACGTTATATAATACTTAGAATTTCTTCTAACTTTTTGTTCCGCTTATTTTGACATTGTGTCAACAAAATCAATAGCGTTAATTTTTGTTTTCAATTGATAAAAGGGCTAAGAATAGCCATGTAATCAATATGCTATGCTATGAGTCAATAATAGCCATGTCCATACTATCAAACGATAAATGAGACTTTCATACGAAAATTAAATTTAGTATCACCACTTTTCGAACAAATCGTGTTCATTGCAGCATTGCAAGATAGCATCAACGAACAAAACCGCCTTATGACATTTTAAAAGAATTTGGAATTATAAGTACCTTCATTAAGATACTATATGATAAAATTAAATAGGTCCCGTACGGATATTGTAACTTTATTGTGACAAGACCAAACCAAAGAAAAGAAAGATAAAAGGCTAGGTTGCCTCTCAACGCAACTCTGTCAAGAGAACTGAAGTCGCTGAAAATGAGGATACGACTTAACCGCTTCTAGCATGCTCAGTGTAAAATAACATTGTCCTCCAAGTAAAGTGATAATTCCGCCAAACATTTCAAAAAGCCTAAATAGTAAGGTGGAATACAGAATAAAGAAGGGTATGACGTGTGACGAAAGATGTTGCCATCTGAGACGTACACACAGTTCGGAATTTTATAAAAAAACAACAGATAAATATTGTTAGTACTGCAATCTGTTTTAAGAGAAAAGATAGTATTTTAAGTATACTTGGAACTGTCCAAGATGACTTATAAATTAATATTATTCCACTGTGGTATTCAGCCGTTAAAATGTTTACCATCCATTAATTAAAGAAGGTAATACAGGAGATTCAAAAGTGATTTAATTTAAACGTATAAGGGAAAAACTGCTATTCTTCAAGGGACGGTTAACAGACAAAAATCTAAAATTGGATTAAGAGAAAAAAATCTCTCATCTTGATTCTAATGATACTTTCCAGAAGTTGACATGCAGACTTTCCATGGGAAAAGTACTAAAGGTGGAATCGAAGCACGGAAGGGTCTGTTAGTTACATTCAGTAGCCCTGGCAAATATAATCCAGAGGACGACATGAAAATTTTTAAAGTGTTAAATGATTCTTAGTACTTCTTTTGATACTTAAACGTAAGGCAAAATGGTTTATTATCAAATATGATGAGATTCCTTAAAATGTTGCAATTTTCTTTAAACAGATAAATGCTACAATTTACTTCAACGCGCAAAACCCTAATTTCCAACACAGAATTTCTGTTAAATATGCTACAGATATTAAGAGAAATTGTCTGCCAGCCAGCCTGAAACCAATGGCGGGAAATAGTTACAAGTTCGTACATGTATGCGTTTTAAATCAATACCTCTGCACATTATGCACCCTATTACATGGCACAATACCGTTTATACATGTATATATATACACATCCATATGCATACAAACAAAATAATTATATCTCGGTGTGAATTGACAGAATGCAATCACTCTGTAAGCGAAAGAGTGAAAATAGTCTCTGAAGGAGCGAATTTCAGGTTAAAAGGGTGAAACTTGAAATAGTGAATTACTCTGAACGGGGGAGGGGTGACTTTCCGAAAAAAGAATTTACCGTGTTTAGAGTTGATTTACGAAGATTAAGCGTATTTTCTTTCATTAAGAAAAGTAGCATTTTTCTATTATTTTATTAGAAATTAGTAATTAGCAATTCAGTTTCTTTAGCGTGTTAATACCTCTTTCTGAATTATCACTTCCATGTTGTGAACTTAAGCAAAAACAGAGAAGAGGACTATGATGAATGTGAAAATTGTTTTATTAACAATTAAAATTTTTCAATACATAGAGACAGACAACATAACAATTTTCCAAGAGATGACGAATTGCCATTAACGATCAAAAGACTGAATCCTCTGAAGACAAAATAGATATAAAATCAGAGAAAATCTGAGAGTTTACATCAAATAACTATAAATATTTATAGAAAAAAATAAAAAGACTGAAATAATGACCAACAAATACTTTGCGGTAGAATAAAACATTCAAGCAGTTGTGGCAAGAGAGAAACAAAATATTTCTTTCCCGAAAAAAATTTTAATGAAAATTAATTTATATTAACGATCTGGAATAAATATTTATGCAATGTGATTAAATATCTAGTTTTTCAATGTCTGCAATATAAAGAGGTATTCATTCAATTTTAACAATCTATATAAAGGTATAATTCGATATTCGACCATACCTGGCATCGAATTGGATAATAGAGCCATATCGGAAAATGACTACAGGCTTGCAACTGCTGAGGTACTTTTAAAGAGGTGAGAAAAGTGACAAATAATACAGAATAAATGACCAAAAAGTGACTAAACATTGAAAAAAAAAAAAGCGTTTTTTTTTCTCCTCTTGATTACAGATGCTGTTATTAAGATTTTTCTATTTATTTTAACTCTAAATCACATGATTCATGCAAGACATGATTTTAGCGTCAGATACATAAAAAAGAATAAAAATTTTGTTTAACACAACTCATCAGTGCTTTTTATTCAAGAAAATCTATAAATTAGATTTGAATACATACATTAATTTTATAATCACAATTTTCTACATTTATTGATCATGCTTTGAAATATGTACATAGCTAGAATAGAGTATCTAAACAAAAATTGTGAAGAAAAAGAGAAATGTGTGCTTTGGAGTAAATTACTTTAATGTATTAAATGTACATTTCAGAACAAATGTAGATTTTAGAAACTTCTTTACGACTTTTTAAAATCACTAAATTCTGTAAACCATATGACTAATTATATTTTAATAAGAAAAATAAGATTAGAGCATCACATTTTTGGTCTTTTATTAAAATATTTTGTTATTAATTCAGATTTTCTTTTTTAAACAACAGACTTTTGCTGTGATACACCATGAAAAGAGTGACTAAAAGTGACTGTTTATTTAAAAAAGTGACTAAAAATGATCAATTGTAAAAAAAGTGACTAAAGGTGAGAAAAGTGACGGAATTGCAAGCCTGCTATATATATATATATATATATATATATATATATATATATATATATATATATATATATATATATATATATATATATATATATATATATATATATATATGCGATTGAGCGAATATTATCCAAATTCAAAGATCATTTCATAATCATAAGGAAATTAATCAGGAAATTAATCTATTTTCAAGGGGAAAAATTAAATCGCTACACCAGTGAACGAGAAATAATTTAAACAAAACACCATCATCACATCTTGCATAGATTTCTGATGAGTCAAATTGACTACTACGTCGGAAAATACCTTTTATT
The DNA here is from genome assembly GCA_032207245.1 of Pardosa pseudoannulata. Lineage (NCBI taxonomy): Eukaryota > Metazoa > Arthropoda > Arachnida > Araneae > Lycosidae > Pardosa > Pardosa pseudoannulata. Next base: position 123,069,649 of record CM063502.1, on the reverse strand, counting down.
GTTAGCTTAGTTACTCATCCATACATTTAAAGAAAGACAAAACTAATTCTAGTCGATGAACTCGATTCGGGCTAAATAATGTGCAAACTTTACGGGAAATTTCATATTCTAAAATTACGAAAAATAACAGGAAAGAAATAATAGTTTGCATTTTCTACCCACCTGATCTCATTTCATACCCCGCCCAGCTTTTGTATAGAAACAAAATTCTTATCAAAACTATTTTAACGAAAATGAGCTCTTAAAATAATTTTTCCCGTGGAACATCGTGATTCATATGCGTATCACAATGAAGATACTGGGAAAATTTTTGAGAAAAATTTGGATCAGATTGTATCACGTTAGGTTTCGCAAACTATTTCGAAACAGGAACTAAATTATATGGGACAGATACCTATTCATATGTCCTTTTAGATGTCGCCGCACTCATTTATGTTCTCATTTTGAGGAATTTCTTAACGCTTTTCATTTATCCGAAAGAATTTTATACGCAAACCAAACTAAAAGCATATCATGACTGAGCACAGTTTTGCCTTTTTTTTGTGTGTGTAAGAGTGTTCCATATTGTCCCAAGATATTAAAAAAAAAAAAAAAAAAAAAAAAAAAAAAAAAAAAAAAAAAAAAAAAAAAAAAAAAAAAAGGATGACAAACAGGATTTTATCAAAGTTCCAAATTTGAAATAAACTAAAAGGCAATTTTTTTCAATGTTTAATTTGGAGCGCTACAGTCTACTGATTTACTACACGACAATTAATAAGACCGGAACCTACTGCTTAAAGCCGATTTCGAAGGTAACAGACCAGCAGTGGGATTCGAAACTACGAACTCCGGCACCTAAGAGCAAGGCCCCAACTATTCAGACAATTTTTTTCAAGTGCCAGTCCTTTAGATATTTTTCATCTTTTACTAGCCACATTAGATCAAATTTTCCATTGTAAAATAACTCATAAAAATAATAAAAATGTAAGAAATGTTACGATTACCCGTTATTGTAAATGTTAAGAGGTACAGAAAACTCACCCAAAATTTATAAACATTGCAAATTTTCAATAATAAGGTTGCTTCTAAAAAATCATGGTTAAAAAATAAAAAGGTTTAACATGTAACAGGAATTATTGCCACGTAGTCAACAAATGTCAAGACATGTAAAGAAAATATTTACAACGACCGCTCAAATTTTCATTAACATTCGCTGAAACAATTTGATACATACAGATAATATTTTACGCTCAGGATTACCTTCGACGACGGGCGGTTGCAGTCACAGTCAGAGGAAGACACCGTTTTAGTACAAAAGACCTTTATTATAGGGACGGAACAAACTGGGAGATCAGCTAACAGTAGAAATCAAAGTAAAGAGCTATGTAAACATCTGCATAATATATATATATTAATATATATATATATATATATATATATATATATATATATATATATATATATACATATATATACATATATATCTGGGTAAAAAAAATCTAGATCAAAATCTAAATAGAAATCTGTCTCCAATAGCGTAAATCTTTTTGTTCGGGAATTTCCTAAATTGGCAGCTAGGCACTATAAAGATTTAACTGGTTAAACCACTTACCGAAGGGCGTGAACTGTAGTCCCAGTGGTCAGTTTAGATTAGGGGTTAGGTTTGGTTTGGGGTGATAAGGTCTACTTTTTACAACACGAGGGCTAACGAGACCGGGACCTACAGCTTAAAGCCGATTCCGAAAGGCTACGAACATCCATGCCATAGTGAGATTCGAACCCACGAACTCCGGTACCGAAGGCCAGTACCCTAACCAATCGGCCATCGTTCGCTTTGATTAGGAGTTAGCGTTTTTTGCCCTTGGCTTTAGATTTGGAAACAGCTGAGAATTTTCTTGGGTCTTCGGCTATAAATTTACGTCGGCAAGTTTGAACTCTCAGATTACGGGAAGTTTCCTGACAGTATATTCCTTAAAGGGCAGGATTTTATACAAAATGCCTAAATTAGTTTACTTTCCATTTATATTTATATATCCTGTATTTTTTTTTTAATTTATTAGAAATTTCTGAAAAATAATTCTTAGAAAACTAAACCTTTTCTGAAATCTGTGATAGCATAAATCTTTTTTGTCGGAAATTTCCTGAAAGGCGTTATAAAGATTTAATTGGGTAGACCCCTTTCCTGATGGCGTGAACTGTGAGAAAAAACGGATTATGTAACTTTAAAAACAATGAAAAATGTTTAAGTAAAAATTTTTGCCTCGTTGTATTTGTGCATTTTTTGTACCGTTACACAGCAAATTTAAATACAAACGACAACAAAAGAAGAAAAATAAAACACAAAATTATGTCATTCACGATACCATAACTCTGATTAAAGGAATTAATTTTATTAAATACAGCTTTATTTTACTTTACATATTCACAAGTTTTCTTTTTTCTGGTGATGATGAAAAGATTAGCTCATTCGTCTGTCAACTCAGGTCTCAGAGAGCGACCAAAAATAGCTCCACGTGCAATAGGTTAGCGACCGCTTTTTCATGCAACACACACAAAGTCAGTTCACGGGCTTTCAGCGGTAATAACCCATATCTATTAAAGGAATTTTCGAAAAGTCGTCAAATTTATCAGATAGAAACAAATAATGTTTTAACCTTTCCGGGAGTAAATAATTCAAGTATATCTAATGCAATCAAGTAAGGACTTATCAAACAAACGATAGTAAGATATGAAATTCGTGAAGACATTCTTGATTAAACCAGTTCGAATCGGAGCTATCGAGAATGGTTAAGATTTGAATTGTGATTTCGATTATCACCGAATTAAATTCAGCAAAATATTTATGTGTACATACAATCTTTGAAATATTCTGTTCGTAACAGATATATTATTTTAACCAAAATATGTTTCAACACAGAAAATAAAAGTCGATGATAAGTTAGAACCTTTGTTTTCTTTCTGAGGCTCTCGAGACATAAGAAATGAGTTATTTTCAAGCTCTACAACACATCTTTATGAACAAGGAGTAAATTTTCCAAGTCTGGAAATGTAGGTATGCAGCACGGAAATCGACGATTTTGATCCACTCTGAATGGCATCGGTTGCAATGATTAGATGAAAACATTAGCGGTCGTGTGCTATCTTATTTGAAATTTCTTTTTTAGTTAGAAGTATATCTACGACCAACGGTTACGGGGAAAAAACGGATTAAAGACTACTCTGTACCCTGCATACAAATAATGTTTTCTTGTTGTCTAAAACGAAATAAGTATGTAAAAATGTCTAAGTATGCTAATAGTAGAAGAGACAATGATAATTTAGCGAGAAACAGCACAAGTTTGAAACCTACATTTCTTAATAATATATGTAATAAGACGGACTTCACGATGGGTGGTTGCAGTCATGGCCTATAAAAATGACACTGTTTCAGCTAAAGACCTTTGTTAACATAACGTTGGAGGATGGGTTCCCACTTCATCATAGGAACAGGACAAACTGAGGGGTCAACTAGCATGAAGTTATACGTAAAAGACCCTTAACACCTGGGTCAACATTTCAGTCAAAATCTGTCTCCGATAGCGTGCATCTCCTTTTTGTTTGGGAATTTCCTAAATTGTCCCCTAAGGCAATGAGGAGTTATAATTGGTTGGACCCCTTCTCTGAAGGCGTAAACTGTAGCCCCAGTGGTCAATTACGGTCAGGGGTTAAAAAGGGGAAAGCAAAAGGACGCAGGAATTTTTAGCCCTTGACTTAAGATTTGAAAACCCCTAAGAATTTTCTCGGGGTGTCTTAGAGGTTTCATACAAAATGCCTACATTAGCTTTCAGATGAAGTTACTTTTCCTTACATATATGCATAGCAAATTTTCCCTAGTGCTATATATAGGAGAAGGAAAGTAAAATACAATTCAAATGCAACTGAATCTCAACTTAAGTGATTTCGCGGTATACCAAAACTATCTTTGCTCCAGTTACGAAATTAAAGCTGTCAAAAAAAAAAGTAAAACATAATACGAAGGTACAAAAATGCTAATTATGTTACTAAGGAAAATAAGCAGTTTAAATAAATTATTTGATCTTTAAAAATAAGGGGGGGTGAATCAGAGTCTAGCGAACCAAGATTGATGAGATAGAATAGAATAAATAACTTAACACCACAACGGGAAATTTAAATTGAACCAAGGAAATGTATTAAAGTGATTGCGCAGTAAAAGTATGCAGAAAGAAACTCATGGCTGGTGAAGCGTGCTGCGTTTTAAACGTTTGTTTATCAGGCTTGTTAACGCTAAGGGGAATATTACAAGTTTTTCCTTTAATTCGTATCTGGAGAGAGGAAATCAAATCCTTCTAATCGATACGAGGTCCACAGAGGTTTTTCAAACTAAAAATTAAGGAGTTTTTAAGGAGGCTTGACTTCTCTGAAAAAGAAAATTATAGTTGGCTGAAACTTATTCCGATTTGTAATTTTGATAACACTACCTCAATTACACAATTTTTCACGTTGTTCTCATAAAACCACCTCTTGCGGAAGAATCTTTAAATAGCCCATTCTATCCAACTAACACTGAAGTAATAATCCCTATCAGCAAAAAATGCCATTTTTCTAAACGTATTATTTAAAATATGGAAATCACAACTATCAATGCATGTACGATGTACGTTTCTGTCGTTCTTTATTATATCGATCTGCTCGTCCATATGCCCAAGAAGTTGGAGAGGAGCATAGGATTAAAAAGGAAGTACCTAAAATTAAGGAGTTTTTACGGAGTGTAAGAACCCAGGGATATTTATAAAACCTGAAACTAGATGACTAAGAATTTGTTAGAGTATTATACGCTTCAACTTGTTGATTAACTTTCTTATCGAATCAATTCACTGCGTTTGATGTGTCATTATCTTCCAAACCTGAGCCAAAGCGTAAAAAAAAAAAAAACAAAAAAAAAAAAAAAAAAAAAAAAACATTGAAGTTATAAAATGTGTGGTCAAAATTCTTAGGTAATGCGTTAAAGGAGAATTATTTTATTTAAATTATTTTATCTAAAATTAAAATTAACAATATGAGTAAATCCAATAAATCTTTAAAAGAAGGTAACATTTCTTTACATATTAATATTACACCGTTTATAGTGGACACCTGTTTGCACTACTTCAGCTTTTTGCAAATTCACCACTTTTTAACTGTAGCTTTAACCGATTTTTCACATATTTGGTTTTGTATAGACCGCTATAGTCAACTGTCTTGATACACGACTGGGAGCTACTGCTTAAAGCCAACTGGGCACGGTTACGAATATCCAAGTCAGTAGTGAGATTCGAACCCACGAACTCCGGTAGCGAAGAGAAGCACTCTATCCATTCGGCCATTGGTCAGCTCGCACGATATTTCTATTCTAGAATAAATTAAGTGCAAGTTCCTACGGCAATTCACTACAAGCATGCACTTTTTAAATGCGTTTACATATTTTCTTTAAATTGGTATTACTCCTGTTTTAAAATATAACTATTGTTTATATGTCAAAAATAACATATCAAAGACTAAGAACTGAGTAGCATCCTCTTTTAAATTCTATAGAAAATTTGGAATGAGGTTATGTAAATGTGTAGTAATCATATCCTTATTCTAAAATTAAACGACTCGGAACATCTTTTATTAAAAGAAAGGTGGTTTGGTTATTACGAAAGCACAATTTATTTAGAGTGCATACATATATTATTTAAATAGTGTGTGTGTGCGTATATTTCCTCCTGACAGGCTGATTTTTTTTTCTTATTATAATTCTGAATCGTTTAATTTTAAAATAACGATAGGATTATTGTTCAGTTACACAATCAGATTAATTTTAAACATTCTATACAATTTATAAAGAGAAGCGACACAGCATAAGGATAAAAGTAAGTAATTTAGACTTAAAAGTATTTTTCATGTTACCCTCAAAAGTACCAAATGACAACAAACAGTCATTAAAATTTTACATTAATGCAAAGCAATTAAATATAAGGAAATAATTCCAGCTATTCTGAGAGCATTTCAAAGAAAAAATAAAACGGGAAGAAAAGTTCTCATACAGCTTAAAAGAGCTAAATCAAAATGAAATCTTAAATTATAGTACGCCAAATGAATGTTTTCACATTACCATCTATTTCAGATTTTACAAAACTCGTTTGTTATATAAGCTATATAATTTTATAGAGTTTATTTTACACGCGTTCTTCTAAAAACTAATCTCGAAAAATTCCAACAGATCTACAATCAACCTCGGCTAAATTCATTAAGTCCGTCGTAAGTTAGGACGAATAAATGGCACGCACTCGTATCTCAAAAATGGAATGAAAGAAAAGCCATGTTTTCTTTCAAGATAAAATTTATCTTTTCACAGCAGTATGGCTCTTGAATTTTATGACTTTTTATTTCGCTTTTACACTCGTTAATCCAAACTTAACAGAACCCATGATTGGACACAAAGTACAATATTATCTTGACAAGGTTGATTGCTGCAACTGACCGTCACACACAATTGAGAGAAGGAAAGCAATTGGCTAAGGGTTGCTTATCTTTCAAGAAACATGCTGGCATTTCGTGAGAGGCATTGTCTTACAATATTTTCTACATTAAAGAATTATCTAGTATAGTATGGCTCTATAAACTATAAAATTTGACTCGTTTTGTCAATAAGGAAACTTTTCTTTGATGTTTCTTAAATATCTCGTAAAATTTGCTTTGAATAAGATACTATTTAACTAAACTGGTGGGTAAGTTTTAAAACAGACGATGAAAATTTTTATGCAATCTAAAGTCAATCATAACTGCGTTTTAAATCTCTCACCACGAAAATAGCGCTTAATTACAAAAATCAGATTTTTTTTTTTTTTTTTTTTAAATAACTACGGTCAATGATTGTTACATTCAGGCTCGCTAACTCGGAGTTGACTGCTTGGTGGATAATCAACAATTACAAATATCCATATCAAAAACGTTTCAGAATTAGAGAGGAAATGCGGAGAAACGTAAAATTAGTAATATTATAATTTGATTTCATTCACGGATTTCGTAGTTTTTACACTTATTCACAAATGTGGGCAAAAGTATTTCACAATCACTGAAGAACTATATGTCTGTACATTATCTAATAAAGGGCAATGTGACACATTTCAAAGTTTAAAAGGAGAACATGATAAAGATAAGTTTGATTTGGGCCGTTTCTATTAAAAGCCTTTGTTTACTTCTTTGAAATAACAAGGAAGACATGGTGCATGCAAGCATATGAAAATAATAGAAATATGAAGTTTTATATCCAAATCAGTCTTACCTCGAAACCGGGTTGAGGTGTTTTTTCCCTTCCTTGATTTGCTAAATATCTCAAATTTAGAATATGGAGATAAACCTTTTATAGAGTAATAAAGAACAAAATATTCGCGAATATTAAAAAATCTGAAATTTTAAAATTAAAGAGCATAGTGACTTTGATTTTAGATGTACAGATATATTTTCAAATCGATAGAAAACTGTAATACTGAATTTCGTCGACGTGTATTTTTCACACTTTAAACTAGGCAAATTCACCGATATCATGTAATAACTGTTATTGCGGATATTACAAATGTCGACTTGCATTTTTTCACTAGTATCATTCCCTCAGACAATCAGCAAAACTTCCAAATGCCTGATTAATTGCATTTACTAATTTTTAAGATTCATCAGAATGTTGCCAAGCCAATTCAATTATTCGCTTAATAAACTAATCTTAAAACCTTAAATACTATAAAAGTAAAAGAGAGAACTCGAATTGTTATCACAAGTATCAGAGTAATGAACTTATGAGTCAGTACCGAAGGAATGACACTGACAAGTAGCAACCTTGTAACAGAAACGTAGCTTACATCATATTTCATAATACCTGTTACAGCTTGAACTGTTGTTGGAAATGACGAATCATGAAATCCATCTCAGAGTATTAGCTACATATGGATTAAAGGGAAGGATATGAATCATTATAAAATAAACTCGGGCAGCATCAACATAAACTACAACTATTTGATTTTCCTCCCAAGCATTTATATGTGCTTTCACCCCCAAGTATAAGATGGGCTTCGGAAAATAAATAGAATACTATATAAAAATTACCTGTATTACGCTGATCTCACTGGCGGAAAGGGAAAAAAACTTTTCAGACTAATTCCTTTCGGTATTTCTAGGTCTTCCACACACCCAAACCTTACAGTTAAGAGTTTGATGCCACCATCACCCCTCTCGACAAAAAAAAAAATCTTTTTGCTGTAGATTTTCTTTGCTAAGATGAAAAAATCTACTGTTTTTTTATGTTACCTATTTGTATACTTATATCTTGAAATCAAATACAACTTATTGATATTAAAATCTGTTTTCACTGAATTCTATTGCTGCTCAATAAAACACATAAAATAAAAGAGTAACACACAATATGCGTTATACTAATGTTTTAACACAATATGAAATGCAAAAGAAAAACTCGCGAATGCAAAGCCACCCACAAGAAATTCGTTTTAATTATAAATTATTTGAATCTTTCTTCAAATAAATTGTCTTTTCGATAGACCCTGAAATGCCAGAATACGTCTCTAAGAAAACAGCCCACGCAAAAAAAAAAAAAAAAAAAAAAAAAAATGTAAGTACAGCGCAAATGAAGCTAGTGAAAAATACTAAACAAGCATTTTCTCACAAAAAGAGTAATATTTATGTATAGAAACAATAAAAAGTCATTTAAGAACCTAATTTGTATTTAATTCCGGCTTAGTTTTCTTACTGCTTACGTAATAGTTTATTTTATCTTCTATATATTTTAAACTTCATCAATTAGGTTGCGTAATGCAAAGAACTCCAAATATCTCATCAATTGCCATTCAGAGAGGCTTAATTCCTGTGTCATTCTGGATAAACGATTCGCCTCACGCAACTATGTCCCCTAATCCGTGACAAATATCTCTCTACCTGAGCCTTCGACGATTAACTGGGGGAAAAGGGTTTCAATATCTATACCAAGATTCATTTAAATAATATTGCCAAACGGATCAGTAAATATTTTGAATCATTAACTAAGCCTTATTTTCAGAACAATTAAGTGTAAATCAATCAATCTTCAAACAAACCCATTACCATATAAGTTTTATTATAGAGTTAACCATAGTACAACAAAATTAATATTGTACTTTTCTCATCAATAACACAGAGAAAACAGAAACTAGGGAATTAAAAGTTGATAAGTAAAAAGTATTTTCATTAACCATTTAAGATCCCTATGTAAGAAGGATAATACTCGTTGAAAAAGTTAATTATTAACTCTAATAAAACAGTTTAATAAATTTAATAAAATTACGCACCATTATATAAATATAAAGTTTGTTTTATTTAAAAAAAAAAGCATATTCGTTATATTTCCCATTAAGGTTCGTCAACGTAATACTACGTACCTCGACTTTAACTGTTTAATAAGGATTTCGTTCTTTTATCAAATATGCCGAAAATTTTACTTTTTCATATGTTACATAATTATAATAATGCTAATCGCTTTTCATCCAGCCTTGGATCAAGCTAATAAAGGTTCTACTACAAAAGTTTTGTAAATTGCAGTTTTTTAAATCTAACACTTTCATCAACGTGTTACTAATCTTAAACATTAATTATTTTGTCGATTATCCCGAACAAACATTAAAAAAAATATCCCTTAATAAAAGAGAAAATTTTCTCATAAACCGTTGGTAATCGTTATAGTAGAAATTCTATTAACTGTTATAAGAAAGAGTGACACATACCCGGACACTAAAATGAATTCATGGTTGCTAGGACCAACTGTTATAACAAATGTCAATGAAGAAAAAGCGGATTTCTATAACTTGGAATATAACACGGGCCACAAACTTCGAAGAAGTGTATATTATGGTGGCCCATTGTCAAGAATTACGAAAACAACTGTTCACAACGTTGCTCAAAAGCATTATATTTTTAATGGAAATTTAGAATTTTTTTTTCAAGGTACCACATCGTTATTTCATGTGCTAAAATTTTAATAAAATGTTCATTTTCCAAATTATTTAATTTGGTGTTCATACACATTAAAATACTAGGAGTAATTAATTTGGTAAATAAATGAGGTAAGTCAGGGATAACAAATAGGATTTTATCAAAACGCTTAAATCAAAATAAATTGAAATGCAAATTTTTTCATGTGTCAGCACATTGTGTATTATTATTATGTATGTATTAATATTTCCTTATGTGTGATTTACTTTGATATATTATATAAAAAATTTTGGCGTGCCAAACTCGGCACGCATGTCATGTAACTTCGATCCCAAGCTAGTTTTTCTTGCACCTTATCGATGTCAGTTAACAAATATAAATGACTAATTTAGGGCATATCAGTGACAAATATAAAGGAATTACGTCACCAGAACATGAAATGAATAATTCGAAAAATGCCTAAATCATCAAAACAAGAAGCCAACCCAAACAAAGGAAAACAAACTATATTACTAGGTATCGCAGATCATTTCGTGCTTCAGTAATTCTAGATCTGGGAGGAAAAAGAGTGAATGAATCCAAATAAACAGAGGTTAATAGATAATGCAAGTCATGGGAACTGTTCGAAGCATTTCAAATTATTTAGTGTAAATAAAAAGTTCTCCTTCCAATTACGATGAGAATAAAGCAACTAGGAAAAAATAATGCAAACATTTAATAAAGAAATAACAGGTTTAAGGAAATTTCAAAATTTTACTACGCTCAGGTTTTCCTTTTAAAACGTCGGACTACGCATGAAGACCCAAAATTCCTTTATTCATAAAAATTTCGATTAGAGACTAAAAGCAATAGAATAACACATCTGGCGCAGAGATAACAATTTTTAGCATGCTCCAATTTAAAACATTAACGTGTACTATTTATATATTTTAACATGCTTTCAGTCGTTCAAAATCAGATTTTTCAACTTGGCTTTAGAGCAGATTTCAAATAGTTATGCCTAATATTTTAAATATATTAAAAAATTGCTCTTCCGAAACGTAAAAATACCTCTAAGCTAACCTATATTATAAATGTATTTATCAAGGCATATATAACAAAAAATGAGAATTAGAAAAGCAAAAAAAAAAAAAATTTATATACCAATTTGAATTAATTTTAGCATTTTTTTTTAAAGTTTATTACTCAGTGAAACTGTTAAACTCATTTCTTTCATAAATTATATTATACGAGTTAATTATACTTATAAAAGAAAAGAGGGGTGACCACTGAACTTTTCCAAATATCGAATATTTAGTTATTTAAATTGTAATATTTCTATTATATGCCCTATAGGCCAATTTATAGTAGAAAAATTTTACTACTTTGTGCCTCATGTGAATAACATTGACAAAATATTACTTGAAAACAAATTTTTAATTGTTACCTAATTACTGAAATTTGACCTTTTTTTCCAAACATATTGTTTATAGTTTGAAATTATTAAAATGGCAACACAAATCCTAACAAAATTATAGGTCATCACTTATTAGTATGTAATGAAAATAAAATAACTGTATATAAGTCATAATTATACAATGCCTTAATGTTGTATCTTTAAGTTATATAATGTCTTAATGTTTCTTTTATTAACACCTTTATTTATAGTAATCATTTATCTCTTTTATAACAATGAATCTCAGTCGAATTACATATTTTGTATTTTGAATAAAACTTATACTTTTCAGTTGACAAATACTGATTATATTACATATTCGGCAAAATCGAATATTTAGTCAGATTTCCAAAAAGACAATAAACCTAATCGAATAACAACCGAATATTCGTTGCATCCGTAAAAAAATATGAATGGAAAAACAGTCTGAAGTTACAGGAGCTAATTCACGCTACTGTAAAATAAACTACATAATAAAACGAAACGCAAAAACCATTTAAAAAATTTCACTTTTTTTTTGGGGGGGGGGATTGCATTTAAATAAAAAATATCGCTAAAAATGCAGTATTGTGTCAATTTCTATAAACTACAAAATTCATTTCAAGAACTTAATTCTTGGATCAATAAAGCAAACATTTTTCCGTGTGTAACCATAAATTCTCATAAGGTAGTTTTAGTGAAACTTTATTTTTAATCGAAATTTAAACTTTACTTACCCAATTGAGAACGATACGATAGTTAACATCAAAACGGTTCATAATGTCCCAAATATTTAAATGATTAGCATTTTTCTGGACATTTTCAGAAATAAGAAAAACGGCTAACGAACTAATTCATAGCTCAAATAACCGTAAAATTGCGATATCACTATTCACCACGATGGAAAATTTACAGCAGTATATCCCCTCATCCCTTTTTCAACTACCCAAAGTCAATAAACTAGTCTGTAGCACCATACACGGTCTAATACTGTAACGATCTGCTGCTACGTATTATAGTAGTAACATACAGCATTAATTTATTATTGCATTAATTATTATTGTATTGTACTAATTTATAACCATACATGAAAATATTTTTATAATACATATGAAAGAAATACACGCTAATGAATACATTTTGGAGGCTACAAACCACCAAAATAATCTTAAAAACTGTTTTAAATCTTGCATAAAATTCTAGGAACTACCTTAAAAACGTGAATAAAGAGGTAAGGGGGATCTTGAATGGAATATACATGAAAAAAAAAAACATTTTGCAAACATCAGCAATCAAATATATCTCATATATAATACTAAACAAATATTTCCACATAGCTGGGAGGTATGCAGCAAGCGTTGGCTGCACTTTTTTTTAACCAAATTTTTAAAAGAACTAGAAATTAAGTTTATAGAAATTGTTCCATAAAATATTCTGCAATACCTTCTGCCTACAAAAATTAATGTACAAATCACGTAGAGATACATGAACAAACGTTACTGACATAGAACTAAATAAACGTTACTGGGTATTAGTGAGCTAGGCACTTTAGCCCCAACTGTGAAGAAAAATAGTACATAGGGGAAGGGAAGAGAAAATTATGCGTCACGTTTATTTATCTCAAAGTTCATCCAGATTTCAATGGGAAACTTCCTGCTTCCTCAACCGTGGTGAACCCAGTCGAGTCTCCTCTGCAAAAGCTGATATCTATGAGCAGGCACACATACATTCAGACGGAGACCATAAAAGACCCTCAGCATCTTTCGAGTGTTTCTGGATTTCGTCTGCCTGACACCCAGTGGCGTAATAAAGGCTGGTGTGATGTTTGCGATCCGCACCATACACCAACGATGACAAAAAAAAAAAAAAAAAAAAAAAAAAACTTGTTTTGTATTAACTCTTTCTCTTAACTATTTTATCAATTGAAAACAGTGCAGCTAAAAATATAGATTTTGGTGACGCAATGTCAAAATACACAGAACAAAAGGAAGATATTCTAAGTATTACGTTTAAAGTTTAGTTTGTTGGATTAGACACTAGAGAACGCAGCATGTATACTGTTGAGTTTTCATCAAATTGTATAATAATAAAGTCATGTATTAGATCAGCGTTTCCTAACCTTTCTTGGCTCACATAGCACTTCGCTGTACATGCTAAATAGTACCACTTTGTAAAAATTTATATTTCGTGAAATTTGTTACTGCGAGCGTGTTTATTTATTTGCATTACAGGGTGACCATGTATTCACATCACATGATGAGACAAATTGCTTTGAAACACGCCTAAACGTCATGACGGATTATAAACTTCCAATAGCATAAATATATATGTGTGTGTGTGTGTGTGTGAGTGTGAGTGTACGTCAGCGCGCGCGAGTTCAAAGTTTCATATTTATCTACTATTTTATCATAGTTCATTTACTAATACATGATTTTAATGAAAACACAAAATTATTTTTTAAAAACCCCAATAAACTTATTTTCTTATAATTAAATACTAAATAAAATAAATTTAATGAAATCCTTGTGCTTGTTTCGGAGAACATAATTGTTGGAAATTGGATTCAAAAGATGCGAGGTACAGCCTTAAATCAATAAGCTGCGTTCAATCTGTTTTGATCTGTTTTTTAAAAATATATATGAAGAAAAAGCTCTTCCTACTAATTCCGTACCAGTAAACGGCAATAATAATTTAAGAGTTTCCTCAGAAAAGTTGTTCGTATTCTTTATCAATGCTTAACCAAAAATTAATTAGATTGTGTTGTTTGAATGTTTTATGACAGTATTGTTGTTATCATCATTAATTCGCACCACCAATGGTACGCGTTCACAGGCTGGAAAAGGATGTACTAAATAATATATACGACAGTAAAAAAATACTACTATTGTATATTACATTAAAGATATACTACTATAATATATTACAGTAAAAAACACAACTAATATTTATTACAGGGAACAAAATTTCTTACTTCATACATTAATTTGATGCATTATAAAAAAACATTTTATTTCTTTTATTCATAAATAGTTAACATTTCGACCTCTTTATTAATCAATTCAATAAACGTATTGCTCTTTCAATAAACTTCCTTTCATATTTTAATGGACTTTTAAATGGCATGTATTAACTCCGCACCACCGTGAAAATTAAAACTGAAAAGAAATATAAATTAAAGAAATAGAGAAATCTTTTGAAAGGGTCTAATATTCAACTACTACGGCACTCGCAACCAAATTAAACCAGGTCAATTTGAAACAGTTTGAAAGCATACTGTTTTTGGCTTATAATTAATTCCTGGAAATTTAAATTCATTTTAAAAGTGCTTTGCTAAGTAACAAGGGTATTTTCAAACATATATAGACGTGCATACATATGAAAGAACAACTTATTTACACTGGTAAATAATTTAATTTTGTTAAAAAAAAACAGGCTTTATTTACTCTGGTGGTCAACCCCTTAATAGGTGCAGGCGGCTAATAGCCCAGAACCGGCCCTGTGTGTATGCATGTGTGTGTAACTCACTGAATAAAACACTGAAATGCCAGTGCTAACTTTATATATATATGAACAAAGATGTTTAAATAGACATACATCACACATAAGACTAGACTTGTGTTTATGTACACTTGCCGGTCATAATAAAATAACTAATATACCTGCAGTAGGGCCCACAAAACAAATATCCGACAGAGCATGACTCTAAATTCCACAAATTTCTCGGGGTCAGGAAACTCGTGTGATGTGTGTCACGTAGGCCACAGACGGGAGTAACAAAACAGGGAGGATAAATGATAAGAGGGTATAGCCTCCCCCTTTCCAAAATAGACGTCTGGTGATTTTTTTTTCTCTTGAAAAACAAAAAAAAAATTCGGCCGACACATGGGATTCGAGTAGCATTCTTCTGTTTTAACACCATAAAGTAGTCTCACAAATATTTTAGCTAATAATTATATAAAAAGTGAAAAATAAAAATTACAAACAAAACAAAGTAGCTTTAAGAAGTGTGCAACAGTAAAATAGTTCAGTGGAATTCCAAGCGGTGTCACAAAACAGTAAGTGCTTAACTTTTTATTGATTTTATTGCAGAAATATCGTTTCAGTATTTGCTCTTATCAAAAAAAGAAAGCGAAAACTGTTAAGCTCAGCAAGGGGTCGGCACTTTCGAGAAAAGAGCCATATTCTCAATGAAACAAGATAACAAAGGCATCAATGAGCTATTTATGTATTAATTGCTATCTATTAAATACAGAAAGGCAGAAGTCTAAACAGCTGCATGCGGCTAGCGAGCCCCGGTTTGCCAAAGTAAGGATTTGGCAAACAGCGACTAGCAAGGGGGAATCGATCATCCCTTAGAAACGGGTGACACATTGAACTACTTTTTATCACTTTTCTATAAATAATATAATAGTTCAAATATATATTTTTGTGAGTCAATTATAACACCTAAGGAAGAATTTTGCAAAAAAAATAAAGAATTTCCGTTTCTTCTTTACATGTTTAAAATGTAAATATGACATAACTGTCACACTCGTAACAGTACATTTACAATTTTTTTACACCAGTTTCTATGGAAAGGCCGGAATGATGCTCCTTACATATGCGCTGGCAACTCAGACTGCCTCTATGTATTATACCAATAGCATATGTACATAATAAATGGCCCTCTAATACC
Source organism: Pardosa pseudoannulata (assembly GCA_032207245.1). Classification (NCBI taxonomy): domain Eukaryota; kingdom Metazoa; phylum Arthropoda; class Arachnida; order Araneae; family Lycosidae; genus Pardosa; species Pardosa pseudoannulata. The sequence goes on along the minus strand of CM063502.1, from coordinate 123,053,588 downwards.
GTCATTTTATTTCACTGACAATTTGGTTCTCTCTCAAAAGTTTGCTGTCCCCTGGATTAGGCCAATATCTATACAAGACGTCTTTTTGTATTGTTATTATTTTAATTTCAAATGTGATTTGACAATTTGTACAAATATTAATTGGAACGAAGCTGCAGACTTTAATTACGAAACCAAACATTTATTAATCAATTCAAAGAATTTTTCCTAGATTATTTTGCATAATAAACATCACTGTTAGACCAATGCTATTTACTTATGTAAGATAGAAATAGAAAAATAAACAATTTCGAATAAATCTAAAATAAAATGGAGTGTAGTATTTTATATGTTTAGAATCTCTACTGAAACTGATCTCTACGGAAATCTCTACTGAAATGAAGCCGTTTTCATTGCAGAGTAAAAATTCATTACTCAAACACAGACACTAAATAAAAAGACCAATCTGAATTAATTACTTTTCATATTACCCCTGAAAGAAATCTTTGAAATTTTTGGATACTAATACTTCATTTTCAAGAATGCTTAAAGAAAAATCAATTTACGAAAAGAAAGAAAAATAATTTGTTTACTTAGTGAATACGGGGAGGTATAAAAGGAAGCTCACAGGCATAAATATAACGCATTCATGATGTTTTAACGAAACAGAAACGATCATGGAGTTAAACGAGAAAATAGCGCATTCCCCCGAAATAGGTAGTTTTACCATGAGAGTAGGTAGACTGTGAAAGGGGGGAGGGGAATGCGGATGGATGGATGAATAAGAGTTTCAAAAAGAGAGTAGACGGGGAGAGAATAGGACCCCCCCCCCATCAAAATATAAAAAAAAAACACCCAACGAAAGCAGCATATTTCTGAGAAGTATGAAAACGTTTTTCACTTCTTTTACGTTTCTTTTTTCCCCTCTTCTTCCCCTTCTGTCCATCCCCCTACTTTCGACTCCTTCCTAGCATTTTCACATGAAGAAACTTGGGCGAGGTGCGGTGATTTGTGGCAGATACGATTTATTATACCTTTGGTAGACATTTAGGTATTTATATGAATACGCTTTAACAAGAATGCGAAATTTCGAGACTATTGCAGTCCATGTAAGTGATACAGGCATATTTTGCATATGCGAATTTTAATGTTATGAAAAAAATTTGCATTTTTTAACACTAAATCTACCAAGAGGGGTCATCAAATGACCCCATTTTTCGTTATTTTTGCCCTTATAAAAAACGTCCGGTAGTTTTAGTGTTAAATACATAAAACAATTCACTTTGTACCGCTTCTCAGGGCCGTAACTAGGGCGTGGTAAAGGTGGCATTTGCCACGGGCGCATCAGTCATAGGGGCGCCGCTCCGTGAGGTAAATAGGGTCCGAAAGAGAACAATCCGCTTAGAGTAAAAATAAGGAAAAGTTGAAAAATAATTTTTTCATTATAAAATCCAATGTGTTTCGATTTTTTTTTTTTTTATGAATTTCCTTATTTTTTAAAATGCTTCTGTAGACTAAACTTCTTATAGATTCTTACAAAATGTTTACTAAACAATTCTAATATATGTCTTAATATAAAACTCGGTTTTTGCTTTAAATTTTAACTTTATTATTATTAAAACTAAATTAAAATTTAAAAATTCGCAAATTTTTTTTTGAAAATTCACGGTCTAAATAAAACATTCCCCAATATAATACTTTCAGATTGTTGAAAAATATATTTATAATATGAAAGTATTAATATGGTAAAAAAAAGAAGAAAAATTAAAAATTAATATACAAGGAACATTTTTAGAATTAACAAAATATTTTGTGAGTTAATTCTGAATACATGATATAGAAAACAAAAAACATGCTTATTTTATCACTATATTTGGTGGTAGGGGCGCAGACCATTTTTTTGCCACGGGGCTAATGAACTTAGTTACGGCCCTGCCGCTGCTTTAGCCCTTAATTTAACTAAGTCCGCTACACCGGATATGTATATTTATAACTACTATATAACATAATTGTCAGTGTTCGCCACAGCAGGCATTAATTATCTCAAAAATAGAAAGTAATATATACATATATTTTTTGTTTATTTTACAGAGATCCTAATGTCTATACAGACATGTGAAATAACAGAAATTAAAATTAAAAAATATTTGAAAAAACATCTTGTCAAATTAAGGGTTAGACAGATTCCTACATTTTTATATGAAGAAACTTAAGTAATGCGTTATGATTTAAAGCAAATGGGAACTATAATACCTTTTGTAGACATTTCAACATTTATAGAAATAAAGCAAGAATGCTGAATTTCGAAATTAACTCGATCATGAATGTGACACCAGAGCCAACAGTAGGCAGCAGGCGAAAAAATTTAGAAGTTTCAAAACCGTCACACAATCTTTTACAAATCTGTATTAGTGTATTCTAATTTAAATGTATGTCATTTTTCTGGTAAACATTATTTTCAATTTCTTTAACGCTTGGAAGGGGCGGCATTATTTGATTGCGGCGGCAAAAACGCTAGGACAGCACTGGTGACACATGCATATAATATATATGAGAAATGTCCAATTAAAAGAAAACAAATTTGAATATTTTTTTAAAATATGCTTAAAACAATCCACTTCATCCCCCTACTTCCGACAGCTTCCTAGTAATTGCATAAGAAGAACCTCGAACAATTTGTAGCAGATAAGATTTATAATACTTTTCTCTATAGACAGTTCAATCAGTATTTACAGAAATAAGTTTTAGCAAGAATGCGAAATTATATCAGCCATGCATATCATAAAAACATATGATAGTAATATAAAATTTTGTAACAACACATGTTGACGGATCATAACTTTGCTCATGTTTCACGCGAAATTGTAGGAAGGGGGGAGATAGTAACGAAACCATAATCCAGTCTGTAACGTGTTAATATAATGTTGATTTTTCCAAAAAGTTCATAATTAAATCAATATTATAGTACATATAAATAGCAATTTTAGGCAAACTCATTTATATTTGAAGAAAAGCTTCTAGGGAAAAAAAAATAATAGGCCAGAGGCGTTAGTTGGGGGAAAAAACAATCCTTTAACGTATTAGTTTGAATTGGTTTGGAGTGCTTTGGATAAAGATCCTCATTTTAACTTTTTTAAATATTCATGGAAATACTGAAGCTAAGATGAATGATTAAATTGGTGAATTGACGAGAAAATTAAAAGGATTAAATTTTAATTTATAATTGCTTTTAATTTTTTAAAAAGATTTTATAATCATTCTGTAGTATTTCTTAGTTTAATTCTGCTTTATGTATTACACCCAAATAAGTACAAAGGTAAAAATAATTAAAAGATTCAAAACGGAACTGCAAATTCATTTACATTTTCCTTTTGTTATAGTTTAATATCGCATATTGAGCTTTATGAAACGATTACGATTAAGTTCATTGAGCCCCTTCCTAGAGAAAATCCTAGGTGCTAGCCTGTATATGACATGCATTTTCAGCACATGACAAAAGATGGTTTGGTTTGGAGAGCTACGGTCTACTTTTTGCAACACGAGGGCTAATGAGACCGGGACCTACAGCTTAAAGCCGATTCTGAACGGCTACGAACATCCATGCCCCAGAGGGATTCGAACCCACGAACTCCGGTACCGAAGGCTCGCACCCTAACCAATCGGCCATCCTTCGGCCCTTTAACGTATTAAGAGAAAGATAATTTGTATTATAAAATGGCATAAAACAAGAATGAAAATACACTGAAAATGTAATGTTTATATTTTAATTACTACCGTCTAAAATGTTAACACCACAAGCATGAAACCCCCAAACGTTCGAGAAACCAACTCCCCGACAAATTAATAATAGCAAGAAAAGTTTAAAAATTTGAGAACGCAGTAGGAGATTTCGCGATTTTCTTAGACGTTATTCCTATATTTTACAACGTTTTCAGAAAACTTAAAATGTAGATAAGCTATCATGAAACCTAAATATAAATCGATCCAATTTTGCAATGTACTTTACGATTGCGGGGCCCAACTGTTTGAAAAGATAAGCACCCATTGCGTATAGAATTAGAAAAGTAAAGTGTTCCCTCTCATCGAAAGAATAGTTAAGTATGGGAAACAATACCCTTGAGATAAGGAGACTGACTGGAGTTCAGTCGATGAGGCAGTTGGTTTGGGGGAAGTGCATAAGCCTGGCTGATCTGCGCCCTTTAAATGCAGTTGAATTCTATTATAGCGAGCTCAGCATCAGAGCCGGTTCTAGCAATTTTGCCACCCTAGACAAAAATGTAAAACACAGCCCCATCCTCTATGATTACTAATTACTAATTAAAGAAATAAAGTGTTGATAAATACAAATTTAATCTTGATAAATTCCTCTCTCTACTTGCCACCCTAATTGGCAGAGAAAACAAGATTTTTAAATCAATAGCAAGATTTGGTGCAAAATCAGAGATGAAATTATATCTAAAAATTTGACTTTCTTTTCCTAATAAGACCGAAATTGACACTGATCTGCAGATCAAGCGTCTGCATCGCTAGCTTCTCCATCTGTCCACATTACTTACGTTTAGTGTTTAATTAATGGCTTTTAAAGGTTATCTTTTGAATGAAACACATTCCACAAAAACTGAAAATAATTGTCGTGGGTGGTACTCAAGAATTCAAATATACATTCCAAGGTATTATGTTCTAGGTGGTTGTTAAAAATTATGTTCTAAGTTTTTAAGTATAAAAAAACGTTTTGTAATATATTTTTTACAATTGTTTCTTAATAATAAAGTAAATATTAGATCCAAAAATGCACCCCGGACAGGAGTCTGAGTTTTCTTACTTTAGACGGTTCTATTGAGGTCACACTGAAGTCATAAAAAAAGCGAAATCTTTTAAAATTTAAACAGCTGTTTCCGCATTTTTTATAATATTTTAGTTTTTCTAAGGCCTCAAAATTATCCGAACAAAGAATTCAATTTATAAGTGAAATATTGGCATCTGGTTTGTTTATTATGGGACCATATATTATATATATATATATATATATATAGGGAGGGTCTAGTACGTGTGCAGTGCAGTGCGTGCATGCATGTACGCCCGCGGCCAATAGGATATCTGCTACATATTACGCAATGATACGCGACAGCCGAATACTATCTTGCACACAGGCGGCTAACTGACCAGAACCGGCCCTGTATGTATGTATGTATGCATGCATGCATGCATGCATGTATGTGTATGTGTATGTATATGTATGTATATATATATATATATATATATATATATATATATATATATATATATATATATATATATATATATATATATATATATATATATACATATTTCCCTTCTTTGAATTTCAGCGAATTGTTTCTCGTAAATATTTAATGCGAATTGAAACTTTATAAATTGCTAAAAAAAAAATTTTTAAATGCATTTGACTGTTTTCAATCTTAACACAGAAAATACTTTGCATGGACATATGGAAACACAATTGCGCGCACAATATACAACTAAGAGGGAAGAAATTCAGTACAAGGGTTCTTTGTGACGCCGTGAAAAACTTTACGAAGCTCTTTTTTTTAAACTTTGAATTAGAGTTTTGGTTATTTAATTTATTTAATGCTAGATTGGTTATAACTTTTTGCACTTTCAAAATGCACAGCTAATATACCCACACACAAAAGAATTTTAGCTATATAAATAGATGTTATACGGAATACCAAATATTGGTGATAATGAAACCAATTTGAGAGAACTATATTGAGCAAAATTGACAATAAAAAATGATGAACGCACGCTCCACATAACTTTTTTTTTATCGTTCTATTCTTCAAAGTCTCAAAATCGAATAAAATTTTACGACGCTCTCTATGACATGACGCAATTGTGTTCCTTATTTGGCACCAATAACTGCAGGTATGATGGTTTCAATAGCTATAAAATGTAAAAAACATGCTGAAATCACTTTAAAATAAAACAAAACTCTAAATGAAATTTCTAAGTCTGATTAATTCGCACAGTATCACAAAGAATCTCTGTGTCAAATTCCATGGCATGTAGTTCTCACCATTTTCGCGCATGCGAAATGAAGAGAAAAACACTCCTTATATATATATATATATATATATATATATATATATGAAATGAATTAAAAATCTCATTAAATTCATACCCGCTTAACAACCAGGAAGTGAAATGACTAAAATATCTGCACTTAGGGGGAATGACACAAAGCAAAAGGCAAGCAGATGCCAAGCCTATTGTATTTCGACCTGTAAGCCTCCGTGTTTAATTTGCATCACGAAATTCAAACTACAGAGATAAAATATTTTAAATTAGTACAGATAAATATATGGGAAGGCTCCAAGGCACTCATAAAATGTTTTTCGGCTTGCTAGTGTTCACATCAAATACAATCAAAAACAGGAAATGAGTTATCTATTTTAAAGATATTTTCAATTTTTAAAGAAGATTTAAATTCTAATTTTATTCATCCTACTTTCAATGTATGTATGTATGTATTTATACTTATATATATCGTAAGTTTAAAAATAATTGTAAATTTAAATTTCACGACAGCCCGCAAAAAGCAATAGCATTTTTGTTTTGGTTAGAAAGAATAATTATCGAAAATTTAGCCAATTTGTTCGCTATGGTTTTGTTTATTAACCAAGTATAACCGACATATACCTAAAATACGTATTAAAAACATTTCAATCTATATATGACAAATTAATAAGTATGGAAGTTCATAAGGTTACAAGAGTTGAATATTAGTACATCATCAGATTTAACGTGGTAAAGTGCAGCCATACCAGATTCTTTAAAACAGGTTTCGTTTGTTTTGAGTTAAATTTGGAGCATTACGGTCTATTTTGTTGCAATTCAAGGATTTATTTGACAGGGACCTATTACTTAAAACTATTCTGAACGGATACGAACATCCATGCCGAGAGGGAATCGTCAGCAGACTAATCTGTTATCTAAAGTCAGCGTTTTGCCTATTCGGTCATCGTTGGCTGGTTGATTGGGCAGTAAATGTTTTGTTATTTGAGACTTAAACTGAAATCTATTACTCATATTAGACTGTATAGCAGTGCCTGGCTATTCTTCATCATTCGACATTGACAAAAAGAATACAGGTTTATCCTTCGCAGTTTTCACCTAAAATTTCCAACATTCGATCAAACCTATAATGTGTTTTTGATAGCTTCAACGGCCCCAAAGTATAAATTGTATCCCTGTTTTACATATTACGGAATTAAGGCTCAGCGTAAAAGTACAAATAATGAACTCAAAAACATCAAATTTCTGTTACCCAATCATTGATAAACTAATAATAACTGTTTCTTATCCTATTTTTAGAAAACAGATAGCAAAATGTCAACTTCAGAAAGTTCGCGAAAGGTAAAGGAAGTTTACGTTAGGATTTCTTTCTCAAACAAACTTAATCTGTATCCAGCTTTAAACGGAAGCGCCACAGTGATATCAGTCGGCTGTCGAAACATATATTTGCTCATAATAATCGCTGGAATAAATTTACTTTATCAGATGTGTAAGACAAGAAAGAAACCGAACTATCTAAACAGCAAAAATGCTGCTGTAGCTCAATTCAATATCAAATAATGCCAACTGTAACACATACATACACATTTTATTTATATTATATATATATATATATATATGTGTGTGTGTGTGTGTGTGTGTGTGTGTGTGTGTGTAATGAGACTGACTTCTCGATGGGGGTTGCAGTCATGGCCATAAAAATGATACCGTTTCAGCTAAAAACCTTTATTAAGATAACGTTGAAGGACGGGTTCCCACTTCATCATAGGGACAAACTGAAGGGTCAGCTAGCATGAATTTTCTATGTACAAGACACGTAACACCTGGGTCAACATCTGTGGGAAAATATCTCCAAAAAAAAATCTGTCTCCTTTTTATTTGGAAATTTGCTAAATTGTCCGCTAGGGTCATGTAGGTTTATAATTGGCCAAGCCCCTTCTCTGAGGGCGTAACCTGCAGCCCCAGTGGTCAATTTAGGTTAGGGGTTAAAAAGGGGAATGGAAAATGACGCGGGTATTTTTACCCTTGATTTAACTTTCGAAAACCCCTGGAATATATATATATATATATATATATATATATATATATATATAATATATATATATATATATATATATATATATATATATATATATACAAATTCATACAGATTATCAAGATGTCAACAATTTTAATCATGATTTAAACGAATTGATTTTTTGGCATCATCAGCTTTGAGCACATGATTTTTTTTAAATTTTATTTTATTTTTTAAGCCATAGAATCTACTAGAAAATCGAAATCTCAATAAGTTCTGTCTTTCCCAATTTACTACAACTAAAAAAAAAAAGAGAGAGAGAGAGAGAGGTTTATTCTCACTCGACCAGTAACAATATCATCATTATTGATGATTAGCAGCTCTGTAAAACTTGATCGCAATTTGTAAATTAAGTCATTATACGATCTACCAATTCTCCTATGTTCCATTGTTCCATATAGCTACCTATCCACTTAGGACAAAATACTTCAAAATAGTTACTTGCTTAGAACTTTATCTTGATACTTTTAGTAAAAATACTTGAAATCTTTTATATAATGCAACAGATTTTTTTTTCGCTTTTGATAAGCATTTATTGAATTATATACTATTTCAATATATTTTCTAACATTTATATTTGATTTTTTAATTCTTTTATCTGGCTTCTCAATTTTTATTGATTAACTTAAATTTAAATCACTTTCTCATATATTATTTTGCCAGAATAAAATTTGTGTGACAAAGATCAGATAGTGCTTTGTTTTTACTTTTTCTAAATGATTCCTTGTGGATTTTATATGTTAACACTGTAAAATTGGGCATTTACCAACCCAATATACAATTAAATAGATATTTAAAAAATCTGATTTAATCTTTTTAAAAAATACTATTCTTTTAATTAAAAATGATTTTTTTACACCCTCCAGAGTACAATTAGATTATTTTTCTTGTATACATAGCGGTTTCTATAACTAAGCTATGACACAAATTGAAGATAGTGTGTTCAAAGAATAAATGTTTGAGCTTGTGTATGTTTACTTCCAACAATTTTCAGATTTACATTAGAAGTCTAATTAAAGAATTATTTCAGATAATGGTCATAGGTATGAAAAAGCCAGAAGTTCAAGGGCAAATAAACTGGAAATACGTTAAATTTTTACTAGCTTCCGTGAGTGCTCAAGATCCGTGGCAAACGTAAAATAAAAATCAATATTTGTTCGCACGAGTCTATTCCTGGAGGTAGTCCAAAAAACGAAGACGGCAACAAGAACAGACTTCTAAATGAAATTTCATAAACTTCTCCACAAACAAAAATGTTACATAAGTGAATGACAAATGACGGTGGCGGATGGTTCTTCAAATGGCAGTAAAAAAAAAAAAAACAATCACCATGTCTTTCCAATGTGATTAACCATAATAAATTCTTGCATGGTACTTAAATTTGAAAGGTTAATACAGGATTTTTTTTTCAGACGATATTTATTGGCAAATTCCACTGACATGGTGAAAAACCTGTACACCGACAGTTTTAGAGATTTTCATACATTTAATCAAAGGACCCAGCAAACATTGTTCAAGAGTTAATAAGAGAGAAAGTGGTAATATAATTACCCTCATGCTATTAATAACGTTATATCAGTTGGCAGAAAAACACTATTTCGGTAAATAAGGTATGAAATATAGGATTATTTTAGCAGCATTCAGTCGTTGACCTACGGCAATGATGGCGTACCTTTTTCAAGAATGTGTCAAATTTTGTTCAGTTTTAATTTAATACTAGTGCATCAAGTGAGTGGTGTCACTTTGAAAGGAAGGAGGGGTTGGAGAGGTTAAGTTGTAAAAAGTACTAATAATTTGGAAACATTGAGAAAATTTTAACGGAAAAATTTGACAGTTGACACTTTTTTTTGGGGGGGGGGATTTTCCCTTATAAAATCCTGGTTTATGTTTACATTAAAATTACAGACCTATATGAGTCACACACGGGAACAATGTTACGATATAAAATAACTTAGTCAACATACACATGGAAACATTTTTTCATAAATTAAACATTATATATTATAACTTTTTTCTAATTTTAAAAAGGTTGTTGTCTCTTTTACATTTTCCTTAATCAACGAGTGAATCATTCAAAAAAGCCTTCGTGAGTCAATGTCCGGCGGGTCATAGGTTCAGCACCACTGACTACAGCAACAAAAATCTCGAAATTCATTTAAAATATCGACATTTGAAACAAACAAAGTGCTCATTGTCTGATTCAAAATAGTTTGAGAGTTAGAGTTTAAAAGATAAATAATGCTAACAAACACCTAGTACACAACTACTGTATTTCATAAAACTTCATTACTAGATTCCCTTTTTTTAAAAAAAAAAAAAAAAAAAAACAGAAATAAACATCCTACTCGGCCGAAAAGAGTTCAAGTAATCAAAAAGAAAGCGTACAAATGCCCGTCTTCCTTCCTCTTCAATGAAGCCTAATAAACCGAAACAAACAAAAATAAAAGGTGCTGGATCCACAGTTTCATTAAGCAACGCTCTCTTGAAACTGTCAGAGGTTTTTCCGTTTGTTTTGAACTCTTCCGTTCGCCAGTTGGGAAAATGATAGAAAAGATAAGAGAAAATCAGATCTACTATGTCAAAACAAAGAAATGGTATGTAACACATAAACGTCTGTCATTACACTAAATTCCTCCCAATGAGTACCTGTGCACTACATGCAAGATTCATTACCGGAAAAGACAACGCAGGCTCGTGTTTGGCATAACAGCAAGTTGAGTACAAGGTCAACAATTAACACTTAGTTGAAGGGCATTGGCTAACAAGAAAAACAGGCGTCACATGAAACTGTTTACTTCACGATTCTCCCACCTTCCCCTTTTAAAAAATAGAGGATTACAACTTCCAAAATATATCGACATGTAGCGTCATAGAGAACTCGACATTACTTAAAATAAACGAGGATAGAATTGCTAAGTATCAACATGATCCTCCTCTGGCTCAAATCCAAACTTTTTTTTCTTCTTTAACAGTGTATGGTCAGTCTAGTTAAAATTCTTTTACCTTTATTGGTAATAATGTACGGAGATGGACATCATCATACAGATCAATATGTTTGACCGATCCATCCTAATCCATAACTCAGGGAAATTTTCAGTTTTACATTAGCATTCAGATTAGAATAGCACCTAACACAAAGGTTCAGCCATGGAAGATAGGAAAAAGTCCCACTATTAAAATGACAGAAGAGAAAAAATGATGAGTTGGAAACTTGCCTCAATTTCACGCATCTAACTTTTTTTGTTTCCTTACTTGCTTAGAATGACAAATTAAAATAAGAGTTTTCTTTGAAATCTACTTACTTTCAGAATATAGTTCAATATTACATGTGTGTATATAAATATATATAGGCTCAAATCACGGGCTAGAGGGTTTGATCCCCCCCCCCAACCTTCTTAAACCCATACGAGAAATGTTCAACTTGACGGTTTGGTTTAGTTTTTGAGTGCTACGGTCAACTCTTTTGCAACACGAGGACTTGCAACTAGTGAGACCTGGATCTACTGTTTAAAGCCGGCTACGAACATCCATGCCCCTGTAAGATGCGAACCCCCGAACTCCGGTACCGAAGATCAGCGCCCTAGCCATTCGGCCATCGTTCGGCGTTCAACTTGACGAAGGTGGGAAACCAATTTGAGAAATACAATAAAAATCCTCATTTTAACTTTTTTAAATATTCATGGAAATACTGAAGCTAAGATGAATGATTAATTTGGTGAATTGACAAGGAGAAAATTAAAAAGATTAAATTTTAATTTATAATTGCTTTTAATTTTTTAAAAAGATTTTATAATCATTCTGTAGTATTTCTTAGTTTAATTCTGCTTTATGTATTGCACCGAAATAAGTACAAAGGTAAAAATAATTAAAAGATTCAAAACGGAACTGCAAATTTATTTACATTTTCCTTTTGTTATAGTTTAATATCACATATTGAGCTTTATGAAACGATTACGATTAAGTTCATTGAGCCCCTTCCTAGAGAAAATCCTAGGTGCTAGCCTGTATATGACATGCATTTTCAGCACATGACAAAAGATGGTTTGGTTTGGAGCGCTACGGTCTACTGTTTTGCACAAGAGAGCTAATGAGACCGGGACCTACTGCTTATAGCCGATTTCGAACGGCTACGAATATCCATGCCATAGTGGGATACGAACCCACGAACTCCGGTACCGACGATCAGCGCCCTAACCAATCGGCTATCGTTCGGCGTACATGACAAAAGAAGGGATAAATTAACAACTAAGGGATAATTTAAGAACTTACAAGCGATTAGTCCCTATTATCTAATTTGCCCGAGCTTGCTAAGCAAAGAGAAATCTTAATAGAATGACAGTCCTAACAACAGAAGAATTAAGTCCAAAGATTCGTGGAACTTCACATTTATTTAATACCAAAAAAGCATCAGTCTACCGGCCGTCTTTACAGTGCAACAACTCTACACAGAACGATCTAAGAATATACACATTTGTTGGCGATAACAGCCTTTGTGAAGCAAGAGTAAAACTTAAACATTTAAGAGAGCTAGAAAATACAAATGAAGTAATTTAATTATTGCAGAAGCAATACTATACATCTGGCTGAAAAAATGTGGCCAATGGACAGAAAATTGGAATTTATTCCGGCGTTAGTTTTGAGAAATGGGTAAAGAATTTAAATCAAAGAACACTCTTATCTTTTATTTTATGTCTGGGAAATTAAATGTTATTAAATGTTAAAAAATATGAGACGGGGGAAGAGGGGAAAATTTTGAATAGTTACTTTAGGGGTAATAATTATATATATATATATATATATATATATATATATATATATATATATATATATATATATGATCTGTGGATGGATTAATTAAATGAACATCAGGGTTTAAATTAGACAATTCCTTAAGCAAATAAAGTAAAAATGGGAAAACGCTAAGCTTTATTAAATATCTATCCTTAATTTTTAATGCAAAGTGGCATTTAAGCAAAATGACACTTTACATCAATAATTTAATGATATCCGATTTTTTAATGTAGTTTCAAAATTATTAGTATAAAGAAACATTACAAATAACAAATACAATTCCGAAATTTTTTAAAACACTTTTTTAAAATTTAAACCTTTTTTTTTTTTCTTTTAAACTGGCTTGCTTCTCAACTTTGCAATAACTAAAGTTTTTTTTCCTCTCTGGACCTTCAATTTTACCCATCAGAATGCTTTTAACGTGGCTAAATTTCATTCAATTTCAAATATCAGCTTGAATGTGGTTATAAATGCACTTAAACCTCTTTCACAGTCTGCTATATGCAAACTAATAGTTATGGTATACTCGACATGACAGTACATTAGTAGATAATCGTAGGACATTTCATTTACAAATGTAAAGTTCACTTGTATGCACATGATTTGTTTAAATAGAGCCCACTTAGAAAACTCAGATGCATTAAATTGCATTAGTTCATAATTCGCACTCAGCAGTTCGGAATTTGGGAGATTTCAAAATTTACCTTAGATCTTCAATTCATCAAAAGTATTGGGCAGGTTAATTGGCTAAAGAATATTGAAGAGTGAATTTTATTATTAATCACTAATCTTTTTTGAATACTATTGTTTATTTATGCAAGAAACTGGGGAGAGGAATTATTTGTCATTAAAAAGCAATTTTTTTGAACGTATTTTGGTAAAAGTAACTAGAATTTCTTTAGAAGTTCAAGAATTTCATTCGCATTTTTCGTAAAATGCGATCGAAACTTAAACCCCTCTCTCTCCTCTCTCTCACACACACACACACCAAAATAAAAATATTAAAAAAATACGTGTGTGCATGTGAGATAGAAGGTTTGATACTGAAAAACAACGCCCTACTTGTTTAATGGCTAATCCGGCTAACCATAATTTTAAAAAAATTTGAACCATATCGAGCATCCAAATAACTATAAATATCTCCAGTTTATAAACTTCCCACAGGTCAACCGGCTCTTCAATCGATTCAGTTTATATACACATACGTACATACTTGTATACATGTGTGAGAGGCATAGTACAGTACTATTATTTTTTTAAATCAAAAATTTAACTACGAAAAAAAAAAAAGTGATTCCTTAACCCTTACTTTGGCTAAGTCTGGCCGCTACACCGGACATTATCTCAAAAATGGAAAATGATATATATATATATATATATATATATATATATATATATATATATATATATATTGTTTATTTTACAGATATCCTAATGTCATACAGACATGGAAAAATAACAGAAATTAAAAAATATTTGAAAGAGCATCTTGTCAAATTAAGGGTTAAACTACAACAAAAACTGATGAGAACTTGCCCAACAATGTCATTTCTAATGTGTATGCAGGAAACTTAAATCGTAAAGAATAAATTAAAAACTGGATTTCGAAGTAAAATTAACAAAAAAAAAAGGGTAAAGAAATGGAGTTACAAAATTATAAACAAAAAGCTATATTAAATATCTTATCTTACACACGATAAAAATTATCTACATTTTTTATGGATTTAGTGTTTAGCATGAAAATTTTATTCTATACAGAACTTTTCTTTATCTAATATGCAACATCTAACATAGGGAAAATTCTAGGATTAAACACAAAAATATTTGGGATTTTACATTTTCAGCATCATTATTTTGTGTATTCAGACATCTGATTATGATTTCTATGGAAAAGCACCCCAAGTATTAACATTGTTTAGATTTCTTTGTATCCATTTTCTATCTATATAAATCAAATTACAGATTTCTTCCTGCTCTGCACGCATCACTCAAAATCGATTTAATGTATCGAGATGCGGTTTCATATAACTTCTTAATAGTTCTGGGATTACCTTAGGCTATTCTTTTACTCGAAAATCTGATTAGTTTTCTAACAATGTTTAAGCGATTTTTAAGGTTGGAGACTAAGTGACACAAATGAAAGCCGAAGTTTAGCAGGATCTAAGTAAATAAAATAAGATAGTTATTAGTGTCGGGCCACATGTACACGTATTACGTGAAAACTATTGAATTGAGATGTAAGTATTTTTAAATTAATTTTATACATATATTTATACATATAATTTTATATAATTTTATACATATATTTTATACATAATTTTATACATAATATTATATATAGTACTAATTTGGTTATATTTTTCTCAAAATTCAAAAGTTTTTTGTTTTTTATTTATTTATTTATTTATTTATTTTATGTTTAAGCGATTTTGCAGATTGGCACCCTTTTGAAAACTAATGACAACGTATGCAATGCTTACTTCTGTAATCTATGTAAGTAAAGTAAAAGGTTAGCTTTTCGCGTTTTTTTCCTTTTCTTTGTAAGAATTACCCGTTCTACTTCAAGCAATCTTTTTCATCTAAATTAAAGTTAGTTTTTTCGAAATTATTATTTATACTACATTTTTCGTCTTTTTCCTCGATTAAGTAATCGTATAATTCTGATATGCATGCATCTTAAAGCTAAGAAAATTTATTTCATTTAGTTTTTTTTTTCTTGAAAATGTGTACAGCATATCACAAAGTTTTAGTGTCAAATACAAAAAGGTTAAAAATTTTGTTGAACACAACATTGCTTTTTATCCAAGAAAATCTATAAACTAGATATGAATACATACAATACATTAATTTTAAAATCATAATTTTCTGTATATATTAATGATGTTTTGAAACTGTACATAGCTAGATTAGAGTATATAAACAAAAATTGTAAAAAAGAGAGAGAAAGAGAGAAATGTGTGCTCTAACGTAAGTTACTTTAATGTATTAAATGTACATTTCAGGAACTTCTTTACGACTTTTTCAAATCACTAAATTCTGGAAACCATATGACTAATTACATTTTAATAAGAAAAATAAGATTAGAGCATCACATTTTTTGGTATTTTATTAGTCGTTTTGGTTTCGATTTTGTCGTGTCGAGTGATTGTAGCGCTTGCACTAAGAACGAAATACGGTTCATTACATTGTCGGACCCCGTGATACACCATGAAAAAAGTGACTATTTTCTTAAAAAAATGACTAAAAGTGATCAATTGTAAAAAAAGTGACTAAAGGTGAGAAAAGTGACGGAATTGCAAGCCTGTTTGAAATGAAAACCAATCCATAAAGAAAGTTTTCAAAAGAATACGCAAATACATAATACAACAGCTGGATTAAATGAAATGTTGTTTAAGCAGAAAGAAATTGTGTACAGAAATATAAAATTACTCTCAGATAACTTGAACATATTGTTAATTACTATTAAAAATATTACCCAGCATCACCGGATTAAGGAGCGCGAAAGTAACAAAGGCTTGTTATCGCGTAATCCCCCCAAAATTCGGTTTCGATTTTACTTTGTTGAAAATGACTTAAAATTAGGTTCCTGGCTTTAAAAAGCTTTATCTTAAGTAGTACTTTGACCTGAATAGAAACTCCAGCCATAAATAATGTTATGAAAACAATCTTTAGATATAGTTTCGCGCGCTAAACAAATAGAAATGTAGTATGCAGTAAAACTACCTAAGCCGCACTAAATGGGAATGCAAAATACCTACGTCGTTGTTAAATCCCGCGTCTCTACGAACAAAACATCCATTTCTCTGAAACAAAATAAAACAAGAAAAAAAAAAGAAAAGACAGAACAATTGGCAAAATAAAAACTACAGCGCTTAGAAAGAAATGGTAAAAATATTCAGGTTTCAGAGACTACGGCAATTTCCATGGATCTTGAATTTAAAAAAAAAAAAAAAAAAAAAAAATGTAAGAGTTGAAATACATGGCACTTATTGACTGTTAAACTGGTTTAGCTGAGAGTGAGCGAGACATTTTCATTCAGTTTTACATCTTTTACTAGTAATATTTTGTTATGAGCACGAGAATAACAGAAGACTAAGAAATACTTCTGTAATAATAAAATTCTCTAATAAAAATACCCACAATTTCCGTACTAACTGGAATACAATTTAATGGAATTATATTAAAATAACAGTAAAGTTTCAGTTTCTTGAAATGCAGCTGTAAATTTCATATTTCTATCTCAATGAATTATGTAACTAAGAATGCGAAACAAAACCAGTTTGGTATTGATCAGCTTTATTATAACAAAATATATAATAAAATAATAAGTTGATTTTTTTTTTCAAAACAAAAGTTTTTTGTATTTGATTATGTGAAACATTTCCTGAGCAAAATCTAACTGATGTTTCATCGCTTTAAAATTCCCGAGCTAATTGCCTTTCAGCATGTCATACAAGTTACTGAAATTAATCTCTTTCAAACCTCAATTTGTCCATCCAGAAATCAAAGAGTGTTTTAGGATATTATATGGACAAAACAGATATTTTTACAAATTTCTTTTTTATATTTTTCTAGAAGATATGTTAAAAATAAAAATGGCCTTATTATATGAAAAGGGTATAGTCTGAAAATTTTTTGATAAAGCTAATTTTCAAACAATCAATAGCTCAAAAAATGCTACCTTACCTTCAAATTTTATCCATTTTTACATAAATACATTTTGAAGTAAATCGATTAAAAACATTAAAAGTTAACTCTCAGAGTCCGTGGTCGCCTTAAATGTCATCCAATTCATCTTGCGGATGAAGAGTATTTTTTTACATGCGCGCATGCGTGTGGCACAAGAAAATACGAAAACAAAAGTAAAATGGAAAAAAAGTATTGCCAATAGAAAGTTATTGCTCTAAATAAAATTCTTTCTTTGGGCTGACTAAATATCTTAAATCTCAATCTCATACAATAGATAGCTGAAAAGTTTTAAAATTCAATTCTGTCGAATTCATTTTATTGATGTATTTATGGTTAAATACTCTCAACGGCACAATTCACTGCATTAAATATCACAACAGAAAGGGAATACCAATCTCTATGGAGGAATGCAACAATGAGCATAGCGTCCTTGGTGGAGAAACTAGTTAGAAGATATTGCAGACACAATTGTTTCACGTATTAACAAAAGATGACACTTCAAGGATTCGGAAGAAAGCACTCCGATTTTTGCCTCTAATTTTTACTTTTATTTATCAAAATAGCTAAAACTTGAAATACATTTCATTGATAAACCTATCAAACCGAGAAATCACTTATACTTATAAAATTACCTTTAAATGCGAGTGATAAATATTATACGAAATTAACCTGAAATAAAATACCATAAATGTAATAAAATTGAACTATAAATGACTTATAAATTACAGTAGAGAGCCTCAGGTCGGACCAGGAGTCGTCTAAATCTCGGTGATTTCGAATTTCGTACCTTTTGTAAATTCTTTTGTAATGTAAAAAGTAATAATTACAAATAAAAAGATATTAAAGAATGCATCCTCACACTCCACGAACCTTGGACACGTGTTACGCGCGAAATTCGTTTGCAGCACTAAGCAGATACATGTTAACTCTGAAATCTGTAGAAAGGGAATGAAGGTGTGAAATCATTTGGGTTCGAACTTACAATCACTAGTAGATTAGTTTCAAGACCACTTAACAGATATGCGCTTGCATGATTCCTCGGACGGTTAAGCCGTTTTTTTCACTTCTATTTTTATAACAGATTTGGTGTGCGGAACTTCACATTTGAAACGAATAAATTACCAAATGCTTTCCCTTCAGAAACCATTAAAAGATTACAAGGGAACCGGTTTTAAAAATTTTTCAAATTATAACATACAAAATTATTGTAATTAATAAATGCGTAGATAAATATAAAACGAAAATCTCATTCTAAATTATTAGAAATTTATAACTGATTTAAAAAAAACTGTCCGGATTTGAGCCTTTTTGAATTTCGGACGTCAGGATTTTAGGTTTTCTACTATATTTAAAATTATTTCCAACCTTTTAATTTTTATAGACAGCTTTTTATGGATAAATTAAGTAGCATTTACACACATACAATCCTCCAAGAACAAATCGAGGAAAAATTTTTACGTAATGAGTGCGTCAACTCCGAAATGATATTTGACAAGCATCCGAAAAAAAATACATATAATTGCTAAAAACTACGGCAATTCGAAAATAACATTCAATGGTAAAGTACCCAGACGTCTGATGCTCAAATGCACAGAGAGGGCACATAGCCAAAATAAACTCCGTTGAACAAGCAACTGAAAGACATCAATGTTATTTAAAATTACAGTTATTTAATTCAATCAACTTTAAACCACGGGAAACGGGAATTTTATTAAAATAACTGCATAAAAACTGTACTGACAGTAGTTGCGATAAGATTTTTTTTTTCAATTATAAAAACAAATTGTTTGGTTAGTGCTCCGCTACTCTTGAGGCTAGAACAGAATCTGCTACTTAAAAATGATTCTTGAATGGTCAGGGCTATAGCCAGGGGGGCGGAGGACACTCTTGAGCCCTATCCACACACCCGATATTACGGAGTTTACTTTAGTGCATTTTAACATTGAAGTAAAAGCAAATTCCAAATACAAATATTATTTTAAACTGCATACTTAATAAAAATTAAATTAAGTAAAAAAATTTATTTTTATCCATTTTTTTAATTTTAACATATTTTCTCCAAATTTTTTATACATTTAGGGAAACATTACACTAGATTGTTCATGAACTTTTAGATATATACACTATTAAATTCCATGTAATGTCTAATACAGTTTTAAAATTAATTATATAATTTACTAAATTTTACGTTTTTATAGTTAAAAAAAAGTTAGTGACATTCGGGGGGTCTCAGTCTAGTTTGAGCTGCCCCTCCCCTCACACTAAATGTAAACGCCACATAACCGTCTCTTCTACCATATAAACACAAACATCCATTACGTTATATATACGAGGAGAGGGTGAAACAAACAGAAAAAAAAATTATACAACACTTCTTAATTTCTTTATGAGCTATCAGAATGATTTATTTTATAAAAATAAAAGATGGGTTAGTTTAAAACCCTGGCACAATAAATGCGGTGGTAGAAAACTCAATCGACAAAAAGGCTTTGACCTTTAGAAGCAGGTTTGCGCTGCATATGGGTGCGAAGTCGTGTGAGGAACGACGCCGTCGAGACGTTGATAAGCTCTGTTTATCCCTGTATGCCAAAAGTTTTTAGAAGTATTAATAAGCTTATTCAATTGTCAACAACTTTTATGGCGACAAGTCTAAAACAAAATCTGTTAAAAATTATAGCTGTGACTTTTTAATACATAAAATAGCTTTCCTATCCTAAAATATTTGCCTTACGCAAGGGGATGAGCGAACAATTAGTTCGTACCTGTCCTCATACGCAAGCACACATATAAATAAAATGTCCTTTTGTTTTGGTTTTTTTAATAATCATCCAGTTAATGACTAGTTTTAACACATTAAAATTTATGTTTAATACCTATTAACAAGAGAAACTTTGATTTTCTATCAAATATTTTTAAAACATTACAATGAGAGAAACCATTAGTTGCGTACTTGTCCGTATTTTTATAACATAGGCTTTGCTGATTTGACTTTTAGACTTCGTGTAAACAATTCACTATTATACATATAATGTGCTGCACTTGTCCTTAAAAGTATTTTTGATTTTTTAATTAATATGTAATCAATTACTAATTTTAACAAATCAAAATCTATATTTAATACATATTACGCACTTTATCAGTTTAGCACCCGCATCAAATTCAACAACTGAATATGCATAAATGCATGCCTTTCTTTTTTCTTCCTAGTCAATACTAGTACCTAAGTCCGTCATGGTAACCTTTTGGGAGTCGACAATAAAATTATACACAATGGTATCAAAATGTGGCAGGGATGAACCAGTTTTAAAAAACTGGTTTTGGGCAGAGACAGCAAGTTGAATTCATAAAATATAAGACCATAAATACAATGTCATTAACAAAAGCAATGATATTAGAGCTAAGATTATAATAATTTATAATAACCATTGAACCTGTCCGAAATCTAAGATTACTTTTTCCGGGTCATTAGAGTTATCTTAAAACTGTAAGGCGCACCACAGAACTATTAACAATAGTCAAGTGTATGCTATTTTTTATGCTACACGACTTTGTGTGAAGTATAGTAAAACGCGAAAGAGTAGGACAAAAAGGAGTGGAATGTGTAAATGCAAATGAACACATGTAAACTGAAGTGGTGAAGAGCACTTTTTCCCCCACATTTATTACTTGTTTTCTGGACTTATTTCTTGCTCCTTTTTTTCCCTTTGAAAACTTCAGTATCGGCTATTCTTGTAATATATATAAATAGCTATAGAGAGGAGGGGGAGTAGAAAATGGTAGACAGAACCTTATTTCCCGCTCTCTCGCATTTACACTGCTTCCATCATAATCTCACTTCCCCAGATGTCTCGTTCTTCCAGACAATCGAAGCAGGCTCTGCGCGGTAGGCATGATAGGTGACTGCTTTCGGCGGCAAAAATTTTATTTTTGAATAAAACAGTTTTCCGCAAATCTACATCTGTACTATTGATTAATCCAGTTTTATGCTTTTTTTTTAACGTTAACATGATTTTTTTTAACAACTCTTTTTTCCTTTTGAAAATAAAAAAGGGTTTTTCACTTTTAGGGGACGGCATTTTGGAAGCTTGCCTACGGCGGTAAAAGAGCTTGGCTTGGTTTGGTTTGGTTTGGAGTGCTACGGTCTACTTTTTGCAACACGAGGGCTAATGAGACCGGGACCTACAGTTTAGAGCCGATTCCGAACGGCTACAAACATCCATGCCACAGTCGGATTCGAACCCACGAACTCCGGTACCGAAGGACAGCACCCTAACCAATCGGCCATCGTTCGACTAAAAGAGCTAAGACCGGTCCTGATCGAAGTAACTTCATAAATCTTGGTAACATTTCCATCTGACGAACTTTTCTATCTCAAAAATTAAGATAAACATTTTATAAATATTTCTAATGAAAACATTTAAGTGTAGTCAAAGCTCAAATCTCTACATTCAATTCAGACCAGTTTAAATTTTAATGAGCATAAAAAATAAGTCGACAAAAATAACTTGAAAAATAAATTTTACCTAATTTTCTTAATTATCTCCATATTTTAAAAAGCTATAGCTCTTACACAAGAAGATAGTAAACCAAGAGCGCAAAACGGACCCACTAACATTTTGGTTAGTTGGTTTGGAGCGCTATGGTCTACTGTTTTGGTACATGAAGGCTATTGAGACCGGAACCTTCTGCTTATAACCTATTCAGAACACCTATGAGCATCCATGCCTGCAGTAGATTTCGAACTCACGAACTTCGGTTAACCGCCCTACCCATTTGGCTATCATTCGGCATCAACATTTTGGATAGAATATTATTTAACTTAAGATATAACACTATTATTTTTACAGTAAAATTTACAATACAAGTAAACCTTAAAATTCTTTCGCAAAAAAATATAAAATAATATAAAAATAAATGAAGGCTAGTTGTAGAGATTTTTCACGATTTGCTATGATTGTCAAAGTGCCAAGTCCACTTTAAAATGATATAAAAGTAATAAGAGCAATTTCACTAGGCGCACGAGTTTTGTCAGACAACTATGTGATAGGTCCGAGTTTAAATTCTAATGGATGGGGGAAAAACAAACATTTTGTTTTACCCAATTTGCTTAATTTTTCTCATTTGATTATGCAAAAAAATGCTCTCTTGCACAACAGGATAGGCAACCAAGAGCTCAATGTGCCCCCATCTTTATGAAGCTTAAAATTAATGAGATTAACACTTAAGACTAATTTGTTCCAGCAAAATATAAGATACAAGTAGTTTTTTCTATAAAAAATATATACAAATAAATAAAGGGAAGTTATACAGCCTTTCAATGATCGGTTATGAATGCCGAACCACCACGGAAGAAGTGCTAAGTCCACATTAAGTGAAGTAATAAAAGCAATTGCACCTAGTGCAAGGGTGTTTATTGACAACTATGCGTTGTGAAAGCTCAAATCTTTAATAAATATTTAGATCGTTTCAATTTATTATCAATGGGATGAAATTTAAGACAATAGTAAGAAAAATAATTTTATTGTATTTTCTTAATTATTCTCATACTCTTACACAAATACGAACTGTTACCCAACAAGATAAGAAATTAAAATTGCGAATTGAACACCTATGCATCTACGTATATTTTTTAGGGGGCAGTAGGGATAAATATTAAGTTTCACAAGTCTAGCATTTTCTTTTTATAAAAATTGATGCAAAACACAGATTTTAATTTTTTACAAGAAATAATGATTATAAATATTATAAAAATAGAGGGAAGTCGTACAATTTTAAAGTAATTTGTTGTTAAAACCCACATTAAAGAATTACTCCTAAACATATTAAGCTAAAGCACATAATAAAAAATTGTCCCCAGTTTTTTTGTTTGTTTTTTACAAGTCTTGACAAGTCAGACTATAATCTTAGAGCTACAATTTAAACAAACTAGAAACCCTTTATAGTCATTATCTTTATAGTCTCTTCGATCAAAATAAATGTGGTACTCGACTGTGAGTGAATAACAAAAAGCTTACCTGTAGTTCACACCAAGCAACGGCAACCCCAGTCAAAGCATCCAATCCTTGGAACACAGTTTTAAAGGAGCCCCGGCCAACTTCCTTCTCAAACTTGAGAAACCTGCCATCCGGTGAAGTGGCCTGGGCCTTCTCGGCCTCGTCCTTCTCGCGCACCTCGACAGTCTCTTCGGTCTCGGCCACACTCTTCAGCTCCTCCACTCCCATGGGTCGTTCGCTGCTCTCCAGCGGTTCACTCGTCGGTGGGATCTCCTCGGGCCCGTCGGTCAGTTCGGATTCGAGAGTCTGCTCTTCAGCAGCGGCCTGCTCCAACGAAGCGTGGGATCGCACTAAAGTCCTCTCGTCGACCGCTGATGGCGCAACCACAATATCGGTATCAATCTGGGCCTTATCAACAGTGTCAGTGACGTCTTTGTCAGGTGCCCCGGACGTCACGGTTGCTAGAGGGCTCGATTCCTCTTTATCACAGTAGGCAGCATCATCAGCGGGCTGCGAATCGGCGAACACTGTGTTCGTCAACATGAGGCGAATGTTATAGCGCGGAGACAGCTTGCGAAGCGTCTTGCTCTCCACCGGCCGGTCTTCGAGCGGGGAGCTGGGCGGCGTCGAGTCGCGAGATTCCAGGCCGGCCGACACATCGTGGGGCTCCGAGACGGACCTCGCGGGCGAGCCCGTGGTCAGCCTGCGGCTGCTTGCAGGGAGTTGCCTTGAGGTTATCGTAAAGGGGCTAACCTGCTTCCGACCAGGAGCGGACCCGCTATGAGGGTCCGGATCCGACAGGTCGGCAGAGGCTACCCGCACGATGCCGCGCCGTGAAGCCACCCTGTTTCGGTTTGTGGCGAGCGCCGGGGACGGTGCCTTCCCGCCGGCGTGCTTAGCGCTGGGTGCGAAACAGCCGGTGTGGTGGTGAGAGGACAGGATCTTGGGCGTGTGGTAGTGGCGCTCAGGGGAGCAGCGGGTCTGGTGTTGCGGAGGCTTCGACGTGACGCTGGCGTCGCCTACGTTCGAGAGGGAGCGCTCCAGCCGCTCCTGCTGCTGCCCCCTGGGGGAGCAGGACGTAAACCCGCGGTGATGAGGGCGTCCTCCGGCGGGGGACTTCTGGGCCGGGCCGGCAGAAGAAACACTGCTCGGGCGGTGACGGTGGGACGCGGTCGACGCGAGGCGATTCTCGTTGTGGTGACTGGCCCGACGCTTGTGAGTCGGGCTGGGAGAGTCCAGACTGGGAAACTGTCCATTCGCAGACGATGTGCGCTGCCGAGACATGTCAGGCTGCGGACTCTGGGAGGAGCACCGCGAGGCAATCTGGAAAACAGAACACAACATTTTAGAACCACATCCAAAATAAGAGTTAAGACGCCACCTCTTGCGAGTCAAAAGCGTAACTCACACGGAATTTGTGAAAGCCATCACCAGAAATGTTTTAAGCAAAAATTATCTGATAAGTTATGAATTACGAATATTGCCGGAAGATAGAAAGAGATAAAGATAATACATAGCGTGCATATAACACTTATCACAAAGAATGACGCCCCATTCTAGAACAAACGACTTTCGAGGAGCCTTAACTACAATATACTAGAGAGAGAGAAGAGAATTTGCGACAAGTACACATCTATTTATATTTCGACGTTCTTCAACCATCTGACGAAGCCATAGTTATGATTTCATTAAAAGAAAAGGGCGGAAAAATCAGGGAAGGGGAGATTATTAGTTATATTCTAGCAATTAGACCCAGAGTTTCTAATTTGTAAGGCTCGATGGACACATTCGCAAAGTAAGGCATTAATGTGGACCGTACTTTCATAATTTACCAATTTCTGCAAGTAGGAAAAAAGTACCAGTATAAAATAATATGCATAGTTTAATTAAAACAAGTGTTTAAACATTTTAATTGCTTAAAACAGTTGGAAACCTTTGAATTATAACCTATAAAAAATGTATATATAAAAAATACATTTTGGTGAGGGCTCATGACTGTATTTTAAATGTAAGAATGCAGAAGAGAAAGAAGATTAAAAAAAAGATTATTTTTAAGTTTAAGCAAAATAATGAAAGCTCTTATAAAACTAAATGGTTTACAACTGCATAAAAGAGTGATATTAAAACTAAACAAAAAGATATTGTAGTAATAGAATTTTGAAGACAATCACTCAACAGTGTTTTATCTAAAGGAACATTGACAAATGGCAAGAAAAAATCCCTAAAGACAAGCTAAAATCAATAATGTAATCATAATAAAACTTTAAAAAAATAATTTAGTAGGAGTTTTGTAGACGGTTACCAGTGTCAACTAATAAACGGGTGAACACCACGAGCTACATTAATTCTAATCGCAGACAGCAAAGGCGAATCTGTATGTCGATTTTTGTACTGATTTTTAGCGAACTTCATCGAAGAAAAAACGCTATGGAGCTATGAAATACTTTTTTATATTCAAAAAAGAAATTTTATTGTTGCATATTTCACCTCGCGGGCCACAGGCATTACACGGACTACTAGTTTGAAACCCCTGAATTAGACTGACAACGTTTAAATTACGATATTTTAAAAGAAAGATCTTAAAAATGGGAAAAATCAGGAAGGTTTTTTTTCTTTGTTTTAAAGAGGATGAATTATATATCCACACGGATGACATTTCAAAATTTTGGAAACTTTTGCAAGTTATTCTATATTCTGTATATGTCTTTAAGTTGCTAGTTTTAAGAAGTTAATCAATGAACTGTTATAAATATCTAGCACAAGTGTTGTTTAAGGTACAAAATTATGTATTTTACTTGAAAACTACCTTTACATATGAAGCCGAAAGAATCTTTACATAATTCCAATTTAATATTTCGTAAACACTGCTTTCACCGAAATCTAACTAGGTGGAAATGCCGTCATTCATTCATTCATTCATTATATGACCTTATCAATAACGGATCTTTAAATAGAAATTTATAGATCCATATTTTCTAAACGGCCGCTCTATAGAATTATTTTGCATTCAAGATTTAAATGATGTATTTTACGCGTACGTTGAAGAATTTCGGAGATAAAATTTCAATTCCAGTGTGCTTATAAGTCAAAACATGAGAATTTTTGTCACCTCCAAGTACTGATTTTTCAGAAAGCTAACTTATCTATAAGATCATCTTTTCCTCCAGAATTCATTTGCAGGCCATAAGGTAATTAGTTATATAATTTTTTAAATAGGAATCTTTGATTTCCGGATTGTATTGAAAGCTAGCAGGTCGGACTTTTTGTCCGCGGCAGCAAAGAAAAGCCTTAAACCCAGAAGGCCGCACCTAAATTTCAGTTTTAAATTTTAGTCACAAACGGAATAAATAAAAAATAAGGCTTAATTTCTCTAGGTATATACTCTTAAACACTGGTTATTTTAAATTAGGGCTGACCGAATTGCAGCCAGCAGCGGGATTTACGAAATTTCTAATGGAAACAAATATTGCCTTTAGTATAATAAATAGAATATTAGGCTGAGATAATTACGAATATTTTTGCATATTGATAAATCAATTGTTCTGTTAATTTATAATATCTATAATAGTCTATTTTTTTTATTTCACCAAAATTTATACATATATATGTAATGGATGTTTTTGACCCACTACAAATTTAAAATAGTATCGATACGGTGCAGTCGTGAGTGAAAGGAATAATCAAAATTTGGAAATAAAACTGTTGAGTTTACTTAGACAATCCATCTTTGACACTCTCGGCTAACGTTTTACACTTATAATGTGAGGGCACAAATGACACAGTCAATGAGGAGTGTTAATATTAGTCACATGCTGACGCTAAAATTGAAACTAAGTTAAAGTAAAGGATTTATATAAGAATAGTTGAGTAAAGCAGAAATTAATTTTGATGTTCTGAGGTAACAAAGATTACCTCAATTAGAGGCGAAACAAAAATATTTTGTGAAAGGTTGTAATTTTGGGGATAGAAAATCGCCAGGATTCTATTTTAGAATACAATTTCAATGTGAATAAATTGGTTAGTTTGGCTAAAATATCATTGTATATTTTATACATACATACACAGTGGGACCTCACTTACACGAAGAGAAGGGTTCGTTGATTGTATTCGGTCCACTCTTTTGCTAGAGGAGGGCTAACGAGACCCGAATCTACTGCTTAAAACGAATGGTTTGGTTTGGAGTACTACGATCTCCTTTTTGCAACACGAGGGCTAACCAACATCCATGCCAAAGTGCGACTCGAACCCACGAACTCCAGTACCGAAGGTCAAAGCTCTAACCATTCGGCATTCATTCGGCTAAAACGAATGGCTACGAACAACCATGCCAGCAGCATTCGAACCCCAAATTTCGGTACCGAAGAGGAGAGGAAACCAAAAACTAGACGAAACTAAGAATTCTTCGTATAAGTAACTATACTTCGTATATGGGAATGGCAGTAGTTTCCGACTATTGAAACATAAAAACAACACTGGGCTGCTTTTCCCGTTTTTTAATAGATAAACGTAGATTACAAGTAAAAAATATTATATTAATATCGGTAAAGTAGAAAAAAAAATTTCATCAAATATAGCAAGTCTGTGTATTTAGCAAATACATACAACTTTTTATAAAACACTTTTACATGGAAATTAAATATAACATTAAAACATTGAATATTAAGAGATATAAAAAACAATGATTAAAAACTCTTCTCTAGTGTTTGAAGAATAAAGCTAAGAAAAATTCTGTCAAGAATACAAGAAAACCATAGGGAGAGGTTAATATGCAGAGAATTTATGTTAATGAGAACATAGATTAACTGATCTTAAAACTGCTTATTTTTATCTTTAAAACAATTAGTAATTTTCGTTTCACTGATTTATTAGCTACAATAATATAAGATTTAATTCCGAAGAAAACGTCTAACTACTACATACTGTCGTCTTTAGAATGAGTGAAGCATTTAAAACCTCAAATGTAGCAATCTCAATTACCACAGACATTCAAAAAATATTAAAATAAAGAATTATAACACTGAAAATATACATTTTTCTGTATAAAATACCTATAATTATTCTTTTGAAAACATAATCAACCGATCACGCTGGGGAAAACTGTTCGAGAAAAGTTTTTGCGCCTTTCGCATAACTGATAAATTTACGTACTCTACGTAACGTATCCACGTAACAAAGTACCTACGTATAACGTAATTACGTAACGTATAAGTTTACGTTTGAAAATTTATGTAGGCGATCGTAAGTTGATGCTTTGTGTAACTGAATATTCTAAGTAAGTGAATAACTTATTCTATACGCCTTACGGAAGTTTTGTCGGGAAACGAGAAGTACTTCGTATAACTGAATATTTGTTATAAGTAATTTCATATAAACGAGCTTCCTATATTATGAGGCAGGCCAAGGCTGGTTTAATATTCCATCATCACTGCATCATCTTTCAGATAATTTGTTATAGATTTGATCTTTATTATTTGTTATAGAAACACGCGGATCAAACTCGCTCCACTTCTTTCATTCCACGGCCTGGTTACGAAGGAAATTTCTCATAATAAATGTAAAATCTGTGTCCAGTATTTAAGTCTCAAAAGACCTGGCCAAACACTTAGCGGGCAACATTAGAAATGCATTTTGTTCCGACAGGCCGCATTAGAAATTGAGGTGAAAAAAAAAACTATTTGTTTTACGGACGGTTTGCTATCAAGGATATTAAAATGTTATCCTTCATAACTAAAATTTTAAACTTTTTAACAACTATTGTAAGCAAAAAATTATATCACAATCAAACAATAAATCATTTTCCTTTCTCATTCAGTCGTGATTTCACAATTAGCATCAAGGAAAATATGAAAATTAAGAAGTATCCTGCAATTAACATGGGTTTAGACAAACTTTTTTTATAGTCGGTACGCTGAATAATTTATTTAAATTTCTGTCTACAGATTTCATAGAAATTAAAAAAAATTCTACTTGATATTATATTTTATTTTTAAAAAATTATCTGAAGGCGCTATAAAGAAAAACATGAGACAACCATAACGAATGCAGAAGCTATTACATTTTCACAAAAAAGTCACTATAAAGTGATAGATTTCATCATATACCGTTGAATTTTTCTTCTCTTTATTAAGGACACCTAAAAAGGATAGATTACGAATGTCATTAATTACAGATGAAATTTTCTTTCTCTGTACTGTGATTAATAATAATAGTTTACATATTCCTCAAAATTCTCGTAAATAATTACCAAGAATCTCAAACTTTGAAAAAGCACCTAGACATCGTTATGAGAATTTTATTCACATAAAACGATAACAATTGCATAAATCTGATTCATTCATGTCATAATCGAACAAAAGACTGATAAAAAAAATACAAAAACAATGTTAAAATCAGATTTTAAAGAACTAATGAAATCACTTCCGATTAGCAAGCTTCAATGGTGTTCCTTTCGCTTTCAAGGTCTTTGACAATACATATACCCTACCTCTAAACTGAAAACTTTTAAGGTTTGTTTGCTGGCGTAGGAAGATTTTAAGGATAATATAAACATCAAATGAAAGGATTTCATTAATTTCAACCCACGCAAAGGAATATAAAATATGAATTTGAGGACGCAAACATTTCTGAAAAAATAAATTTGAACGCATACTTTTCCCGTTATGGTAATTTATTATTATTATTATGATTATTATTTGGGGATGGATACACAAACAGAACTAGTACGAAAGAAAATTACACGAAGCAGAGAAATATTCTCAACCTCAGATTTCTTTTCCCTCTCATTTAAAACATATAAATTTGTAAAATAGTATAATACTTAATTCGAGCAATGAAATACGAAAGGAAAAGAAATAATGACTAAAGGATTCAGGTGAAAAGAACATTAGAAATCGTGATTCTATCTTTAATATTATATACATATATAAATAACATAAAAATGTATACAACGAGTAAAACAATTCTAGTGGAAAATGTAACTTTATGAAGTTGCATATTGCCGCAGTGAAAAACAAAAACTACATGTTCTAGTGGAAATCTAAATTTCAATTTTAAGTAGTAATATCCAATTCTAGCTAGTTAAAATCACTTTGCCTGCTCTCCCAGAAATCACATTATCGTCTACGAGATGACATTTTTACATGTTTACGTTGTAATTTGAGAAGATATTTATTAGTTAAACATTTGATACCTCAGCCCGTAAAGAAGCAAATTGCGAAATCGAAATCTAAGTAGAGATAACGTCGTAAGCTATTAAACTTAAAACCACTAACTTTGCACATAATTTTTTCTATTTCATTTAGATTCATTTTTAAATTAAACATAAAAACTCATTAAATATAGTTCTTCCATTTTAATATATTTATCTTTTCGTGTCTGTAACTTTCATATGACGTTATCGTTTTAAAATTAATCTGACAGTTATTTTAATCCTTTTTTTTATTACTATCATAAACTATGAAGATATCAATTCTGAGGGTATTATTCAAGATATTATTTTACAACTAAGTATGCGGGTTCAAAATCGTTGGCATGGTATTTTTAATCCAAAAGGATTTGATTTTAAGTTATATCTACATTTAGATAATTTTAATTCTTAAAAGATGACCTCAAAGATTTATGTAGAGAGAGCACTGTCCACTACAACATAGATTGTTTTCAAATATTAAAAAAAAAAAAATGTAATATATAAAAAGATTTCGTCAGACACTTTCTTCAGAGGGAATAAATTCGAAACTCAAAAACTAAACCCGAATTTCAAGAATCCGAATAATTTTGAAAGACTAATCTCGCGAGGTTTTTATTCTTTTATGGCAAAACTAAAACACACTGAAATCCATGTCCGTCGGGAATCATCAGCCGCCTGAAAAATTTTACCAACACCTGCAATTATTTTCACCGAAAATTAACATATATGCGTGAAATCAGTTTATACTTTAGGGCATCTTCATACCATCCAATCTCTCTCTTATTTTCTCTGAACAGAAATAATATCCAGAAAAGCAAAAAACGGTTGGTAAAAAAAGTTAACGCATGATTTCAAAATATTTGTTATATGCTCAAGATTACATGTTACGGTTATTCATTATAAAATTCAAATCTTTGAAGCTACATACAGGGTATCTGCCAAAATAAAATTTTTCAAATCCATGACTTTTCATGACTTTCCCTGATTTAGCAGATTATTTTCCATGACTTTAAAAAGCTTTCGTTAAAGTATATACGAATAAAACTTCTTATGTACATACAAATAAAATATATGCTTTTAGAGAAATTACAGGAATTTTATCATAAAAAAAACTATAAACTTACTTTATAAGTGTTAATAAACTCACATACATAAAAATAAATTGCTGCATATATATACCTAAGTTTAATCATATAGCAATTTTTCAATCAAAATGTTTTCAATTTGAATTCAGGGTACTTTGGTATTATCCAGGTGACCATGAATAATAGCCAAATATAACCCTATAATGTTAATATACAATATCTATAGAGATAAACTTATATTTTGTGCAAAAATCTTAACTAATTTTTATTAAAAAATTATTATATTAAAAAATTTTTAATCTACAATTTAAGAAAAAAGCAGAGTAATATACATTTACCCACCCATTAAGCTTCCTTGCTTTGAGTTTCCTCGGTGAACAAATTTTACTTGGCAATATGGTCAATAGAATAATACATAAATACCAAACTCAGTAAATTCAGCCAAATGACAATTAAAAATATAATTAAACAATTCAATGCATTTTTTTAATCGGTAGTTTAGCGGATCCATGACTTTTACTCATTTTACTTGAAAAATCAAGACTTTCCATGACAAAATTAATCCATTGTCTAAATCCATGATTTTCCATGACTTTCCAGGTGCGCGGAAACCATGTACATAAAGTAAGTCCAGCGTTTTATCTTGAACTATTCTAGAAATGAAATTTTAAAAGTTACACGGAATCAAATTATTAATTACAATAAAATGTAATCGTTCACCTAATCCAAGAGTCGGCAGACAGCGGCATACATAGGGCTCTGCGGCTCATCAGATGCGGCCTCTCATGTAATGTGCCAATAGCAATTAATATATATAGATGGCTCTTTGATTACCTCCGTTATCTTGTTTAGTTAACAATATGGCTTTTCTCTCATGAAGTCAGTCCAGACCTAAGCGATAAATTCGAGAAGCTAACCAAACCTATAATCAGGGCCGGATCATCGCATAGACAAATGAGACACATGTCTAAGGCTCAGTGAAACTGATATTTTGAAAACAAGACAGTTTACTTTTTTGTTGGACAACTATATAATAAACAAATATATTGGACTTAATTTGATTATTACAAGGTTAATACTCAGTTGGGTGGAGAAAAAAAAGCACCTACTGACACATAATAGCAGTCTAGATTTAGTATTACAATCTATACTGGTTTTTTTCCTCTCATATTTGTGCAATGCAGTACTTGAGCAAACTTTTGGAAAACACTTACTGCGTTCTAAAATTTCACTGTTTAATTATATTATAATGTAAACCGATATAATAAAAAGTAAAACATTTATTCTATTAAAATGGTAAAAAAAAGAAGCACCTACTGCCACAACATCATAGTAACGCTGATTTACTTAATACAACTTAGCATTCGTTTTATTCTCAGTAATTTTTGAGTAATGCATCGATTCATGCACCGTTACCGAAGCAAACTTTCTGAATACACTAATTGCGTTTTCAAATTTTACTGTTTATGTATATTATATAATGTGAGCTAGCAATATAAAATTTAAAAAAAAAAAAATTAGAGTTATGCTACGAAGTTGGTAATCCATTAATATTACATTAAAATAACTATAATCATCAAACGGAAACACGTACTATATTTGTAATGAATAGATATTGTAGAAAATAGATTGCAATTTATTATGAAATGCATTTAGTATTAAAACTAATTATGAAAATTAGTCACAATTATGCATAAGGAAGGAAAGCACTTTCACAACTCCAAACTAAAAAAAAGTGCTTTTGCATTAAAAAGAAAAATGCACTTTTAAAGACTTTTATAAGACTTAACGAGTTTTAAAGCACGTTTAAGCACCGTGCGAACCCTGTTACAAGATCTAGTCGGCAAATGCAAGGGCACATAACAACATAATAGTCATGGTATTTGTTTGTGGTACCTTTTTTAAACTGAAAATCGCTTGCACATATGCTTTTTTCAATGTAATAAATTTAAGATTTGTTTTAGTTATTCATATTTAGTTTTATTTCTGTGTGCTCTATTATTTCTAGTAGGAGAGGAAGGGAGCCTGGTAAGATGAAAATGTCTAAGGCCACCAAAGTGGTTTAATCCTGCGCTGCTTATATAATTGCTTATATAATTGTAATATCAAGGCAGAGTGCCTGGAGAAACAATGTTACGTTAGCATTTTACAGTCACAAACTCATAAATGCTTACTATCTTCGATCCACTTCAGCAATTATTTACATAAGTAAAAAAGCATAACACTTTTTAAATACTACTCATAGAATTCTCATGGGAATTATTTTCATTCAATTTCAAATTGTAATTTTATAAATTAAAATAAAATCTCTTTCAATTTAAAATATTTATCAGATTTTATCTTTTGAGTTTTTCAACCAAAATCTGTTTTTAAATTATCACTCAAGTGAAAAGAAATATCCCTTATAAAATTCATAATATTTCATGCATTTCCAACTACTCGTGGTCGTTAAGATGGTATTACTTTCTCATATTTAAATATATAATGATCTTCCTCACAAAACCAGACAGGGCAGATTTTACTATTACAAGAGACTAAATCCAGTTATCTAAATCTACGTCATAATGGAATTTCCGATTTGTAAGGGTATGTACAAACATCTACTCGTAGAAAAGCATGCCAGGAAAAAGGATGGGAAAATTGCACCTGCCATGATCGTTTTTTATAAACGTAGTTGGTGGTGGTTTCACAAAAGAGACGGTAAAAAACTGTGCCGGAATTCAGTTATGTTTGTATATCAACTCCTTTTATTTCTTCCCAAAAAGGTTGGTACTCAAAGACTTAAGCTAAATGAGTTAAAAATTTTAAATAATATCCAAAATTACAAATTGAAACAAAATCTTCAATCTCGAAAGCTAATGGGAAAAATTATTGTTAATTTTTTTACAACTTTTTGTCAAATCTAATAAATATAAAACAAAGTAGAATACAGAGTATCATTTTAGTTCAGGGCATAAAAAAACCCGCGTTTAGGGAAGAAAAAAAATAGGTGGGGTTTATTACATTTTTGTGGAGTTTTATTTGGTTTTCTACGGTTTTAAAGGGGATTTTAAGCGTTCTTATATTAATAATTTTTATTATATAATCAATAGTATGCCCAGATTATACTTATATGCGCATATATATATATATATATATATATATATATATATATATATATATATATATATATATATATATAAATGTATTTTTAAGAAAACTGACAAATAAAAATTAATTTTGATTTTTTTTATTTATTAGATAAGAAATGGATTTAAAGTGGGGAATTTTACCTCTGATACCTACAATAAAATTTGAATAGTAAAAACAACGGTCTAATTTTTAAAAAATAAGTACTATAATACCAGTGCTAAAAGAAACCAATCCATTTTTTTTTTTTACCATAGCTTTTTTTTTAATAATCTATTTCGCTATTTTAGAGGTACCTGATCGTTGTTGGAGAAAAGCCTTACATTTTTAATAGAAATTTTTTTTTTAACATAACCAAAAAATTTCCTCGCAAACCCCTGGGTTTCACGACCCACGGCTATCTCTATCTCAAAATTGATTTGGATTGGCATTTTACGATTTTTCTAGCATCACACGTGAATTCAATTTTTACGTAAGAAAAATCAGCTAAAATCTGTACATAATTACCTATTATAAAACGTTACTTTAGATCACTGTAATAATACAGTTCTAAATTAATCTCTCACTTCTAAATTTTCTTTTCCAAAATTGACATCTTACGGAACGTTTAAATTTAAGCCCGTTCATTAATGCGTTGTAATTTTCAAAC
Organism: Pardosa pseudoannulata; assembly: GCA_032207245.1. Lineage (NCBI taxonomy): Eukaryota > Metazoa > Arthropoda > Arachnida > Araneae > Lycosidae > Pardosa > Pardosa pseudoannulata. The sequence goes on along the minus strand of CM063502.1, from coordinate 123,017,956 downwards.
ACAACAGTTGTTAGACTTTTTCTTTGTCTCTCGTGAGTCCATAAAACTAAAGATTTGAGATACCAGTCAGTACATATTTCGGTACATATGTCAGTACATACAGGAAAAACAAAGCTTTTAATAGATTAAAATAGCATAAATTTTTGCGACCTTGCGAGTGAACTGAATGCCGAAATAATTTTTTTTTAATTTTTTATACGAACAGATACGATACCACACCAAAGCTAAATATACATGAGTTTATACAAATTTTTCCTTTAAAAATAAAAAAAAAAATTGAGAAATCATGAAACAGACGTATAGAAATTTCTAATCACTTGCACATACCATCCTACATATACCAGTTTGAAGCGCTACCATCCAAAACAATTCTTATTTTGTTGTCCAAACACTGTTGACAAATTTAAGCTGACCTGAAAAACTAGACCAGTACTTTAGAACCAATTCCCCTACACCTCCTCTAAGATTGTTTTAATGCATTTTTGATAATTTCTTTCGAATAATAAATTATTTGAGAGAAAGAAAAGACCTTGAGAAAACTTCCGCATGACCTGTCAATAGTATGATTAATACATCCGAGAGTTTCAAATTAAGATCTCAATTTTCCAGATATTGAAAATATTAACAGTACGATTGTCTTCAATCATTGTTTGAACAACTCGCACAATAAACCATTTGTGTTTTCTGCTAGGAGGATGAAACTGAAATGAAACTTCAAAATATACGAGATCGGTTGAAATGGGTCATTTTTGCAATCTGAAACTCGAAATTTCAAAAACAAAAAAGCAATAGGCGATTCGCTGCGTTTTCATTTACATTCCAAAAACAACGACCTTAATGGAAGGTTAAAAAAGTCAAGGTCCATTTAGTGTGGTTAACAGAATACAGAGCAGTGTGGAAAATACACCGCTTTAACCTCCATAAGGACGGAAAAACGATTTCAACTGAAATTTAGGATTTTTAGAATTAGCCAATAGAGATTTTACAACGACACTCGACGAAATCTTTGTCGCCATTAAGGGGGAAAATTTGAATAACTCTAATTCCGGATAGATAAGCCGCAGCTTATGATGTGTAAAAGTGGAAATTTAATGGCTGCGGCGAGTCTGAAAGAATTTAATTTTCCATGTTACTAGCCTAAAAATATTATTAAGGCGAATTATTATTACCATTGTTCCTATTTGAAAAAGAAAAAAAATATATATGTACCTGTTCTAACTTTTTAGGAGTGAAGAAAGAAATAGAAATTACAAATGGAGATGCTGCTAGAAAAAGGTTTAGGTTTGGAAAGTAAATTCTTTTACAACATGTAGACTAAAGAGACCGGGGACTGATTCTACCCCATGAAAAATCTTGGGCTACTTTCATACTAGGATACCGGAATTGCAATTTGCGTATTAAAGATACAAGGGAAAGATGATGAAAGTAGTGGCTTTTAAACTACGATTGTATGCGATACGTATGTGATACTCAAATTCAGCCGTCCGTTATTGCCGGCCTCCCAGATACTTTTTTATATCAAGCAGTTGAAGCAACACTGTGCTGTATGAACTCATTCAGACTGGAGATTTCGTATTCATTCCGAAGTACTATAAACATGATTATATCATGTTTATTGTATTCCTATTTTACCGAGCGCTGTTAAATATCATCAACTTTAGTACTGATTAATTAATGCTTAATGTGTAAACAGGATTCAGAGTAAAATTTGATGAATCCATTTACTTTCCCTGACAAATGACCCGCAATATTAACTCAGATGTAATTATATTTAAAAGTGCTGTAATTATCAGCATTACCAAATTTACTATGTTTAGTTTTGTTTGAAGCTCTACTGTCTACTGTTTTGCTCACGAGGGCTAATAAGACCGGGACCAACTGCTTAAAGCCGGCTACGAACATTCATACTAGAAGCGGGATTCGAACTTGCGAACTCCGGTACCGAAGAACAGAACCCTACCATCCAGCCACGGTCCGGCACCAAATTTATTAATTTAAAAGCTTTATTAAATTAGAAATTGTATATTCTAATAAGTTTTTTTGTTGATTTTTTTTATAAAATTAACACAAAATAAACTTATAGCAAGCAGCTTAAAAAAAATAAAACCAGTACATTGTAGCATAATAAATTGTAACGAAAGCTAAAAAGGAAAATTACATTATATATTGCATTAAATAACTTGCCAAAACATTTACCTTAAAATACAAATAAAGGTAAATGCATTGTGAATTCATAAACATGAGAAATAAATATGCTTAAAATTTTACATAAATTAAATCTTTATTTTTAAAAATTTAAAAGGATTTAATTTTTCAGCTTTGCTAATTTTTTCTAATAAATTTAATGAATTTTCAATTGGAAATAAAACAAAAATTTAACATTTTTATAATATTTTCTTTGGTATCAGTGAAGAAATTCCATAAATTAAAGCATTTTTTTTTCATAAATTCAATATTAGATAATTATACTTTAAGTTTTTAAAGTATACTTAAACTATAATTTGAAATTGTCTGTTTTCTCATGATTTAAAAAAAAAATAAGTATAAACTCCATGCAAGGATCATTTAAACACTGAAAACATTTGTGGGGCAATGTCTGACACGCGGCATAGATTCGTCATTAGTAACTAAGACATATAGTGCGAGTTAAATAAAAGCTTATTATAAAAAGGCATTAAAATCTCCGATCAGACGTCGCACACATTATGTATATACATACACACAAGATGGACAAAAAAAAAACTGTCACGCATCATACATGTCATTGTGGGATGAGACAAAAATGCATTTATATACGAACGACCAAATATGATTGCTATTCTAAAATTCTCATTGGAATAAAAAAGTTACTTTAAAATACATTTTTTAAAGATAAAATATTAAAATTAGACTTCATGGACTCGAAGAGATAAAATACCATTTATCATCTCATTTATATACAACAGTTAATGTACAAACTACAGCACTACAGCAATTTAAATATTACCCAAGCATGAAATCGCATACCGTTCTTTATAATACCATAGAATCACATCCTTTACATATGCTTAAGCTGTCGGTCCCCTGTAATTTCGAAAACCGTACTATGACGCATTTGTATAACGACTAATGCTTAACGTAAACACTGGACTTTCTCAGAGATGGCTAGACCGCAACCCGCGGAGGAATGCACGAAATTTATAACAGAAACAAACATCGATTGTATTATAGTAAACATATTATTCCACTCATTTATTGATTCTTTTAAATACTTACGAATATTTATAAATTTTTCTATCGTTTATTTATGAATAATTGGTAATAATGTGTTTTCAATTTTCACACACACACACACACACGTAAGCATGTGTGTGCATATATACATACATACACACACGGTGAAACCCGCTTAAGACGTACTATTTCTGAGGTCCGAATTTTATTGCTATATCGATAATAAATTTCTCGTTAAAGAAATTTTACATTTAGGTATTTTCCCGTTTAAGTTGTTTTATTTACTCCAAACTTTCCTCTCAACTCGTCCTGAGACAATTTTACAATGAAAAGAGATACAAATGATATAATTGTAAAAGAATTGAACGATAGTAGTAGAGAAAAAAAAACATTTCAACACTTATTACAATAACAGCTGTATGAAATCAGGATATTTTGACACTGCTGAGGCATGATAATTAAAATCTTTTATAGGTGAAAGCAATTCATTCCTTATTTTAAGAAGCCTCAAAGACGGGGATGAATGTTATAGATTATTACAGTAAATCTTAAGAAAAGAATATTCAGGTAAATACATTGCTACAATTTCTAATATTCTTTAGTATACATATGTAGATATTTTCCTTAATGTTTAAACCATTTTAATAACTCTTGGTAAAGGTTAATATTTTACCTGTTTTAGAAATATACCTCACAGTTTAAATTAGTACTATATATTTATAGGAACACATTTGGAGATGAAAAACCAATTAATATTAAGATATTTTTAATAGTTCATTCCAAATTCCCAAATTAAAAAATTTTGATCTCATGCACCATTAGAAAATTTAAGAGAGTTCCGCTGTGTATATAATATGGCCCTTCCGGAATAAAATGCAATTTCCAATGTGACCTGCCAGGTCTTTTGGTTGGCTGGTTTGCCCTACAATTATTTTCTGAAGAAAAAAAAATGCTATTTTTTTATTAACTAGAACAGTACATGGGAACAAAAACCTTTTACACAATTATGAGAAATGTTTAACACTAATAAGAAAAGCGGTGACATCTTGGTAAAAATTGCTTTCGAACGCAGGTGCGTTTTCACTTGCAAATTTTTAAGTCTTAGAACTGCAGATAGAACTTCAAAGAAAAAAAATAAGCAGTTTTTAAAAAATCTCAATTATCTCCCACTGATTCAGAAGCATCTTTAAAATTATAACTGATTTTTCTTTTCCCGCTAATTAAATATGGAGAAATAGAAAATATTTTTCTAGTAACTTATTCTGCAAGTTTATAAAGCAAAATATATTCTGGATAACTAAATAATAAGCAATCATGTAAAGAAGGAAATCAATAAAATGGCAAATATTTATAGCTGAGCAAAAGTATAATATAACATCTTATTTGGACATACCTGAATTACATGTTTAATTACGATTTTAATTTCTGTAACAATAAATATTATACGATCCAAATATACATTTTTTGGAAACATACACTAACCTACCAATCTTAATATCGAGTAAATCATTTGAGCTTAATATGGAAAATAAAAAGTTCGGCTCAGAAATTACAAAAATATATTATTACTCTTTTTATCATGAGCTTTCTTTATTCCAACCCAAATGTCTTGCGTTTGTTTATCCTTTAAAATGATGTAATAAATAACGATAACTCGGTAATATAAGTATGTCAGAATAGCAAATTATCACAGAGAATAACAACAAAACCGCAGTATTCTTCCGAATATAGTAAATTAGTAAAACACAGGTGTACAGTTATTTAGATTAGCAAGTTTTTATCTAATTATTTAGATTAAGAAAGAAACTCTACAAGATTCATTTCTATTACCTCTGATGAAAATTAGCAAGGTATCAATTTACCGGTTCATATTGAATTTCAACAACTGTACTAATGATTGATTCTTTAAAAATTGATAAGAGACTAAGATTTGAAAAGATAAATAAACAGTTCCATACCTCTAGAACGTTTTTACATCCATTGTCTAAGTAAAGTTCAAGTAAAATATATGAAAACTCAATACGCCGGTCACGAAAGGAGGCAAAATTAATAAATACTGAGTAAATATACCGAAAGTTATGACAATGAAATGACTATCCACACCAAGTCGAGCTAACTTTCAAAGTCAGGACTTCTATAACAATTGACGTAAACAATCCTTAAAGCGAAATTGCAAGTATACGAAAAACTGCTCACGTATCTTTCAGATGAACACAAAGCAGGCAGCATTAAAAAGCATTCACAAAGAAATAATAGCAATATAAAAAAGAAGAAATAAAATGATTTCTCTTGACACGACACGAAAACGAATGTAAAGCAATCACACTTTGTTCTAGAGGTAAAGAGACTGATTATTCTCTCCAACCGCTACATTCATCTCTCGTTACCACGGACAGCACAGCAGCATCCTGCTTCAGTTTCTATTTGCCAAATGAATGGATGTAATAAAGCACGAAACAACTACAGAGATGCAACTCGTTCAGTAGCTCCTCGCAGGGAAGTTGCTCAGACTGGTCTGTACACTCAAATCAAATGCGAAAAAAGTAGATAAACTATTAAAACGCTTGCGGTTTCAACAAGAATTCCAAAAAAGTAAGTAAAAATGAGAGTGGAGGTTACCCAAACAATATGCGACTGCATTTCTCTACCAGAAAAATAATTTAGCAAGATCTGTACGCTTGTGTATACAGTGGAAACTCGCTTACACGAAGACCCGAGGGAGTAAATATTTCTTAGAATATGTGAATGATTTCGCATATGTGAATAGTAGTTTTCCCCTAAGAAAACATAAAAAAAAATTTGGGCTTCATAATAAATAAGCGTAGTTTAAAGATAAAAATAATATCTGCAAAATATAACAATGAAATACTTTTTTTCTTTAAGATTAAATACAGCAAGTATCCGTATTCATTAAAAGTATACATAAATACATACAACGAACATTTTTTGCAAAAAACTTAAATATTAAATTTAAAGAAAAATACAAAACACGAATTTTAAAAACTCTCCACTTTTTGAAGAATAATGCAAACAAAAATTCAAAAAGAAAAAAACACAGGGAGATAGATGTTAATATGCATAGTGTAAGTTTACAGCGAAAAATATTTGCTCCGTTTTGATTACGGAATAAAATTTACATTCAAAATTTTATGTGGGGAATCGAATATTCCTCCGTATAAGGGAATATTTCGTATAAATAAGTTCAGACCAACAGAGGGATTCGAATTCACGAACTCCGGTACCCAAAAGCAGCGCCCTACCATTATTGCTCGGCACAGAAAATGGAAGAGCGGAGGGGGGGGGTCCGTATGGAGTGCTGCATTCCACTTTTTGCTACACGATGGTTAATGAGACCAGAACCTACTTCTTAAAGCCGAATCTGAACAGTTAACATCCGAGGTAGTAGCAGACCTACGAACTCCCGTACTGAAAGGCAGCAAGCCCCCTATCATTAGGTCCGTTTGGTTTGTGAGTGCTACAATCTACTTTGTGCTACACAAGAGCTAACGAGACTGGGACTTACTGTTTAACGCCGATTCGGAATGACTACAAACAACCTTACGAGAACAGTAGGGAAATTTGAAAACACGAACTCGGATACTAAAAGGTAACACCCTACTATTCGGCCATCATTCGGCCCACAAACAGATGGTGAGGAGACGAAACAATGAATAAAATTTAATACGTAATTACAATCAACCTGTTTTTAATATCTTAGTAGATAATTAAATTTATTAGTATCGATAAAATTAATAGTTATCGATACTTTCCAGAAGATATAATAAATACTAATAAAATGGAAAATTATGCAAGCTTTTAAACTTACTAAGCTACATATTAAACAGGTTACATACGGCTCATATTAATTACGATGTATTAAATAGTCTGGTTTATCTTAATGACACTGGAAGCGAAATTAGATAATTTCACTCACTTTACACGTAAAGTATAAAAATATTACCCGGTAAATTGTAAAATCCGTACAATCACCCAAGAAAACATTCCTCAAAATTTTAGGCTATCACATAATTGGCTAATTCATTCTATTAAATTGCAGATTAATACATACAACACTAAAACGCATTTTTAATTATAAGAGAGTGCAATTGGCAAAATATTTTCTAGGGCGGATACTAGAAAATTATAGAAATAATCTTCTAATTATTAGCATGTGATTAAAGGAGGAATTATCGTAAACTAAATCCTAACCCAAGAGATTTTAACTAAAAAGTGTTATTTCATTTGAAATTACCAAAAATTAAAAAAAAAAGATTAAAACAGAAAGCAACATTACATAGTTACAGCTTTATCAAATTTTCAAGAAAAATCTCACAAACCAAGCAAAATCACAAATTAAAATGAGCAATTTCAAATGTGACACGATAAATGATGCCGGGGAGGGAGAAGAACTAAAAATACGTATCCCGAGAGATTTTAGTTTCATTAATTTTTTACGAAATATCTCAAAATCCAAGAAAAGCCAAGACTAAAGCGAAAAATTTCTGAAGTGCCTTACTTTCGTTGGTATTGTAATATATGTTATATTACAATTTAAATTGGTCTCAGCCTTTATTTAAAAAAAAAAAAATTATCCCTTTACAGAACAGTATGGAGAGGATAAATAGAAAAAAAAATTCATGTTATGCGAATACTTTTCTGACATATTTGCCACTTGTCAGTACACACCCGGTACAGTTACATTTTTAATAAGGCGTTTCCAAAATTTTAGTAACAACTCGCAACTAAAGACTGAAAAAGGCTACGAACAAATTTAAAATGATATTTAGAAATTTAAAACCACAAAATTATCAGTTCGACTTACTGAATGCATCTTAACCACTTTAAATTTTACCGCTTTTTAAGATACTGAAAGATGAGATTAAAAATTCTTACATCTTTTTTTCTTTAGCACAATAATCCTACGGAATAAATAGAATGAGGCATAGAGACCCGCCCTAGGTATATAGCAATTAAAAAATTACAACAGACAGCAGTGAGGAGGAAATTTCGAAAATAAAATTTATTTGTTGAGTGTCAGATACATAAAAGCAAATTGCAGATTATTAGACTAGCTCTGATCCCACCCATATACTTCCAGCTTTTAAAAAATTGGCATCAGTAAAACTTTTCGCGAAACACCGATTTATGGTTCGACTTTTAGTGGCACAATAATAAAAGCTAATTTTAGTTTTTCGTTTTCCAAAAGATTTGCAATTAAAAGTTACTTATAATTAGAAAATCCTTATGCATTCATTATATATAAAATATATTAGCTAATTTTTATTCAATTAAATCTAATTCTAGAAAAACACAAAATTAAGGTAAATTTCAAAAAGAATATATTTAGCAAACTGAATAAAATATTAAAATTATCAAACTATGACTTACCAATCTTTTTTAAAAGGTTTAAAGAATTTATTTTTTAATATTCAAAATTTTTAAAATGTCATGTACACAAAACTAATAACATTGACAGAACCTCTAGACTTGTAATATATCGCATTTTTTAGTAACATGTAATGTAACATGTCTTATGTAATTGTAATATCTTTAAACATATTAATAATCTTTATTTCAAAAAGGAAAATGGAACTTTTAAAATATAATAGTTTAGTATATTCAAATTTTCTTTAAAATCCATAGCATGTGAAGAACTAGAAGCTGAATTTTGAAGAAAAAACTGGGATAACTTTCTTAGCCTTAATTAGAAATTCAGGCTGAAATTTTTGCTCATAGCGGAGTTTAAAAACCTATCTTTTAATCAGAGCAAGCTTTCTAAAGTTGTGCTCATTTTCATGGTATCACAAAACCGTAAACATTCCCGGTCTATCAGTAAGTCTATAAAATTAAACCAAATATCGTATATTATATAATTCGTAAAAAGCTGTAAAGTATGTACCCCATCAAGATTTAGCCTAAAGAAGCAGCATTTTCCCTTTTTTTTTTCTCCTCTCTCTCTTCTTAACGTAACAAAATATTTAGGATACAAATCACTTGCCAGTTTAAAATCCAAGAACTCAGAAAGTAGTTCCCTATTTATTTTTTACTGTCTGTGTGTAATGTATCATTAAGTTCTTATAAAAAATTTTCTAAGTTTTACTAACAACTTTCAACAGACGACTAAATAACCCTTTTATCGAAAAGAACAATCAAAACCTCGGCTGAAAAAAGAAACTCTTTAAAAAATATTGCACTTCCGTCTGACAAATCATTCATGGATTCTCTTGTACAGCTACGTCATAAACGGCATGAGAGGAAGGGACCCGTTCTAGTTATAGAACAAACACAAGCAACCACTGTAAGGAGAAAGTACCCAAAAGAAAAGAAAACTTTACGGCATTCATCACTACAAATAGCAATTTTTCTTTCGTCTAATCTTAAAACGTAAAAATGGTGTTTAGGATAAAAAAAAAACTGTAGTTTGAAATGAAATCTAGAAATCAAGTTTCTTTTAATTTAGTATTTGTTTCTACATTTAAATTCTTATAAAACTTTTGTAAGTTATTATTAACAACTTTCAACATAAGGCTAAATATATCCTTTAAAAAAAATAATAATAATAATAATTATCAAAACCAGAGACGAAAACAAAATCTTAGTTTAAAAATAAAAAAAAAACCTTTGGGTACATCATACATTGATCCCCGTTACAGTATAAATAGCCCGAGGTTAGGCGACCCGTCTTGGGTATAAAAATAAATAAAAATTACAAACATCCATAGTGATGAAAGAGTACTCGGTAGAAAAGTCTGGTTGGTCGAGCCCTATTTTAGAGGCAGATACCAGAGCTTATAAATCTATCAACTTTTTCATTTACTGGTAAATAAATCAATAAAGATCCAAAAACAGGTTTATCTGTAAAATTTTCCCGTCGAAATTAACATAAAAGTATTAGCTACTAAATAATTCTAATAAGTTTGATCAGTGTGTCTTTACATCAAGTACAAATGACCGAGTAGTAATTAATGTAAAAAGCAATCATTTGAATATAAGTATTAACCCATTCCCAGTGTTGTCAGACTCTTGTTCGGGCAGCTTAAATATGCAACATTTGTGATGCCCGAACTGATTTAAGGCAGGAGAAAAATTAAAATTTCTATTCTGCAAAGACTAAAATGAGTAAAATTCCATTATTTTGGGACATGTCAAAATATCACATACAGTAATTATTTCAATTATTTTTACTTCATTCAAAATTTCGTTTACTAAATAACTATTTTCTAACCACTTTAGTGATAAATGGCTGCACATTAACTAATAAAAAAATTTCCCAATTCTGATGCGTTTTGTGTAATAAATGACGCAGCTGAGGGAATAAATAATAAAATTTATTAATTACTAATCAATTTATAAAAATATTAAATGAAAGATTACAAAAACGTTAAATGATACTTAACTTTGGCTGTCCCATTTTGTTATGATGCACATTAGATATAAAGCTTTAAATTTCATACGACTAACTGAAAAATATAAATAAACTTAAAACGTTATACCGAATTACTTTCTGTTTAAAATTCAGTTCATTGCATATTAAATTCGATATAAAAACGTATAAAGCATTAAATGTGAAGAGCATATGTGATGTACAATGACAAGCAAAGGGTTAAACATCTGCATGATGTGATCTTTTCACGCTGAACATCTTTGCTAGCTAATAAACCTGATTGTACCATAGGAATGCGTTGTAAAATGGAATTGTTAAACCAGTTCTTTTACACCCCTAGCCCCGATCTTTCTGAAAAAATATGGGAAATAGGCTAGTTTTCCTACTGCATTTCGATGTGGGAAGCATTCCCTCCAATGCAAGTTGTGTAAATACAGTATACAGCCAGAAAACAAAATCTTAAGAGTTAATTCTTGTATAGCGGCTACACGGTTGCTAACATCTGCTCATGTAATAAATCTCATGAACTACAGCATAAAACACTACCAGAAATCCATGATACTACAAAGCTTATAAATAGACAATTCAATATGAAAATTTTACAAAAAACTTCGAAAACAATTTTTTTTTTTTAAATTTGGGATTTACCGGTAAATGTTTTTGCAATTTACAGGCCACCTGGTTTACAGGTACAGGGTTCCTACCAAAACTTGTTTGATAAATTCACCGACTTTTCCTGACCCAAACTCACAAAATTCCCAGACCAAATGACGCACAATATTAGCTCAAATGTAATTACATTTAAAACTGGTACTAGTTATAAGTATTAGAAAAGTTATTAATTTAAAAGCATTATTAACTTAAAAGCTGTATAGACAATTCAATATGAAAATTTTACAAAAAACTTCGAAAACAATTTTTTTTTTTTAAATTTGGGATTTACCGGTAAATGTTTTTGCAATTTACAGGCCACCTGGTTTACAGGTACAGGGTTCCTACCAAAACTTGTTTGATAAATTCACCGACTTTTCCTGACCCAAACTCACAAAATTCCCAGACCAAATGACGCACAATATTAGCTCAAATGTAATTACATTTAAAACTGGTACTAGTTATAAGTATTAGCAAAGCTATTAATTTAAAAGCATTATTAACTTAAAAGCTGTATAGACAATTCAATATGAAAATTTTACAAAAAACTTCGAAAACAATTTTTTTTTTTTAAATTTGGGATTTACCGGTAAATGTTTTTGCAATTTACAGGCCACCTGGTTTACAGGTACAGGGTTCCTACCAAAACTTGTTTGATAAATTCACCGACTTTTCCTGACCCAAACTCACAAAATTCCCAGACCAAATGACGCACAATATTAGCTCAAATGTAATTACATTTAAAACTGGTACTAGTTATAAGTATTAGAAAAGTTATTAATTTAAAAGCAATATTAACTTAAAAGCAGTACATACTAATAGCTTACTAGATTGACTGTTATAATTTTATCAAATAGTTTACAAAAAATAAACCCAGTTAAGGTAGTACAATAATTTATGAAAACTACAAAAAAAAATTATATATTTTATACTCCATTAAATAAATTGCTTAAATCTTTCCTTTGAAATACAAATAAAATAATTGCATTCTGAATTCATAAAAAAAGATGGACATAAACTTTTATTGTTAACAAATAATTTAATAGGTTTAAATATTTAACTTTACAATGCTTTTTCCCTCAAGGAATATTAGTCATTTCTTTATTTTAGATTAGGTTTTCCCTGACTTTCGGAAAATATTTGCAAACTTAACTCACTTGGTAAATATGTTATATTTTCCCTGAACATATTCAAATTCTATGACTTTTCCTGGTATCAGAGTTGGCAAAAACCCGGGTTTTTTCAGGGTTTTTGAGCATTTTTCGAGTTTTATCAGGGTTTTTACTATACTTTAATGGGTTTTAGATGCTTTTTTGGGTATTTGAAAACTATTCAAGTTTTTGTTATGTAAGATGACAGGATATGTAATTAATTGTATGATTAAAATAAATTTAAAATGTTAAGCACTTTTTTAAATTGAAAAATTGAAAAATCAATTTTAAATTATGCAGAAGAAATTTGTGTCTAAAATAAAGGAAATTTTGAAATCTTAAAATAAATTTTTTTCATATTATAAAATTTTTCAAAAAACTAGTTTTGAATGGCGATTATTTAATACTAAAAGTTGGCTTTGAAATAGTTGCATCTGAAGTTTTTTCTTTTCAATAAAATGTATTAAATTATTGCTCTATATTTATTAGCAGTATTGTGTTATTAAAGCATTTAGAAGATATTTTTTTAGTTAAATTGTAAGTTATATATGATAAGTAGCAGAATTAATTATATATATTATCCCCATGTTTATTTGCAGTTATACATATTTTTTTCCCAATTTTTCTAGTCCATTTTTCAATTAATTTTATCACATGTAATACTTCAATATTTTTTTCATCATACATTCTTATTAACTTTGTTTAATTTAGATTTTATTGTATTTCTTATACAGATAACTATTTTTCCCTGAAAAGTTTTTGTTTTTTCTAGCAGTTTAGACCCCTCAAATTAAACAAAATTTAGGATCATTGTCAAAGATGAAATATGTAATATATATTACAGATTTAATTCAATATATTTATTATTAGTTAAATATGTGGAATTTTAAATAAAGATTTTGAGAACCCAATTTTGAAAAAACCCATTTGGGTTTTTTCAAGTGGGTTTTTTTTTTAAAAACCCGCCCGGGTTTTTTCGGGTTGGGCAAATGAAGCCAACCCTGCCTGGTATAGGGGAACCTGGCGGTATTACAAACCCTACCAGACACATGAAAACGTATTACATATATTAGACGACTTTAAAAAGCTCACCCGTCAAAACCTACCCTTGAGAAAAAGTAATTTTTCTTCCGTGCCTCCTCTTAAAAATTTGAACAAAACTAAACGTTTTGTCAACAAAACCTGATCGCTAGTTTAGAATGAAACCAAAAGATCAAAAAGTAGTTTATCTTTTCATTTCATATTAAATATTTGTTAGCATAATTAAAATCTTTTGAAACTTTTTTTTTTTTTTTTGTTTTACATAGAACTTTCAACAAAAGACTAAAAGAGCACGAACAAATTTAAAATGACTTTTATAAATTTAAAGTCACAAAATTATCATTTACCTCATTCAATGTATCTTAGCCACTTAGTGTTGTTTATAGTAAGATGAAATATTAAAAATGCTTGCATCATTTTATAACATCATAAAAACTTATTTTAATTCTACTTTAAATTTTTATTTACAGTGACATTTTAAACGCTATGCTTTCAAATAAGAAGCTTAAAAAAAATGGAATAAAAAAGTTTCTATTAAACGAAGAGAGCCCACTTCTTAACCCAAGACAGTAAAATGTTTCTTTCAGGTTTCGAGGAAAGCATTTTTTCTCAAAAAATGCTAATAAAAGATGGGAAATTTAATTTAAATTTTTTTATCAATACTTTTTATGCGCCTCTAAAAATCTAAAGGGTTTTTTGTGTTTTTTTTAATAATATTTCTGAACAAGCATATCTTTAAATGTCAAGAGTATTTGGATTTGATTTTATTTGCTCTACGGGCTACTGTTCTGCTACACGGGCAAGACCGGAATCTACTGCTTGAAGCCGATACTGAACGGCTATTAACATCCATGCCAGCATTGGGATTCGAATCTACGAACTCCGATAACGAAGACCAGCGCCCTACCCATTCAGTCATCGGTCGTAGTTTTTTCTTCGATGAAATTTATTAGAAACCAGTACAGAACTCGAATTGCCTATTCGTTTCCGCTCTATCTTCCGAAACTAGCATTAACAGAGCTGGAAGTGACCGTCTGTTCACTGGTAGATGCAGGTGACCATCTACAACACTCTATAAATTGTCCTTTAAATTTTAATTTGATTACATTATTAATTTTAGTTCATCTTTCGATATTTCTTCTTATTTATCAAAATTAATTCAAATAACCGATACTAGTGAGTGAGAATCTACAAAATTCAATTGTTTAGGGTATATCTTTTTGTTTTAATTTTACTCTTTTATCCAATTGTAAAATAGTAAGTCTTATAAGATGTTTAATTTCCTTAATCTTTAGGTTTTGGCTTGGTTTGGAGTGCTACGGTCTACTTTTTGCAACACGAGGGCTAATGAGACCGGGACCTACAGCTTAAAGCCGATTCCGAACGGCTACGAACATCCATGCCACTGTGGGATTCGAACCCACGAACTCCGGTACCGAAGGCCAGCACTCTAACCAATCGGCCATCGTTCGGCTAATCTTTAGGAGAAAAAAAAAAAAAAAGCTATTTTCTATTTTGGTTTCCTATTTTGTCATCTTTACTCTTACATTTAAATTGTACAAGTAGTTATGAGCCCCAGAAATGTATTTTATAACAAAGTAGTCAGCAACTGCTTCAAGAGGGTCCGTGACACAAATCTAAATATCATTTAATTTTTTTTATCTTAAATACTACACTTTTGTAAATCAAATAAAACAAAGCCACATGCCTCTACAATAATTACATAAGGTGATACTTTGCATTTTATTTATAGATTTAGTTCGTTGGTTTCTTGTCAGTGTACACCATTCTCTTTTCAAGTGATAAATGTCCTTGAAAAATGTCCTCATAAATTACTATGTGCTAAGCATCTATATTAAAAAAGGTTAAACTGATTACATAACTGATTTTAGTTACTTTAAATTAATATCTTTAAATTAATCTTCATTTGAGCTTTAAATAATGTAAAATATAACAATAGGTAGTATTACTTGAAAGATGAGTACTAGAATCTTTAAATTCACTTAAATGTTTTTTTTTCCTTTTTTCAAAATTTTTAAATTAAAATTCATATAACTCAGATTATTTTTAGTTAAATGGTTCAAATTTTAAACAAATAGACTACATTGCAGAATACATTTTTTTATGATTTGTTATCGGGATTTTTAATTAAAAGAAATAATTTAAATATTTGCCATAAGACGACCTTTCCATAAAAAAAACTACCCCCCAAATCCAAATTTTTTTAATTATTAAAAAATATGTAATCAATATTTAACAATTCCCGAAGACAATTTATTAAACTTTTTTCTACATAAAAACGAAAAAGGTAAAAAGAGCTATTCATTCATAAGTTACGTCAAAATTTAAATGTATTTAATTAAGATTTTAACTTTTTTATTTTTAAATGTTAAATAATAACTATGTATAATAACATATTTAGAGAAAAAGCTCATTACAAAACTATTATAATTCTAAAAAATAGAATTTTGTGTCTCGGACACTCTTAAAACTTTAAAATGACTAAACCTTTGTTTTTAATTAAACTATGCCTATTTAATATTGATAGCTTTATACTGCTTGCAGAATTTTATGAAATCGGCCAGTTGTGAAAATGCGGCCCGCAATAATGAATAAGGCTACCAATGAGGCCCTCCAACCCTTACAAGTCGAAATCCCCTGCTCTAGCATAATCACAAACATTTTTAATGTTATTTACGTAGGACTGACGAGAGAGAGAGGGAGTGAAAGAGAGATGGAGAGAAACATAGAGAAAGAGAGAGAGAGGGATGGAGAGTGAGAAAGAGAGAGAGAGAGAAAGAGAGAGATGAAAGATGGAAAAACATACAATTAGAGAACTTTAGGAGTTATTCATAAACTACTAAATTTAAAATAGCAACAACATCAATGAACATTAAACCTGCTTATATTTGTCCAGAATGAAATAATTTAAAATTTAAAAATAAATTTTAAAAAATTGAAAATATAAGACAGTAATTGAATAAAATAGTAAGTGTAAAAAATACTATTTTTCACATTAAGTACCTTTAAAAACAAAAACTCTCTGTATCCCAGTCAATATAACACACCTAAAAATGCCTAAAATGGACATGGTTGTCAAACATTGAAAGAACTTAGAAAATTTTTCTGTCGAAAAAGAAAACTTATATAGTTAGATAAAGAGGTCCTTGTACAGGCGCTTCACTAATGTAACTCTTACAAAAGTAAATTATTTTTCCTTAAAATTAACGATAGTAATAAGGGAAAATTATTTTTGTAAAGTAACTCATGGGATGAAATACAAGTTTAGTCCTCTAAAGACTACATAAAAATACTGGGTTTTCAATTTCCTCTTTTCCTTTCCTTGAGACAAATTGAACAATGAGAAAAACGATTTCTTAAAAGATGAATATAAAAATTATTTCATACAACTGAAAAAAAAATTAGTTTAAAATGAATAAAGAATATCGAGAATAAAATTACTTCTATAAATAATACAGGAAAGTTTTAAACTAAAAGCGGAAATGTTATAATTTTTTAATGAAATGTCTTTACCATACATCCTATTTGCTTAGATGACTAAGTAAATCCCAAATATAGGTACCTCACACGTCTTTTGTCATCTGACATTGACGTAGCAAGCGACTTTCAGAATACAAAATGTCAACACTATAGACAACTATGTTAGTAAAATGACGCTGACATAAATAAGCCGCAAACATGAAACTTGAATTTCTTCAACTTGAAATATTAAGCACTTTTATGAACGCACACTGCTAACAATAAATTAAATTTTCAAGACAGATTAAAAAAATTAATTATGATAGTCTGCTATCACCATCAGTAGAGATAAGTGTTTTAAATGCAGTATGAAAATTTGTAAATTAATAAGACGACTGCTGTCAACACAGGGTATTTGTTAGACTTCTGAAAAGGCTTTTTACATGAAGCCACAATATGCAATTTCAAGGACGTAAAAGATGACTACTTTCTCTCCGAAAAATGTTTTAAATATTTATAAAATTGACTTAAGACATGAGAATACATTGTGAGTCACGAGAAGTCCATTATAAACAAGGCAAAGTACATATATTCCGTTCAACCTGAACATTTTAACAAACAATTTATAAATTAGATATCTAAAAAAGTTAATATAAAAGTTATATAAAAAAATAACCATACTGGCAATTTTTATTGCACCTTATCCTTTCAAGAAACAATGTACAAATTATCATAGAAGAATGTAAGTGCCCTATTTTGTACATGAATACGAAATTAGTTCATGCAACTCTTATGAAAACTGCGAATTGTCTTTTTGCGACAGATGTGTGGTATAAAATGGGCAGTAACAAAGCAACAACTTTATAATGAAGTCTTGCATAAACACATAATTACAAAGGAAAGCAAATATATATAGCTTTAGAATAAGAAAGCTGCGATCATAAATTAATATAAAATGAATGAGTATTAATATTGAGTTCAACAGAAACAAAAACTATAAAGATACGAATAAAAGTTAGCTAAGATTGCTCAAAATAAGACTACAATAAGATGATGCAGTTTCAAAAATTTAAAAGTCATTTAATAAGTTATTTATTAAATAGTTATTAATTAAATATGTTATTTACACAGAAAAATATTAGATATTCTTCACAACTTATCGTAAGCATTTCATTGCTTTATTTCGACATAACTTTAACAGTAAAATAGATGTTAAAGCTCTAAGACATTTAATAGGCCTTGGTCTTACACGTCCTTTAAATTGAATCTAAGAATTCATTTACATTAATATTTTTTAAAGAAATAAAAACAATTTCCATTTACTTTGGTTCTGCCCTGCTAGTAAGTTTCCTTAAAAACGCGAAGTTAAATGAGAAAAATAAGCATAGAAATTATCATTGTAGTGACCCAATTTATTCCTTTAATTCAAAAGCAATGGTGCCATTCATGTAAAAGTTTTTACAACATGAATCTGGAACAATTTTAAAGTTTATAAAAAAAATATATATATAACTTTTTGGTGTTATATCAAAAGTGACCGCAAATTAGAGAACCGAAGTTTACCTGTACATATGTTTTCCCCGTCTGGGTACTTCATGCGCAGGAATGCCTCTTCAACGACGCAAAACGCAATTTAGGGAAAAGGGAAATTGCCACTTCCAAATAACTTACTTTACGCAATATTTATATAATATATTTAAGCAATATAGGCTCTTTTCTCAAACAACTAGTATTGTATTTGCTATCCATAATGCATAAGTAAAATATATACAGCTATAAATGTATTAAATATTAATTCCATGTTTACTGAACAGTAAAATAGGATATTAAATTAAAAAAAACATTTTTCTACTTGTTATATGGAAAACTAAGGGGATTTTCATATTTTCATATATACCAAGAGTAGCCTAACGCCGACTTGCAGCGGAATTCCTAAAATGTATAGCTGAAATTTATTACAGCAAATGTAATATTAGCTTGACTTAATAGATTATTATAGATATTCATGTATAGCTTTTGGCTGTTCTATTGTTAATTTATGAATAGTAAGAAAAACTATAATTTTTTATGTCACATGTATATAACGTGGACAGAAGAGTCTTTTTGGTTGGCTAGGCTTAACATTTATAACTGTATTTTTAATTTAGAAACAAACTGACTGCCGTATAAACAATTTGGATTGAAATTATCTTCAACTACACAAATATTTGGATAAATGACTGGCGACAACTATGCTGACAGCCATGTACTTAATGAGTACGTGAAATCATTAGGATGAAATTTACAACGACCACAAGATGGAAAATCACTCTAATTCGATGAAAGTTTAAAAAAAAAAACAATACTTTTAAGCATATAAGACTGGAAAAAAGAGATTAAGTAAAAGCTATTAAACTTCATTTAAATAAAGACATTTATAGAGGGTTCAATAAATACTTTCTGTTACCTAGAAAAAAAATTGTATAGCATAATTTAAGGAATAGTGAAAAAGTAATCATAGAAGTATTGATATTTTTAAAAGATTATTTCGCGCGGAGAAATACTTCAACTCAAAGTATAGGTAAAAAAATAAAGCAATAATCCCTGGAAGTATACTTGACTTATTTCTCTACCAATGATTTTAGCTATGTTAGTGGATCCCAATTTAACCGAAAATATTTTTACAAAATAAAATACAAACAAGGTCTATATCAATGTCGACTTGCATCATATTTTTCTCCAACTTTAATTTGACAGCTGAAAAATCAAAAAGATAAAAGTACGTCCAAACAAAATTAAATAGACAAATATTTAAGGGGAGGAGAGGAACTGAAAACAAACTAGTCGGAAATAAAGCCCAACATAAGAGCAGAGTTCATACTCGAATTTGTAAATAAAAATGAACGAATTTAATAGATTGCAAAAGAAAAATTACAATTTTCAGGACTACTTTTATAAGTCCAAAATGTTCTTCTATCCCTATAAAAGCCTTTTTTTAAGCAACGTAAAATCTAAAATTAAACAGTTAATTGAACAAAATTTTAATAATCATTCAGTAATTTATAACTAGGGAGAGAACTGATGTCTGATGATTATCCAGCATCCGGCTGGTTTTTAAATATTCGAAATCCATCTGGATATATATAAATCAAAACTCAGAAGTTTTGCAAAAGATGGCACCAAAATTCAGGAGTTTGAAAGGCTCTACAGAAAATATCAATGCAACAGTTACGTAAGAATTTTGAAGAAACATTAAAAACCCTGGATAAATAATTTAAACTGTTTCTAAAAAATACGACAATTTTACACAGCGTTTAACTCGTACCGCATTCTGAAAAAAATCAAATGATTAATAGCAGCCTACACACCAAAATATTATTTACAATCTCACAATTATAAAGCTCAGCAAAAAGAAACCGTTAATACTAACGCATTAAAATGATCAAAATGCCATGAAGAACCTTACCAAATTGAAGCTTAATAAACTGAAAACAGCAATAACTTACCGAATATAAAATTACATTTCGAAATAAAAGTCAATCTAAATAATGTACACTCCTTAGCGAGTTCAAAAGCATACTAATTATATGGGATAAATACACACCAAAATATTAGCTTACAATCTCACAATAATTATAAAGCTCAGCAAAAAGAAAACGTTAATACTAACGCATTAAGATGATCAAAATGCCATGAAGGACCTTACGAAATTGAAGCTTAATAAACTGAATACAGCAATAACTTACCGTACATAAAATTACATTTCGAAAAAAATAAAGTCAATCTTAATAATGTACACTCCTTAGCGAGTTCAAAAGCATACTAATTATTTGGGATAAATACTCTGAAATTGAATGCACAAAACAGAGCCGAGGATGTCAGAAACATCCTTACCTCTCACAGAAAAGTTTAAAAACATTGAGTTAGGCGCAACACATTTCAGTAAAAAGCAACTAGCTACAGTGCAAATTGGCTCAGCGTAAGCAAATACTAGCATATATAATATATATATATAGATATATTTCTTGAACTTAACTAAGCAGCCACCACCGTAATTCTACATTGCTATTACCTTTCGGCTTAGACTCCTCATTAAGAGATGGAAGTTGGTTTTGTTTTCGTATGCACCACTCGCTAAGGCCGCTGGTAGACCTCGGACTCTCTGTAATTAAAATTTTTTCTTTTAATTTGACTGAAACCAACTAAACGAGATGCGAGTACAACACAAATTGTACTTTCATTCTGCACTTTAATACATTCATTTTAATGAAAATTTGCAATTGGCAGCAGTGACAGGACAAATAGCCGTCTTAAACAGAGGCCATAAAAATGAAGTCGCTGAAAATAAAAGTATTATATAAGAAATAAAATTTTTTAAAAACTGGATATATGTGTACCATTGGTATATTTTAAGGTAATTAAATATAAATTCACTACCAATAAGTTTTATAAGGAAAACAGCGGGAGAAACTAAAAAAACACTTTAACATTACATCAAAGAAAGTATTCATATCCATCGATATTCTCAACAATAAACAAAACAAATTTTATTAAAATGCATTATTCACACATCTCATATATTAAAAAAATATATTTATACAGATATACTTCTTAATTCCATCTCAATGTAATAAAAAATTCAGCAAAAGAATTTCTTCATATCCAGATTACCAGTGTTTAAACCTTTTTATAGTTTTGATTGAAGTTTCCATAATATAAAATAAGTAATACATACGTAACATTTATTTAATCTTTAAAAAAATACTTTTAACCTTTTACCTGCTGATGTTCCAAAATCGGTACACAATACTGACTTAAGTTTTCTCAAGATATTTTATTTGAAATACTAAATGTTAATCACTGTACAATGATAGTTTTAAGTAACTTTTGAATTTTAAATTAAGTTATATACATATTCTTCTAATATTCTTAAAAATATCTTTTTTAGGTTCAGTGCTTTTTAGATTTTCGGAACTTTTTATTGTAAAATCTAAATAAAAACTGATGTATTAAAAAAGGTGACAATATTCAGAGTACACTCAAAAACTACACGAGAAAATTTATTGAAAAACTACAGAAAAAAAAATCTAAGAAAAACCTATTAGGTAAAAAACTTTACCCATAATGCCAATGTTCCAAAAAGGGAACATACCAAAACACAGATATTTCTTTGCGCATTATGATAAAAAAAAAATACTTTTTTTTATTTATATTATCCATTCAATGTTCAGCATGTAAGCGGTTAATCAAAGCTATCAAAGAGCCAATTTCCATAATTTTATTTTGATTTCTCGTTACAACACTTTCACTGAACGACGGTCGAATGGGTAGGGCGCTGGTCTTTGACACCAGAGTTCTTTGATTAAAATCCACAGCTAACATGGATGTTCGTAACCGTTTTGAATCGGCTTTAAGTAGTATGTCCCGATCGCATCAGTTCTTGTGTAGCAAGACTGTAGCGTTGCCTGCCAACCAATACTTCCCGTCAAAAAGGAATGATTTCTATAAGTGTTTAAAAAATTAAAATCTCCTATAGTACTGAATATAAGCATGATTGATTGGTTGGTTGATTGGTTGGTTTGAAGGGCTACTGTCTACTTTTTTGCTACTCGAGGACTAATGAGACTGTCACAAACTGCTTAAAGCCGATATCGAACGGCTACAAACATCCATTCCACTAGTGAAACTCTAATCTCAGTACCGAAGATCAGCGCCTTCCCATTCGATCATTGTTCAACGAATATATACAGAGTTATTCAAAACTAGACTTCTAGGAGGTATTGGATACACCTAGATGATTCAAAATCAAATAGCAAGTTATACGAGTCGGATATATAAAATCCTCACGTGATAAGAGGGGGCAACGAATCGCATTTGTGGCGTTCTAATTCTGTCGCTATATTTGGAATGTTGCCATATCAAATAATTTAACGATATAGTATTCTAAGAAATAGTAAATATAATTGGATGTCAGAATTAGGACGACAGAAACTTCGCGAAAAGAACCAAAAACATAACTCCTAACCCCCTCCCCTCCAATATAGTTATAATTGCATTGTTATGGATTTCCAACTCGTCTAAGTGTACCCCTACAACTGTTGTTAGTTTGCTCCTCTAGTTCCGAATAATCCAGCATAAAAAATATAGCAGAAAATTTCCCTGTAATTAAATTTTTCTAATGAAATAAACTATAATCAACACTTAAAAGTATATTCATGTACAGTGATCAAATTGCCGAGATACTTAGAGCGCACATCTCTATAACAGCAAATTAAATTCACTTAAGACCCATCAATTCCGAACTCATCAGATAGGCTCAAGATTCGAATGCGTCCAAAGGATATACGGGAGTGTTTGGTTTGGTTTGTTACGGTCTATAGTTTTTGCTACACGATGGCTAATGAGCTTCGTCCACATACAAACTACGAGATTCGAACATAGAATTCTGAATCTAAATAACTAGTATACATATTTAAACAAAGCAGCGTAATGAATTTCAGGTTCAAATTTAGTCAGAACTGACATGCATTTAAAGAAATTGTAACGAAAGAAAATTTACCTTAACCCTTTTTAACAATCCTAACTGAATATTTCCTCAAATGTTAGAATAAATTTCCAACATGCAATAGATAATCTTAAGTATTTGAAACAAAAGATAAAAATTTATTGGCAAAAAGCACAATTTCTACAAACAAAAAAAAGTATTAAAAATGTATTAACCTCTCAATGCACAGTTTTTTTTAAAAAGGCCGGCCAAAAAAAATGAATTTTTTAATGTAAAAAATACAATTTAGAACGTTGAATTTAGAAAAAAATATATACATGTTATACTTGAATAAGTAAGTGTTATAGCTTACAATCCCATGTAAATGATAAATATCAATAAAACGATTTTTTTTTCTTTCACATTGTTATTTTCAATTCTCGATTGCATTCGAGTGTGAAAAATTATAGCAACATAAAGTACAATGCCGCTCGAATTATCTCGAGTGTGCACAGTTTGGCCAGTTTAGCGCGCTCGAGTTAACTCGAGCGTGCACGTTAAGGGGTTAATATTGTAAACCACATTAAATAAAAATTACCTTCACAAGAAGAATACGATACTACCTTTGTGAGAATTCTATTTTTAGCGTCTCCCCTTTTTATTTGTAATTTAACGAATCAAAACTTTACTTCAGTAATAAACATGTGAATCTTATCAAGGCATGAATGAAACTTTCAAATGAAAATTAAACTTAATATCGCTATCTAATAAAATAGTAACAGTAAATTGTGTTAATTGCAGCGCAGCAGAATAGCAACAATCAGCAAAACTTTTGACCCAATGCATTTCTGAACCGGGTGTGATTCGACATCAGTTTTCATTTCAGGAGCTTTTTTATCAAGTCTCACTCAACACTCTTTCAAGTCCAAACCAATAGATGCTCAAATAGAAACTTTTTTTTTCGTGTGTGTGTGTGTGTGTGTGTGTGTGTGTGTGTGTGTGCGTACGTGCAAGAGAGAGAGAAACGTGCGAAAAAAAAAAACAGGATTTCACCCTGGAAATGGCTTCAAGAGATATGCACTTGAAAATTACAAAATACAATATTGTAAATAAAACTGACATTTAATTGTTTCTTCCTTTATTATTTAACAAATTGCCCTTTTTTAACGAAAATAAAAGAAATCACTTAAAGACGTAAAACTGGTGGTAAGAAAATAAAAACATAATTCGAAATTCAAAGGGTTAAAGTTCACTGTGTTACTACATCAATGTTTGGATACATTGCAAATCTGCAGTAAGGCAAAACAAAGGGTTAAATTCTATAATTAAAGACAATGTATAATAAATACCGTAAACTGCACTGTTATGAAAGACCAAAAAAAAGGTAAATATTTTTTGAAGGAAAAACAAAGTTTCACCCCATGCATAGTGCATGATAAAACGCAGCGCAAAAGGTGGGCACACATGTTATAAGCGATAAACATTAAAAAAATTAAAGGAAAAGTGCGAGAGAAACTGAATCAGATCTGTCACTACGCTGAAGCATGGATGATAAACGGAAACTGAGCAGAACTGAAAACAAGAACAAGTGCAGACCAAAAACATTACTTAATACGTCAAGGTTATCAACATTCATTCTGAAAACACGCATTTGTCTTGTGGCTATTTGAAATCAGAGAGCAGAACAGATGATCGAAGCAATCAAGATTTCAGGGCTGACTAAAACCAAAACAAAAGTATTTATCATGAATATCTATATAATACCTACTACTGGAATATTTAATTAAATTATCGTTTTGATAAGTAAACACGCACACAGATTAAAATAACCACCATATATGTATATGAACAAAATATTCTCGATGACTCAGTTAAAAAGGGAGGAAAAACTCCAGAACCGACAGAAATAAACCTGCTATTGCGGCAGATTCGTTTGAGAGCTAAATGATTCAACACTTTAAAAACTTAACAAGAACTTAATTATCAGAATGAACTATACTACTCAATAGCTCTTTTCTCTTTTAGTTCTCTAAAACTACGATTCTAAAACTGGGTGCCGCGGCACACAATAGTGAGCCTTGAGCGTATGCCAAGAATACTGCAGCAATATAGATAATCGATGAAAAATTTTGAATTTATTCAAGTACGAAGGTACTTCATTTAAGTTGCCTTCTCTCACTACTGCACCGTAATCGAAGTGTGTTTGAATTGTATTCTTCTCGTGGTACGATTGATCCTCTACTTCCGTGGTTTTCAAAGTGGGTGACATAAACGTAAGCAAGGGGTGCCGAGGTGAAAATTTTTGAGAACCACTGCTCTACACAGAATGCTTCCACTTCTGTTAATTCACTACGCTGTTGGATACAGCACTGCATATTGATATCTCATAACATTCTGTAATAAAGAAGTAGTTACAATCCAAACACTAGACATCCTTATCAACCCTCTCCCCTTCGTGAACAATGCATAGAAATATAACAGTTTCCAGCAAAATACTCAAGCTATCTATTTTAGTTGGTTGGTTATTTGACAGAACGAAGTATAACATTTAGAAACTCAGCCGCTACACAAAATGGAAAAGAATTAAAGCAGGTTGCTAACGGTTAAAAACATCCGTGACATCGTTGATACTCAATGGTTTGATTAGTTGGCAAAGCTATATCTTTTTTTTCCTACTTGACAGCTAATTAGATTGGGGCCTCTAACTTAAAAATTGATTACGGAGGTTTACTGACATTAATACCAGCAATAGGATTCGAACCCAAGGTCTTCAGCATCGAAAGGAAACGCCCTACGCGTTTGGCCATCGTCCGATCAGTGATACTTGAACCCACAGATTTCGCATACTAGCGTCCTAATAATTCAGCTATCATTTGACCCATCTGGTTTGGAATTTTAACTCTTACTACAAGTATTTTAACTTAAAATATTTTTAAATTGCTATCAAAAGTGACAAAAGTAAAAAAATCTAATAACACACTTCACCTAGGGATAAATAATTAAGAATTAATGTATTTTGACAAACCGCAAAGCATTCGTTACAAAAATGCTACACTGACGAACTTACAACCAGACGGGGAAACAAAATCACAATAAATTGTTTTACTTTTCCCCACGAATCAAAAGAATCGATAACTATTACTCTCAAATTAAAAGCGCATAAGCGACAAAGGTTAGAAACACGTTTCCAATATTCTTGAACTCTAAATACTTAATCCTTCGAATAGATAATACAGCTTAGGAATAAGAGCCATAAGGAAACCTTAAACAGCACAAGAAAAAAAAAAGACCATGAAGAGCAGTCTACATTCCGAACAAGGAGCGATCAAAACTAAGGTTAAACGAAACGACCTAATAAAAAGTGCACTCCAGTTAAGGCGTAAGTAATACTGACTAATGAATTGCAAATGAGAGGGAAAGAGTACAACGTCACATTCAGCATAATGCGAAGGACTGATGACTGTCCAGCCTTCAACAGTGAGTGACCGCACTCAAAGAAATTAACTTTAATACAAATTTCGTTCTTGGGGAATCAAAATCAAGTAATGTCCATCTACATCCAAATTTACGATGAGAAGTTCTTTACTGCTTTCATCGAAACGGTTTTCTGTTAGTTTTGAGATCTAACAACAATATAAACACTATTTTCATGAATTATTCATACTACGAACATGATACGTTTATAACAGAATTCAAATAAATTAGCGAAAACTTTTTAATTAAATCTTCTAATAAATCGTAAAGAGTAAAACTATACATGAATACTTACGAATATACAGAGGGGGATAGATCTATAATAACATATATAAATCAAAAATAACAATTTAAAAAAATAAGCAATCAATAACTTCTAATATTTAAGACATTTCTCCATGTCAACAATTTAACTCACCTTAACCATTTAATCCTTAAAGTCTAGTGATCAACACATTTTGTCTTATTTTAGTCAAATAGTTTTCACAATATACCTTTAAACATCAGTAAAACTTTTTAACTTTTAAACTTTTAACTTTTTTCTTCTTAAAACACAACTTTACTTCATATTCCTGGGTTCTCACATCTCAACAGATCAGTAGCACAAACAAAATTCAGAATTACGAATGAAAATCCATATCGACAAAATGCAAAAAGCTTAAGAATGTTAAATTTCATAGACTTATTTTCCTATTTCTGAACCAGATAAACCTCTACAAAGCGTTCCATCTCCATGTTAACAGCACCAGCGAAATGTCGACATCAATCGTTTACAATAAAATCAACCGCACAAATATATTCTTCACCTTTCTCTAACCATTCTTCAATGTTGATTTGGCAAGTAACAGAAGTCACGTGTAGTAGAATTTGGAATACAGCCAAAACCTGATCTTAGACGATAGACAAGGAAACGCATGACAGTGCCATCCAAATAAACGTTAACTCACCTCATTTAACATGCTTCATTTTTTAACTGAATCAAGTTGATTTCAAACGCTGAATATCAATAAAGGCATATGCTTTCTCAAAAAGACAAAAATCTAAAATTATTCTAAAAAAGAAAAAAATCAAAAACTCTAAGCTTATCTCTGACTCTCGTAATCAAATAGCATACTAAAAACATAGAAAAACCCTTTTTTCAGGAGCAATTAATATTTTCTCCACGAAACATTGCACGATAGCAGTTTACGTTCTTTTACATGATTTCAACGAATTTTAAATTAGGAAGCACAAATCTGTTGAAATCACATTTAATTAAAATTTTAAATTTCTCGGAGGGGTTGGATAATTACTTTATCAAAATATTTAATTTTATATTTTAATATTAAGAAATTAAACTAGAAAGAACAAAACTGAATTTTCTTTTAAAAATATTAACTTTCACAATCCTACAGTAAATTAATCATTTAAAAAATATATATCATAAATTGTCGTTTGACATCTACGGAAAGGAATAATCACAAACACAAAATTGACGACTGCAGCTGTCAACCCACCGTATACTAATGTTTGTTAGTGTCATTTCAGCGTTATTCTACTGAGTATTAATTTGATGATTTAAATAAAAAATAATTATAATTAAGATTAAATATAACCTGAAAATAAAGCTAACAAACAGTTATAGCTATATGTTAAAGCTAACAAATTCTGAAAGTAATTTCTTGCTCTTAAATAAAATTTCTCTATGATACACAACAGCAATTACAACAAAAACGCAACTTTTTGATCAGTAAATACAAACTAAAATATACAAAATCTAAATGGTTTAAAATTATAAAATCGCTAAGACAACACTTCTCAATTTTACATAAAATCGAAACAACAGATTTATTTGCTAAATACTGATAAAATTTAAATTTTAAAATATCGCATCTTACTTAACTGCAAATTTAACAGCTAAAACTCTAAAGAGCCTATTTCATCTTATTTTCCACTCCCGTCAAAAAGATTTGCCTTAAAGAAGAACAGTGTTAGAGTTTTAAAGAGTGAAATGAACTTAACTTTAATTGGATATAAGAATTATGATTTCCTTCTTTGCAACCCGAAATTTGATAACAAAATGATAACGCGTAAATTTAATAAAAAATTTTATGCAGCGATTTTTTAATCACTGCATAAAATTTTTATTAAATTTACGCGTTAATTTCTATTAAATTTAAAATTAAATTTTTATTAAATTGTATAACCTGAAACGCATCTGCAAGTGTAAAGGCAAAAGAGCTGTTAACTTTCAATTAAATAACTGTTGATGGTTTATTATACAAAAAATTATTCACAGTTATAAAACCGTTACCAGCAGATTAATCTAAAGGTTTTTTAAAAGATTTGGTTTGGGTTATTTTAGAGCGCTACGGTCTACTTTTAAAGGTTTTAAAGGTCTGATTTTATTATGAAAAATACAATGCCCGTTTTCCTTGTTCCTCTTGAAGTAAAAGAAACAGATCATACTTGAAAATAATACAGCAGATGTTCAGTGCAAACAGTAACACACGCGCATCCTTTAACATAAGTTTGAATAAATGTCATGAAAAAATATTTCCAGGAATAATTCAATGACAATTCAACTCTAATAATTAAAATCTGTAACAGTTAAATACTAGATTTCAAATACAAAAACAAACATGAAACACACTGAAAGACTATGTTTGGAGCTCAAAAAATTAAATTGAATAATAAGCGAAAAAATAATGAAACAAACGAGCTGGAGCATTCAAAAGTAGCCTAATGTTTGTAAGAGTAATAAGTTTATTAGTATTTTTAACGGTCTTGAGAAAGATATACTTTCGAATTTATTTTTACATGAGAAACCAGAAAAACTATAATAGACACAAGCATTAAAGCACGGATTTGAGAATCTGGAGAGGGAGTTAAGTCAGTTTTTTATTTATAATGCGCTAGTTAAGATGAAAATTTGATAAAAACGGACATTTTTCCGTGGTGTGGTTTGGTTTGATTCGATCTAGAGGGCAACGGTCAATTTTTAGCAACACGAGAGCTAATAAGACCGGTGTCTATTGCTCATAACCCTCTAATCACGGGTAATTCTTCTTACTTTCGGTTTAAAATCGCACGCAAAAGATTTTAAACAATATGGATATTATAAAAGATATTCTAATCACGATTGCCGCAATTACGCGGCTAAAACTCATTCCGAATAGTTTTGAACATACATTCCCAAAGCGGGATTCGAACTCACGAATTCCCATATTGAAAGATAGCACTTTACCCATTCGCTCAGCGTTTTGCAAAATGTTTGGCAAATTATTTAGAAATATATATACAACAATTTAAATATATAAAAAAATATTTAAAAATATAGATACTTAATGATATGAAGCTTATAATTTTCGAGAAATGCTAACAACCTAACTCTAAAAGGGAAATTAAAAAAAAGAAAATGAATGACAGATTGCTAGCAGCTTTCCCATGAATATATTCAAATAAAAATTAATCCTTCTGATTTACTTTTTTCCTATTTAAAACCTTTCAAACGATTCGCTTTTGAAAGATTTTAAACTATCGCACATAGGCTCATATTTAGGTATTGTGCGTCCCTGTAAATAATTTGCTGACCCCACCAGTGCAAATATAGTCTGAAGCAAGAAAGCATGCCGAGATTTTACAGATAAAATGAACTGAACTTCGGCTGATATAACAAATAATTAAACATATGATAGCAGTATGTTGTAGTCTTTAAAATATTAAAAGTTACAACGTAATTTTAATTGGTGCAGTTATCTCAATTATTCAAAAATACGAATTGAAAAAAATATTTGGTTTCGAGCTCTACGGTGTACTGTTTTGCTCACAAGGCTAATGAGACCGGGACGTACTACTTTAAGCCAATTCCAAATGTACCGAAAAACAGCTCTCTACCATTCGGCCATTAAATATTTTATTTCATAAATTAGTTACACTGTAAATTAATAATTTATTCATCCAATAGTTAACCAAATATTATTACTAGTATTAAGAAAAATAATTACCAATATTATTATCGATATTGGTTTAGATATACTTTCAATATCACATTGTTCACCTAGACATTGCCATCTCTCAGATTTTGCTTACTAGTAAACGAGCACAGAAAAGCACAGCCTGAAACCGGGGTTGGTTGTACTGCATTGATATATCGGCTGCTACCATATTACAGTCGACATATGTCACTGGTGACTTTACGTCATAATGACGTCAGAAATCGCCAGAGATAGAAATTTTGAACCATAAATTTCCCCCTCTGACATCATTATGACGCAGAAGTCACCAATGACATATGTCGACTGTAATATGGTAGTACCCATCGGCTATGGAGCGCAAATTTTTTAAATGAAGTGAAGTAAATCATACTAAAAGAATTTCCTGCGTACTGTGACTTTCCATAAACATACCTATACGTCAACCCTATGCAATCAATAAGTATATTGAAAAAATTGAAAATTCGTCAATCTCAAGATCATCCAACTAATCTTAAAAAACCTATGATGATGTTGAATTATTAATAAAGATTGAAGGGTGCACTAATCAAAGTTTAAAAATTTCAAATTATATAAGATCATGTTACTTCTAAAATTATGACTTAAGTAATGACAAAAAAAAAAAAATAGCATGGGAGAACTACTCTTTTTATTCACCATTATAAAAAAAAAGTTAAAGAATTAAACTCGGAAAATATTTTATTTCATTCAAGCAATTACTATGTGAATATTATAGGGCACGTTATCTGCAAGCAAACCACTCAAACCTTGCAAGAAAACTCAAAACTTTAATGGAAACTAATTATAATCAAATGGAAATTAATAATAAAAATTGTTCTATGCTAATAACTAAAATAAAGTAATTCTTCTAGTTATATATAATTTATTTAAGCACAATTAAGTAGCCTTATATTTTTCTGAATTTAAACAGTTATAATATATATAAAGAACCCTTTATGTAATTTACAAAGTAAATATCACATGACACTAGCTATACAGCAAACTCTATACACAGATAAGTATATTCAAAGTGAAAGGAAAATCAAAATACAACCTCCCATTTCAGACCAGAAAAATTAACTCAATATTACAATTCATCAATTTTTGCTGCACTTTAAAAGAACGTAATTTTTAATTTGAACCTTTATTTCTAAAACACATAAATTATTTCCTTATTTAAAATAAAAGAAATAATAAACATAAAATGATAAAAAAATATATGCAATAAATAATGTTCAAACAAAATTATTAACCTAATAACTGACCATTTATATACAATAGTCACATGCTTGTGTTAAACAGTAATGGTTTAAAATACTATATGCCAAAAATATCAAACAACACAAAAACTATATCTGCATAATTCAGTTTCATCTTAAAACTATTAAACTTATATCTTAACCATCCCAGAGTGATGAATGTGTGAAGGAAGCTTGAGGGAAAATTTTACCCTATTTAAAAAAATAAAAAATAAATGAATAAAACTGTTCATAGTGATGGACAAAATTTTTGGCTAGGGACTATAACTTACGCCCACCTCCTCTTTTTTTCTCTTTGCAATCAAGCAAATTTTAAAATAGTTTTTAAAATACAAGAAGGCTACCATTTCTTGGCGATGTCTAATATAATCTATCAATATAAAAAATTTTATTGGAATAAATATAAGTTGTTGTTTTTTAATTTGTTAATAATAATCGTAAGGAAACGACTTCCTCATCAACATTGTACTTTAATAGTTACTTAAAACTAGAATGAAAATTCGGTGACATTTTTGGAGAAATTTCACACAAATTGTGTTTAGGGGGAATATAGGATCCTAAAAAATTTTTTGTACTCCAATAACAACCCTAATTACAACATAACATTAAATTTTTTAAGTTTAAAATGAATTAACTTAATTTCTAAGATGTATAAATCATTTCAACATTTTTATAATATATATCTATATACATGTATAAAATGATGAAAAAGTATAAATAAAAAAAAACTTAAACCAAATATTTAACTCAATTTACCAATTATAGAAAAAAAATGCATGTGCTTATTAATAAATACAGATTTAAAGCAATGCTAGTCAGAAAATTAAAATAACAAAAAAAAATTGCATAAGTCATTTCCATTTGAAAACAATTAAACTTATGACTATTTAACAATCCTATTTAAAAGATATACTATTAATCAAAATAATCCAAAATAGTATATATGAATTAGAAACTCTCTCCTTAGAAAACTTCAAATAAGACAACATATTTGCAATATTTCTAAGTCTAGAATATAATATTCCCAAAATAGAGGTATTGAAATAAAGGACAAAAAAATTAATTATATCAACTTTATAAAAATCCATATATTTAGAATAAAATTTTAGAAAACACCGAAAAAAAAAAATCAGTAGTATTTACTATTTTATACTAAAGTTTACATTTGAGAAACCAAAACTAGTAGCTATTTATATAAATTTTCTATTTGATTTAATAAAACTAGTTTAAAGCTATAAAAGCATGAATTTTTTCCTTACAACTTCATACATGCCATGGTTTATATTAAAAAATGATTAAATATTTTAAACTTTGAATAATTTTAATAAGTTTAAGTTTATAAATAAAAACAAGTGCTCAGTAATAAACACAAAACCTTTAACACTGATGGCATTCATCTTCCTAGGTTTGAGACAATTTCTAAAATAGAAGTATGTTCACAAAATCTAATATCTCGACAAATATTTTATAAGTCATAGCTTAAGAGATCAAGTAGTTTTTGAATTATTAACTCTAAACTTCCTTTCCTTTACTTAATGTAAACAATAACAAAAATGGTTACTGTTATGACAAATTTCTGCATTTTAAATTACATTAAAAAAAGAGGTATCAAAATCTAATCACTTTACACGAGAAAATGAAATAAGATTGTTTTATGTTTATTACTCTCTTACATACAACATATTCATACTCTCACAAAACTTCCTAATACTTGCATAAAAAAATAGCTATATTACATCTCTTTCAAATACATTAAGCTTTTGAAATTGATATTAATTAAAAGTTTGATAAGATACGTAATTATAAATTATAATAACTATTAAAAAACTTTTTCATAATATATAATGATAACTTACATAAGAATAAATTTTCTAAGATATTTAAAAGCATGATCGTTGGAAAAACAAACATTTAAAACAAGAATGCAGAATATTTTCGGTACACAAATTACAAAATCATAGAGCATTGAAACCTAGTTATGCTCATAAAAATAAAAAATAAAAGTTAATAGCTTTCAAACAAAAAAATTTCTCATTAAATGTGTAACACATATAATAAATTAATCATAATTCTATGATATTTAAGATAAAAGTTTCAATAAACTATTAAAATATTTTGTTCTTACTAATAAACCTGACTCCCATTACTATAAATATTGTAATTTGTCCATTTATAAACAGACCCTTTCCTGGAGATGGAGCACTTGTATGCAAAAAAAAATTGTTTTGTGTTCCAATATAATTTTAAAATGCATGAAACGACAAAAATTTATACATTGATGTTATGCAAAACGAACGAGTGGCATTTGCAATAACAAATAAACGATAAAAACACTAACCTTTAAAAAATAAATGTTTATGAAGTTACAGAGCATAAACATAATGAGCAAAGTTCATTTTTACTGCTGAAGTTCTGATAAATCAGTTTCCTATGTACACAAATACCATCAAAACCCTTCACCATGGAATTACAAAACTTGTCTATGTACTCGCAATACAAAAAAAAAATTTTTTAATTAAAAATATATATATATATATAAACAATATTAAACAGAAGTTTATATGCCAGATTTTATTATAAAAGTGATATATTCAACTAGTATGTTTACTATACTGGACAATGTATATGTCCTTGCACAAGTAACTTTCACTTTACAAGATACCAATCGAATTTGGTGCCCCTAATTTTGCCACTTGCATGCAAGGCATTTGCTGCATATTTACTGGGAATAGGCCTAATTATAAATATCTAAATTATAATAAGAAATATATGGGAGACAATCTCAAACTAAATTAACCCTCTGACTGACAAAATCTGAGATAGAAAAAGCATAAGAGCATTCAACACTCTTGAATACATTTTCTTTCTCTGACAAAATAAGAATGAAATAATGAAGTCGTAACATAAAGGCAAAAATATGCAATTTCTTCAACTCAAAATTACAAATAAAAGATAACGGTCAAATGACTGGTTACTTTATAGGCTTATGATTTTATCAGTAGGAACAACAAAAAGAGAAACTACATATACATATGTATGTTAGATCGTTAAAACACAGATAAACATAGTATATAAATGGAAACCTTTTTAAAATAATTAAATCAGATTTAACTGTGTTAAATTTATATATAAAATTATTAAGGAAATCAAATGCAAGACTACTTTAATGCATTTCTATATTGAATACAAATTACATTACATAACTTCAAAATAAAAGTTTTTTTAAATACAAACATATTTAAACTTTTCAACTCAGGTCATTAATTCAAATACTTGTGAAAAAACTAAAAACTACTTTAAATTTATTCTCACAATTCAAATCTCATGAACTAAAAAATTAAAATCTGGATACAGAAATCCACTTAAGTATTAATCTTAGAACAAAAAGTAATCAACATCTCTAAACAATCAGAAACTCTTGGCATCAAAATATCATAGCATGTATTTCCTACTGATAGCACTGAAATGTTTTTTTATAAGAGGTAAAATTATATATATTCAGAGATAATATAAATTCCAGTAGTCTTTAAATTTGTAATATAAAAATTTTCTTTTATAAAATTTGTTCTCAAATATTTATTTAAAAATATACAGTCGTTAAAATACATTTTAAAATTTATTTTCAGGAAAAAACACATTGGAGTGATAAAAATAAAATGCACAACCTAAAATACACAATTTTTTTACATTTTAAACATTACTACATATTTTTTAAAAAAGGTAATAAAGAACTAAATAAATGAATCAAAATTTAATCTGACTAATTTAATAGAATAGTTACATATAAAAGACGTTTATCAAGAGAACTTATGAATTATTTTAAGTTACGATAGAGATTATGTACTACATATTATAATATGTTATCTGATTAAATCATTTTGATAGTTTAAATGAAAAGACATGGTTGTATTTATTTATAAATTTTAGATATAAAGAATTATAGATTTCAAAAAAGACACATGTCTGCACATTATATAAAATAAAACCCAATAAAGAGACATTACTTTTGTAATCCTTGCTCAAAATTTTATCATTCAGTTGTTAATCTTTCTAACTTAATGTTATGTTGATATACGCATAATATTACGTACTGTACACTATCTCAAAATGGAAGATCACCTTCCAAAAAGATTTAGAGCTTTTTTTATGTTTTATTTGATATGAGAACCAAACAACAACATTTATTTCTCATCTTAGTCAGTATTAGTATGATCATAGAAAACATATGTAATTGCAGCTGTTAAATTCTCATTCGATAAAGTTTTTCCTTACATTTAAAAGTAAACATTTTTATTTTCAATTTATATTACTTACTAAACAAAATAAAAATATATATACACCTCAAAATAGTATTGCAAAATAAATTATTAATGTAATAATTATTTTCTGTAATACTGAAACATTTGAAAAAATTGTTTTTAACTTTTGTACAAGGAACAAAATAATCTTTGAAGTAAACATTATGCAGTTCACTGTTATTTAAGGGTTTAATAAATGTCATTTTACGCGAAGAAAAGAAAACTAAATAGTCGTATGCGAGCATTGGTTACAAAATACTTAATTGGAACACATAATTGCAAAACTAATCATATTTTCTATTTCAAATAACTAAACTGAGAAAATATCATACAAACTGTAAACATTTACTTACCAAATATTACAGTTATTAGATTTTTGAAACATTTCGAAAAAAATAATATAATTACACAACGATACTTTCAAAGTTGTAATTGAAATAACAAACATTTAAAAAACATTAAATAGTTTGGTATCCCCTATTTTGCATTTAGTAAAAGACTATAAAATTATAATAATCAAATACAATATTATTTCAATATTCTAACAGAAACGTCACCATAACATAAAATTATAAACAAAACACTCGATCACTTTCGTATGCATCACTTTCGATTTTAAAGTTTATTATTAATTTTTAATATGGAGCGTATAGTTACCAAAAAGCTTTTCCGTTTACAATCTCTTAAATTTATGCGACAAACAGAAACAATATTAACCGAATTAAAAATATTTTATCCATGGAACGTTTCAATTAAACATATGCAGTAATTTTTTTGTTCTCAAATACTATTTACATAAATTTTAGTTTTATGTAATCGGATAGAATGATACAAAAAATAATGGTAATTTATGGTATATTAGTACAGTGTCGTTAACTTAATTTAGAACATCAAGGCGTGACTTTTAATAAAATAAATAAAGATGTAAGATGTGAACTAGAGGTAATTCACGCGTATTATTTTCAACAGACTTATAAACTAATTTTAGAATTTAAAAAAATACATACCCGGAGATATGTTTCGGAGGAAAATCATAATGCTAATAAAAACTTCATTTTATTTTTTAATTTTTCGCAACACCAGAACCAACGTTTGACGCACACAAACGATGGATTTCTAGTGTATATTGCACACACACTAAAAGCATCTGCAGTTAAGAGTTGGTATACCTGGAATGAGTATTATCTAAAACTGAGAGTCTTTACTCATTATCCTTTTTCATAGATCATACTATCCACAAAATGTTTACATTTTCATTGTTAAACTTTTGAAAAACATATACAATAATTAAATTATCTATATTATTGATTCCCAATTTTTTATGCCTCATTTTTTATACCCTTTTCATGGCAAGTACCTTATCATCAAACATCAAGTGAAATTACAAAACTACTCAATTAATAAATTAGAAATGTAATTTGGTAGAAAAAAATAAGATATAAAGAAAACAGTTTGATCTGTAAAGTAATATCTATCAAAATTATTCCCTGTTTTCTAAATTATAGAAATACTTTTCAATACTACTAATGAGATAAGTGAGCCTAATGTCATGATTTGAGATTATTTATGCAGATAAGTGTCTTTTTTTATTTTTTTTACCAGACTTTGTCGTATCTTTGTTTAAGCATTAATCTTAGTTCCTCGTTTATGGGTAATTCAATAAGTTGCTTCTGCAATAGCATAGATTCATCTGAGATTATACATTTATATGCAAAAGTATCCACCCAATCAGAGATAACCAACTGAAAAATGTCTTCAAATATTTCTCTGAAGTCAGAAAATCTTCATTTCGTTTTAAGTGAACGACCTAAAATTGGCTGCCAATTTATTTACTACTGTAAATTTTAATTTTCATAAAAAGAGAAATTGATCACAGTTATTTTCCTTATATTGAATTTTTCCCAGATCCCTACAAAGTTTTCCAAAGAATATGTAAGTATAAAAATATATCATTGAAAAATATTTCACTTAACGGTTTTCAATTATGAAGCAAAATTTATAAAAAACAAGTATAAAGCTATTATAAACTATCCCCATCTCCTATTAAAAATGTGGAGAAAATAAAGATGCATTAATTTGCTTCAGAGAGATATGCAAAGGCGGGGCCATCGTGATCACGATGGCCCCGCCTTTGCGTATCTCTTTGCATATCCCGGCAAAGGTAACCTAGTAAAGTTGACGAGTGGATCAGGAAGTCCCTATGCTGCAAAAGTTTCAAGGAAAATGATTTAGTTCACTAGCGCCATCTATTGACTAATATATAAACTATAGCTATTCAAGTAATCGTGTAAGAATTTGTTGAGCTGTATAGTATATCATGTTTGAGCTTGAGCAGATTTTGGGCTATTTCAAATACAATTCTATTAACTATTGGATATTTCTTTAAATTAATTTTTAATTTTGTTACTTGTTATTTTTTGTTATTTTAAAAGTATTCTCTGTTACAATTTTGACAATAAATAGCTTGATTTAAAGTATGAAAAAAATACTCATTTAAATGAAAGGAATTTGGATCCTCGACCTGTTTTTCGCAGCTCTTCCCTATATCTGGAAGTTGACCCCTTTGACCCCTCCACCATTCCTTTGGGGAAAAAAGGAGGCTCAGGGGCTGATAGGTTTTCGGATGTGTTGCTCTTTTTTTGCAGATCGGCAGTGAATCTAAAAAGAGGATTCCTTTTTCGGAAGGGATCAAGTTTCCAGAAGCTGACCGCTGATGGAAAGGAGAAAGAGGCTTGTGCCCGTGACCTTCGAGAACGGTTTTCGAAGGTCACGATCTGCCGGTAGTTCAGTCAGAGAGCGTCGGAGAACCTGCGACCTGAACAGATCTTCCGCTTGGAGAGAGGTTTTTCTCGTTTAAGGAGTAAGAAGGAGCAACGCCGGTCTTTTTGTGTCTGGAGCTACGCTTGTCCATCTGAGTTGTCCATCATAGTTGTAGTAAGATCAGGCTCCGGGACACGAAATATGATTTTATCCTATTTTTAATTTTATAATATTGTGAATAAAATTTCACCTGTTATCCAATTAAGTTTAGGAAGAAGTGTTATGCATCCCAGAGACGACCGAACATACCTACCCCAGTAAAGTAAGCAGGCAGGTTACACTCTAGCATAGCGCTACCAGCAAGTGGTGCTACAAATACGTGAATATAATAACTTAGACGCTTATATTTTTCTATCAGATAATATTCATAATCTTAAATTTTTCTATACCTCCCAAAAGTATAAAACAATATAAAATTATTATTTTACTTCGTAAATTAAGTATTACAAGTACATTGCATCTAAGGATAAATATACTATTTCTAGTTTTACTCTTAATTAAAAGCAATAAAAATGAATTATATGACGATACATTTTCTAAGCTGATGAAAGAATTTTTCCAAGTTCTCTTTTACTCTGGCTGAATTTCAACATCAAATTCAATTTACTACGTGATATAATTATTTAATATTGCTGTATACTTTTGGAAGAAATAGTAAAATTTAAGATTATGAATAGTCTTTGATAGAAAAATGTAAGTTCCTAAAATATTGTATTCAATGACATTTTTCCAGGAAAAAAATTTTATCTTTAAAAAATTAGGCTGTTTACTGCCTGTTGTGGACAGCATGAAGTATGAAGAAGGTATCGTGGTAACTCATTTAGTAGAGGCTGAACTTAATCACACATATACCCAGATAGCAAATTTAGTTTGCTGCAAACTTGCAGCAAGTTCAGCATGACAAGTCTGCAAGTTTGAAACAAGACTGCAGCAAGTCTACGCAAACTTCGAAGTCACCATACCTCCAACTTTCAGCAAACTTGACCTCTAACTTGCAGCAAACTTGTTATGCAAGTTACAGTACACTTGTCGTGCAAGTTTGCCGCAAACTTGTCTTATCAAACTTGCAGCAAACTTGTCATGCAAATTACAATACACATGCATGAAAAATAAAACCTTGCTTAATGAATTAACAGAATTAACATATCTATTTAATTTATTAGAAATTTTAGATATTTGAAAATGATAGAGAAATGCTACTTTAAAAAATAACCACACTAGAATAATTAAAATAATAAATGTGTTTTAAAAGATCCATAGCAGCTTGCGGAATGGCGTGACTGCCATGTTATCATTCTTGTCTTTGGCCGGGAAACGTTTGCGCATGCGCTCATTATCTTAACTCTCATGCAATGATGGGAATTTTCGCTTGCTCCATGTTTGTCATAACAAGATTGCCACAGTTTTGCAGCAAAATTACGTTGCAAAGGAGTAATCGCTAATGTTCCGTCTAACTTGCAGGAGTTTTGCTGCAAGTTTGTTGCGTCAAATTTGTTATGACAGGATATAATCCAGAAAAAATCAAACTTGCTGCAAGTATGCATGCTATCTGGGTATTTATTTACGAGAACGACATTCTTACACAGTTACCACAAACACGGCGACATTGAACAATATACAGCGAGTCTGTTGTGTTGCCACTCAGCTTTTGCAAAACTGATAGAAATTTTAATGTTCTGCTAAGTAGCCGCCACAAAGGTTTGCAAAACTTAATTTTAAAAACTTAAAATAACAAAAAGATGAAAGCTTAAGGGCTGTTCCGATCTACTCCTTAAATTTGTTCCGTCTTGCGTAAGAACCGAAGCCAAACGGAACTACGAAGCGGAATTGTTCGACCAAGTAAAAAGTCGCCATAAGGGGAATCGTGACACGACTCTATTCAATTCTCGCACTTGTTTATTTACACACACGAATATATAAGAATAAAATAGAAAAGTTAAGACTAAAGAAATGTGTAGTGTTTTAGGGGACTTAATATAAGATGCAGGTTCACGAAAACATATTTATTCACAAATCACGTTTTATGTACCTTTTTAAGCTTGAAGTTATTGTTCTGATGTTCTTAACCCAAAAACAGAATTCTCTCTATCTGGTGTTGCCAGATTCCAATTGATACAGAGTTCTTTTATTCTGGCTGTTGCCAGATACATTACATCTTTTCCCCCCTTAAAATTAAATTTGTTAAACAGATAATACACATTCAAATATTTAAAACACAACAAATTAACATTAAATAGTCAATAGTTAAATTCCTCATGGAAACGTTTAGGTTCATGTCTAATTCGACTGGAACGTCGAAGAAAAGTTCCTTGTTCGGGAGTAGTGACTTCTGGTAAATGGATATCTGTACCGTCTAACTCTGGTAATTGGAAATCTGAAACAGTCTCTGGCGTAGCTTTTTCATCGGATTTATCTACAGATGTTGGTGATTGTTGACAATGTTCAATGTGTTCTTGTTCTCGTTTCCGTAAATGATCAGCATGTACATGCATACCTTGCTGTGTTCTATAAGATAAAGGACCTGTTTTATCCTTTATTGTTCCTGGTTTCCACGTTTGGTCAATTCCTCGTTTAATCCACACATTGTCTCCAATTTCAAAGTCTCTGTGTCTAGAAAATCTATCATGATAAAATTTTGATTTTAAGCTTTCCACGTCGTTTATATGGTCAGGTTTCAACCGATCAAATAAAGTTGAAAGTTCTCTGTTGAGAAATAGCTTCGCTGGTGTGCAACCCGTTGCTCGATGTATGGTTGTTCGATAAGTAAATAAAAAAACTTGTAGCTGATGCTCTTGATCGGAAAACTGATTAGATGTTTTCTTGAAGCGGGTTTTAAATGTGCGTATGACACGCTCTGCTAGTCCGTTACTTCTGGAATGATAAGGAGTAGATCGAATATGTTTTACACCATTCATCTCGCAAAATTCTCGAAATTCGGTGGAAGTAAATTGTGGACCATTGTCAGACACAATTATCCGACATATTCCATAAGAACTAAATAATTTTCTGAAACACTTTATGATATCTAATGATGTAACATTTTTAAGTTTAAAGACTTCCAGCCAACGTGAATGAGAATCGAGGATGAAGAGCCAATTTTCACCATGAAGTTGAGCTAAATCAATGTGAACTCTATCCCAAGGTTTACCAGTGTTGTTCCATAACAATAATGGAGACTCAGCAATTTTTGGATGATGTTCATTGCAATCATTACAATATCTGACTGTTTGTTCGATGTCTCTATCGATGGCAGGCCACCATACTGACATTCTGGCAACAGATTTCATTGCAACTATGCCAGTATGTGATTCGTGGAGTTTATCAATCACTAAATATCTTAATTTCTCCGGAATCACTAAACGATTGTTCGGCAGCAAAATTCTTTGTTCATAAGTAAGCTCATTTCTTTTCTCAAAAAAAGGAATAAGTGCTTCGTCAATATTTTGTTTTGAGGGCCAGCCTTTCTCAATGTATAGAATTACCTTTGATAGGACGGAATCCTTTTCCGTAAATCTACATAATGTGCGACGTGTTAACGTAAGTTCATGTATTGTGTGATTGGCAATGCTGTAAACAAATGAAGAATCTTCAAATTTACTTACTTTCTTATCTGGTAACGGCAAACGTGACAAGGCATCTGGAACCACCATTTGTTGGCCAGGACGATGCTCTATTTCGTAATCGAAAGCACCTAGAGTTATAGCCCATCTTGTTAACCTTGAGGCTGCTAAACTTGGAACTTCTTTGTGTTGATTTAATATACGCTCTAATGGTTTATGATCACTCTGAATAATGAAATGGTGTCCAATGAGGTATTTATAGAACTTTTGTAACCCAAACATAATTGCTAGGGCCTCACGATCTATATTTGAATAATTGCGTTCAGCAGGTATTAAAGTTCTAGAAGCAGCAGCAATAAGCTTCAGTTCCCCCTCTATGCGATGTTGTATAACTGCACAAGTCCTCGAATTGATGAATCACAAGCTAAAATTATTGGTTGTTTTGGATCAAAATGTA
The DNA here is from genome assembly GCA_032207245.1 of Pardosa pseudoannulata. Classification (NCBI taxonomy): domain Eukaryota; kingdom Metazoa; phylum Arthropoda; class Arachnida; order Araneae; family Lycosidae; genus Pardosa; species Pardosa pseudoannulata. The sequence goes on along the minus strand of CM063502.1, from coordinate 122,974,731 downwards.
CCAGTATGGCTGGAGATGAAATACTTTCCCTAATTTTTTCGAATGTATTTTGATGACGTTCAGTCCATTCCCAAGAAGAATTTTTTGTTAATAGTTCGTGTAAGGGTGTGCACAGTATTTGTAAATTCTTCACAAAGCGGCTATAATAATTCACAGATCCTAAAAATGATCGGAGTTCTGAAACATTATTTGGAGGTGGTTGTTCTCTCAAAGCGCGTATTCGTTCAATGTCTGGCGAAATGCCTGATTTGTTAATCACATGTCCAAGAAATTTAATTTCTTCTTTGAACAACTGTATTTTTGACATTTGTGTTTTTAAACCGACCTTACGAAAAATTTCAAATACCTGTCGAAGTCGTTGAGCATGTTCTTGTATATTTCGACCTCCGACTGCAATGTCATCTTGAAACCATGTAACACCTTCGATTCCAATAAGAAACTGGTCCATCAATTTTTGAAATATTATGGGTGCTGCTGATATGCCAAAAGGCATTCGACAAAAGCGATAATATCCTCTATGTGTAGCAATTACTAAATATTTCCGAGATTCTTCACTAACTTTAACTTGCAAAAATGCATCCTTTAAATCAATTACACTAAAAATTGTGCAACCATTTAATTTAGAAACAATGTCTTCGAATGTTGGATACGGATATTGTTCTGTTATCATATGTTTGTTTATCGTGGATTTAAAATCGCCACATAATCTAATTTGACCATTTTTCTTTGTTACGTAAACAACTGGTGACGCCCATTGTACGGTTTGCTCGTTAATATTAACACTTTCTAAAGTGCCATTTTCTATCAAACGATCAATTTCTTTATCGGCAGCAGGCTTAAGCGCATATGGAACAGATCGAGCCTTACAGATTACTGGTTTTGCGTTATCATGTAATCTGATGACCGCCTCAAAACTTCGAACTGTACCTATTTTAGTTTGATCAAATATATCAGCATAATCTTCAAGAAGTTGTGATTCAAGTGTTCGAACATTTTTATCAATATATTTTACCTCAAATTTTGGTTCTAAATGGAATACTTCCATCAAATCCTTGCCTAATATAGGTACACTGTTACCTGGTACTACTGTTAGTAAACAATCTTCCGATTTCGATCCGATTTTGATTTTCACTTTAATGTCTCCCAGTGTTGCAATCGGTTTATCAGGATACGCAATTAGTTGTTTAGATTTTAAAAGTTTCGGTTTCCCAATTATTCTATAAAAACTTTCAGGTATTATAGATTTCCCTGATCCAGTATCGTATTGAAAATCAATTTCTTTCTTGTTAATTACAGCTCTAACCTGATATTTATTATCATTGCTTATGTGAAAAATATGATGAACGAATTCTGCATTCCCAGATCGTACACATACTTTTTCAAAATGTCCTTTAGTATGACAACTGCGGCAAGTGGCTAATTCAGCTCTACATTTCTCCCCTTTCGAATGTTTACTTTTCCCACATCGAATGCAGACAGTTCGTTTATCTATTCGGAATTTATTACGTTCCATCTCGCTATGAACTTTTGGTTTGGTTTTGAAAACGGTGGGTTTGGCGCCGGCGTTGAAATTGTTTTTCTTTACATTCTGAGTTGGCGTATTTATTTTATTCACACTTGTAACGGGGTTTTTATGATCGGAATGTATAACAGATTCAATAGTTTCTCGATTGATATACGCAGATTCATAATTTAAAGCCGACTTCTCAATCTGATTAAAAGTTGCTGTTTCATCAGAGTGCTCACGAAACAAATGTTCTTGTATTCGGGAATCATTGATACCCAGTATTAATTGATCTCTTAAACGTTCATCTAAAGAATTCTTAAATTTACAGTTTACAGCAAGAGTTCGTAAAGCAGCAATAAATTCAGCTATTGATTCACCGTTACGGCGAAAACGTTGGGAAAATTTTGTTCTTTCGACATGGATGTTTGTTGCCGGTTTAAAATGCTGTTCCAAAAAATCTTTGATTTCAGAATAAGTTTTTTCGTCAGGAGAAATAGGATCAAAATTATCATTTACTAGTTTAAATAAACAAGGTCCCATACAACGTAAAATTAAATCTCGTTTATCTGCATCTTCAGTGATACGAAAAACTCTTATTTCAAGTTCAAAACGTCTAAAATAATATCGTATATCATCCTTACCTGGGCAAAATTCGTTGGAAAGTAAACTTCGATAAATCAATCGCTCTAGTTTCCGTTGACATGATGCTTTACTTCTGTTCTTTTTTTATCCTCGTCGCCAAAATGTAGTGTTTTAGGGGCCTTAATATAAGATGCAGATGTTCACGAAAACATATTTATTCACAAATCACAAATCACGTTATATGTACATTTTTAAGCTTGAAGTTATTGTTCTGATGTTCTTAACCCAAAAACAGAATTCTCTCTATCTGGTGTTGCCAGATTCCAATTGATACAGAGTTCTTTTATTCTGGCTGTTGCCAGATACATTACAATATGCGCGCTAGTGATGCTTGAAAACGTCTGTGAGCTTTCTACAATACAGGGAACCCTACTGTGTTAGCATGCCTCATGAACTATATGAACACTTTTCCTCCATGATTAACATTTTCATCCTTAACTGTGACTTTCACGACTGTACTCAAGTTACCAACCAACCACTTTGAGTGGTAGTCAGTTCTGTCTAGAGTGTTGTACTCGCGATTCAAGCGTGATTGAGTGGTATACTTTTTAGTTATTAAATATGTTATGTTTCTATACATTCTGATCTCTAATCTAAATTTATCCTCATTCAACATACTGCACATTTAGTGACCGCTATGCTGAACAGCAATTTTTTCCCCTTGCAACGATGTATTAACGAGGTTAGGCCTAATTTCTACTTGGTCGCAATCTGAAATTGCCGTGACTCAAGCATCGAACGGTCAATCATGTTATACTTGTAGATTGAAGGTCATTTGAAACCAAATTTCTTGGATATAGATATTATCTGCATTTTTTTAAGTCTCCAGGTATGGTCAAAATATTTATTTTTCTCGTTTTTATGGCTGTTTCCCCTCTCTGATTATATTGTTTTGTACTTGTTTCTGTCTCATGAATAATCATTATTAATAATTTTTAATTCATTGCACTCTATCACATCCATTATTCACCAATTAACATAAACATGAATTTGGGTAATGACACCGGAATTCTGGCAGTGCAAGCTAAAATGCCAACGTTTTCAAAGCATAATGTAAAATTATTTTTTGCCCAATTTGACTCCATTTATGCTAAACAAAATTAATGATGAAAAGGATAAATTCAATTACCTAATTAATATTTTAGATACGGAATTCCTTTCCTCTATTAGTGAATTGGTCTACGCTCCTCCTGCTAAAATTTCATCTACAACTCTTAAAAATCAATTACTAAAACTGTCTGAGAATTCTATCGCTCAAAATACTAAAGCGCTATTGCAAGAGCTTGCTCTTGGCGATCTAAAACCGAGTGCCTTGCTTAGAAAGATGAAAGAAGTATCTTCTAACCAAGTCACAGATGATTTTCTAAAGAATCTTTAGTTACAACGCCTTCCTGGCAACTTTCAAACAGTGTTGGCTGTCAGTGGTGATGAATTAGACAAACTTTCTGAGCTTGGTGATAAAGTGTCAGAACTTAATATCCCAAACAACAACATAATTGCTGCTATTTCTGAAAAAAAAAATGAAATTAAAATCCTACAGCTCCAGGTCTCTGGATTAACAAGAAAACTCGACCAACTGACTGCATCTTTTGCTGACAATCGCTCTCGCCTCTCATATCGTCATAGGGATGGCAGTTTTTCTCGAAACCATAGTCCCTCTAGAGGTCGTAGGCATGATTCTGATTTCTGCTATTATCATTCCCGTTTTGGCCTTCGTGCACGCAAATGTCAAAAATCTTGTTCCTTTTCCCACCTGGGAAACAACAAGTGCATCACAGTAGTGGCATGTGATCGCACACAACCTTCATCTCAGTCTCTTTTGTCTGTATGACCCAGCTACCAAGACAGATTATTTTATCAATTCTGGTGGAGATATTTCTGTAATACCCAATACATCTAAATTAAACCCATCAACCTTTTGTCTTTTCGCTGCAAATAATACTAAAATAGCTACTTATGGACAGACGTTAGTTGAGGTAGAACTAAATCTTTGACGTAGTTTCAAATGGAAATTCACCTTGGCTGATGTTAAGCGACCTATTATAGGATCAGACTTTTTGGCTCATTTTGGATTATTGATTGATCTTAAAAATCATTGTATCATTGATCCCCTAACAAATTTAAATAGTAGAGGTCAGTATATCAAGGGCATATTTACATCAATCAAAAGTATCTCTAATGACTTACGCACTCATAAAATCTTAAATCAATTTTCAAATCTTACACGTCCCCGCCCTTTTAACGGAAATATTACTCATAATACATACCATTTTATTGAAACTTCTGGACCCCGTGTGTTTTGCAAACCGAGAAGGCTACACCCAGCACAGCTCATGGCAGCCAAACAAGAGTTTCAATATATGGTAGAACAAGTCATTTGCCGACCATCTAAATCTAATTGGGCATCTCCTTTGCACCTCGTCCGCAAGAGTTCAGGTGATTGGCGCCCTACAGGTGATTACAGAGCACTTTGTAAAATAACACAGCCAGATAAATATCCCATACCATATATACAAGACTTCGCACACAATTTGCATGGCACTAAAAGTTTCTCTAAAATAGACATTGTTAGAGCTTTTCACTATATCCCCGTTAACCCTAACGACATCAGCAAAACAGCCATTACTACCCCATTTGGTCTATTTGATTTTGTTTTTATGCCATTTGGGATCTTTAATGCTTCTCAAACATTCCAAAGTCACATATATGAAGTCTTGCGTGACCTTAATTTTGGTTTTTCATAGCTGGATGACATTTTAATTGTCAGCAAATCACGAACAGAACACGAGATCCACCTCCAGCAAGTATTAGGCCACCTGGACAAGTATAATTTAACTATAAATCCATCTAAGTGTGATTTTTTTGTGAATGAAGTACAGTTCCTATGACACCTTGTTACTGAACAAGAGTGTAAACCCCTTCCAGATAAAGTCAAAGCAGTTATTGATTTCCCTCGACCAGAGACAGTGAAGCAACTCCGTTTCATTGGTGCCATCAATTTCTACAGACGTTTCTTGCCTAACATGGCTTTCACTCAAATACCTTTAAATAATCTTCTAAAGAATTATTCATAAAATGACAAAAGACCACTTGCATGGGCTAACATTACCATAAATCCTTTTAAGGAATGCAAACGGAAATTGTCTAAAGCTACTCTGTTGTGTCATCCTGATCCTACTGCTACTTTAGCATTGCATGCTGATGCTTCAGATATAGCTGTTGGTGAGAATTACACCAACATACTAAACAATGTCTTCAACCACTTGCTTTCTTTTCTAAGAAACTATCTCCTGCACAGAAACGTAACTCAGCATATGAGAGAGAGTTATTAGCTACCTATAAGGTAATTAAATACTTCAGATACATAGATGAAGCTAAAACGTTCACCATTTTCACAGACCATAAACCTCTGTATTACGCATTTGCTCAAAAACCAGATAAGTGCACACCTCGACAACTCCGTCATCTTGATTTCATTGGGCAATTCTCCACAGACATTCAGCACCTTAGTGGACTAGACAACAGTGTTGCAGTTGTATTCTTAAGCATCAATACAATATCCTTTGATCTCAGGTTAAAATCCATGACTAAATTACAAAGGGATGATAGTGAACTCCGTGAATTATAAAAAAAACCTTCCTCATCGAGTTTGGTGCTAAAGAAGTTTCCTGTTGAAAGTGACTCTACAGCTGAACTATTTTGTGATCTCTCAACCGAAAAAATCAGGCAATTTGTGCCCCAGATTATTCGTCGAAATTTTTTGATATTCTGCATGGACTCTATCATCCTTGCGTCAAGGCAACTATACAACTTTCCCAACAACATTTCTGTTGGCCTGCGATGCAATCTGATGTTGCCAAATGGACTCGTTGTTGCATTTCATGCCAATGCAACAAAATCAATTGGCACACATCCAGCAAACCCGGAGAGTTTGCCATGCCACCCATTCTCGATTTGAACATGTCCACCTGGATTTGGTCGAACCTCTGCCTTCGTCTAAGGGATACCAGTACCTTCTAACCATGGTAGATAGATATACCCGTTGGCCAGAGGCTACTCCAGTGGCAAACATCACAGCAGAGAAATCTCTTCCGTTTTCTACAGAGAATGGATCTGCATATTTGATGTACCACTAGCGTATTACCGCAGATCGTGGACGCCAGTCCTTTGAAATGTTGGAACCTATCCGGATTTTTTTCTTACGAATATCAAAACAACCTAGACTTTATTTTGTCTGTCATTACTACAGTATTAGACAATCCTCCTAGAAAATCCCATGTGCAGAAACGAGAAGACCTTTGGTCACGGAGTGAACCCAACAAGTAAGACCTTTAAGGAGGAACTAAAACACATAAGACATTAACATACATTTTTGTACAACGTTGAGGAAGCAGTGCACAAACATTTGGAGGAAATGCAAAGGGGAAGACAGGCACCTGAGACATTCTGTGCAATAATTAACGACATTAGCCAAAATAACAGAAACTGTACTTGCATCAATTTGATAAAATTTGAGATTTTTATTGGATAATAAAACACAGAAATGATGCTCATTTGTAAAATTGAAACAATATCAAGTGTAGTGAGTATTGAATAACAATAAAAGAAAAAATATTTATAACAATGCTAATAATATCTTTCTTGAACTTAAACAAAAACAACAACGAAATATTCGCATTCAAACATCAAATTTTAGATAGATAATAAATAATACTAGCAACAGATTTAATATTAGCACTAGAATAGTTAACACTATTTACATTAGAAATAGTTAAAATTAAAAAATATCAGAAATTATGCTTACAGTAATTTGATAGTTATTATCACTGATATTTTCAATTAAATAATAAAACAATGTGTTATTTACTTTGCATGAAGCGCAGTTATGCTGCTCAGTTGTAAAAATCAAACAATACCACATGCGTCGTGCACACAACATAAGATGTACAAACAATAACAATTAACAATTAAATAATTATAATTCTATTAGTAAATAATGGTAACAGTTAATAATAATTTATTAATAATGCCAATAGTTATTGCTTACCTGAAAGACTGTTAAAGAAGGAAATAACGAAATAAAATATTCGCATTCAATGTATTTTATAGGAGTGCTAACAAGGTAGCTTTAGCCCAATGCTGCTTGTAAATCTTTAAGTCACATTTCACCGAAGCAGATAATCTAATTTATTTACTGTCGGTTTGTGTGATATCTTTGAGATAATCAATTAAAGCTGCCTGATAATTCGCTGCTCGCGGTAAGAATCTGTGATTAAAATTAATAAGGCCTACAAATGTACACAATTCCTTAACTGTTTTTGATATTTATAATCCAAAATAAAAGTTTATTGGGAAAAAATTATCCGATTACACCTTTTAATATTTTTTATAATTACAAACATAAAATTATAAATAATGTGCCGTTGTAAAAAAAAATTATATTTTTAGTTTGTAACATCAAATATTTATCAAAAGTTTACGAAGTATCTCACCTCTCCCCCCCCAAAAAAAAAAATAATGAATGATACTACTTACCTCGATATGTTGAAACTTTGGTTTTTCTCTCTGGTTTCTGGTCTTCTTTGGTTTAAGAAATATATGCGAAATTTCATTTTTCAACAAGATAGTGCACCAATCCATTGGGATTTAGAGACTCGTAAATTTTGAAACAGAGAAATATCACACTGTTGGATTGATCACAGTAAAACATAAATTAGTGATTTGGTTTTACACACTTATTCATATACCATTTGGACGTGCTGCTCTCCAGGCTTTTCCCGGCGGTAAGCCGGTCAGAGTCTTTGCAATCGTTCTTTGCTTTTTATACGGTTTTTGATCTCTGATTTCTCTAAATTGAAAACGAAATCTCCTTGTCGTGGGGAATGGGCTTCGAACAAAGTGTGCCACAACAGTTGAATGACTTGGAAGTATCTTTATCAATAGCTAATAAACATCAAAGAGCCATTACATTATGAACACCCTCCATTTATAACAATGGGCACGCCCAAGAACAAAACTACTGAGCTTGAGTGACTGATGCTGAAATACATAAAGCGACTATGCATTGTCTTCCAAACATAGAGCGATTAGCGACATAATAGAAAAAGCAGCTTATTTATCGGACTTTGATAAAGGTCAAATAGTTATGGCTCGGCGACTGGGAATATCATTATCAGAAACTTCGCGTTTAGTGGGCTGTTCACATCAGTTGTTGTAGTCACATATCAAAAGTGGTGTATGGATTGTGAAACGACAAGTCGCCAGCCAGCGGTGTGTCGTCCACGGAGCATTGATTCCAGAGGAGAGAGAAGATTGCTATGCACTCTCCGCCATGACCGCACAGCTACAACAGCCGAAATCACCACCAGCTA
>CM063502.1:122906211-122961211 GCA_032207245.1 Pardosa pseudoannulata | reverse complement strand
CTAATGACCACGTGTATCTAATTGTCGGAGATGGTGTATAATATTATCGTATTCATCGTACACCCAACATCCGCAGTGTTTTCTCAAATAGGAATTTTGATTTCAATATCGAAATATTTTCTGAACCAAAGACTTAAAATCCAGTGGTATTAGCTTTTAACTGTATTTGTATATGCAGGCCTTTAAAACCAAAACTTGCGAATGTTTTTAAATATTCATTACTGAGACATTTACACAGAAAAAAAAGTAAACATAAAAGATCAGATGCCGTCAACCTTTGGGCTAACTAAACACATTTTCATAGGTTACAAATGCATCACAAGATGCCCTTAAAATAATGCCATCAAAGGCTTACATAATGCACACACAATGCTCTCATAACATAGAACTCTTTTTCAGAAAATATGTCAGGTACTGCCCTCTATGATTATAAGCAAAATAAAGAACTTTAATACAATTTACACTTACAATACAGTAGTTCAAACAGTATTTGCTTACAAATACATGCTTAAAACATTTGCATTTATTTTATCTGTAAAACTCAAATTATAATATAATTCCAATATTTATATTTTTAAAAGTTTTCAAATCAAGAAATATTGAGTTTGAGCATGAAATTTAGACTTTCTTTCACTGTCAATTTCAGTTAAATTAATTGATAAAATTTTTGATAAAACTAATAAATGAATTTCAAAATTAAAAATAAAATTGATTTCCACATGACTTTTTTGTACGCCTATTGCATAATATACTCTGTTTTAGATTATGTATGATACATCAGCAAATTTATTTTTTGCACATTCTCTTCAACATTCAAAGTAGCTTTCGTTTCTCAAGGTAACTGTGGTGTGAATGAAGTTCAAGTAATGCTATCTGTGTGAAACCCGAAGCTTTAATATTCGTTATATGAAGACATCGTTAAATAGATATTTAGTTTTAAAGTGAAATTACACACGAATACAATATTCCCTCCACTTACCTCCTTTTCTTATAGCAGTAATAAACTGTAAAAATTCAAACTTCCTCTCCACAATTAATAGTTTTTTTTTTTTTTTTTTTTGTGTGTGTGTGTGTGTGTGTGTGTGTGTGTAAAAATGGACTTTAAAAGCGCTCTTTCAGCTGTCTGAATTGTTACAAATGCATATAAATATGTCGATATTTTTTAACTGCTCCGTTTCATTTAGGACCGGTCTCACCAAAGTCGCTTAACGGCTAACCGCGATTAACCCTTGGTGCCAACCAATGGTGTGACTCAATTCTCCGTTTAAACAGAAATAAATCGCGGTTAACTGTTAAACAACTTTGATGAGACAGGCCCTTAGATTAGTTATATTTAGATTTTTCATTATATAGAATGTAGATTGCAGTGAGAATTAGAGGTACACAACTAGATGCTATAATAATCCTGAAGAAAGGACTTCATCATTTTTGATGAATCATTTTTTAATTATGCCTCTCAGCGTTACTAAACGTTATATTGCAATTTTTTGCTATGTGAAATGCCGATTACTATCAAAAGAGGAGAGGGGGGGGGAAACTAGATGTTGTAAAAGTCCTAAGTATAAGATTTCAACATTTTATAAATTAATCGTTTTTCACACAGTTAAAATACGTCATATTGAAAAATTTCGTTATACAGAGTTCAAAATTGCAAACAAACCTTTAGATAAACACCTAGGAAGTTCTAAATACAAGAACTGAACATTCTTCAGCTAATCATTTTTGAGTTATGTGACACGTTATTAATATACGTTATATTAAATTTTTTCATTTTATAGCATGCATAGTACAATCAAAAGAGTACGGGAGCACAATTAGACGTTATATTAGTCCTAAATACAAAATTTCAACAATCTACAGCGAATCATTTTTGTGTTATGCAACTATTAAGTTAAGTTTTAACTAATTTGCAGAATGCACAGCATCATGTTATGCGTGTGTTGTGGAGATACATAAAAAGTTCATAAACGCAGTTCATTTCACTGACTAAACATTTATTCATTCAGCTCGAACGATAAAAATATATTTAAACAAGATATTAAAATAAACTCAAGCATTTTACTATACATATTGCATCATATTTCCCTATGACCAACTTACCAAGACAACATTTTCAGCTGCACCAAACAATCAGAGTAACAGAACCCCGGAGCTAACCGTGAAAGCTCGTTTATAGAACGGCTTAAAACTAACACTTAAAATACATTTACATTTGAGGAAATGCCGTTATAACCGAAATGAAAATTTGTATCGATAAACCTTTCCAACAGCAACAGTTACAAGTAATACAAGTTATATTGTATTTTGTCATTTTATAGCGGGCAGATTACAATCAAAAGAGGACGGGAGCACAACTAGACATTATATTAGTTCTAAATACAAAATACCAACAATCTATGGCTTATTCTTTTTAAATGATGTCATACAGTTTCAAAATGAGTTATATTATAATTTTTTATTATATAGAGTGTAAAATGCAATCAAATAAAATGAACAAACAAGATATTATAACAGCCCGAAATGCAAGATTGCAACTTTTCAAGGCTAATCTATTTTTAGCTAACGGCGTTAATACTGACATGAAATAACGCCATTCTGACTCACTCCAAGATGTCGGAGGAGTCGTAGCTAAAATGCTTTCACAAAATGAGTTCAAGCAATACTACAACCACTAGCAGCAAAGCTGGATTTGTTGTACTGCTACCTAACGCATATATTTTGAAGATTAGTCAATATTTTTCGTTGTAAGTACAATTATTTAATTTGTGTAATTTTTTTTTCATTACTTTTGGAACAGATGATGTAATATTAAAAGGATTTCAATAGTTTTATTGTTTGGTTTATTGGTTATAACACAAATTTTATTAAGTACTAAAAATGCATAAAAGACGAAATGAATGTATTTTCAACCATAAAATACCCAAAAGGAGAAAATGGATTTCTTCCTCCTTGTGATGTCATTTCTCGTGCCGAAGTCTTGTTCTTTAAGTGAAATTCCAGAAAATTGCCAGCCTGTCAATGTTTTCGTTATTACGAAACAACCCGGATATCATTTGTAGCGAAAATGCAAGAAGTTACAACCCAGAATTTTTAAAGCCGTTAAAATTGTCACGGGCTCGTGGGCGTACTATCAAATCGCTAACATAATTTAATATTTCTGAATTCTAAAAATCAGGAATTAATTTGACAATCTAGAAAAATGAAAAATAAAATGTGATTTTTTAAAGTTTCAAAATTGATTTCCCATAATTACATAAAAACAGTCACAAAAATGAATGAAACAACAAAACTTATAATAATTTAAGTATAACTTAACGCAATTTTACACTATTAGCTTTAATTGTATTATTATTAGATTTTTTTAATTTTACCATAGTTTACAATAAGTATGTTACCCTTTCTAATGACGAAACTTCAGCGGAATTGGCGCGGATGGCGCCTTTAAAAGTCGCCAAAAATACAAGAAGGTGTCCTTTTCTGATAGAACACCAATATGATTTAAAGAAAATTTGGAAAATACGCAATTAATGTTTAAAAAAATACAAATTAAGAATTCTATCTCAGGCAAACAAGAAATAGAACTAACCTGGATACTCCTGTGGTGTCGCTTCTGTACACATGTGTTGCCGGTTGGTTTTAGTTTCGGTTCGTGTTCATGCTAAGTACATCCAAAGAATCCGAAAGAGACCCTGAAAGTCACTTGAAGCACCTAATATAGTGAGCAACCACATCACCGTGAGCATATAAAAGAGAAAACCGAGACCATGGCAGCACTGTTTCATGTACATTATTGCTCTATCTCTTTCCATCCACGGAATATATCACCAAAGTTGAAGGTGCACAATTCTAACTGTTCACAAAATCATCATTGAGTATAATCTTTACCCGACTTCATTTAATTTCCATGCGTATTTATCCATTAGCGTATTTATCATGCGTATTTATCACAAATATAAAAGAGAGGAATGGAAAGCGTAAGACTAAACAAACATGTAACAGGGAACGTTGGGCAAAAGTGGGCTCAGTGACGTAGGTGACGATAGAGTTTAGTTGCATAGGAGCTGGCGGAGTTGCGTAAGAATAGAACGGTTGGTCGCTGCGTCACAAGGCAGATCATGTAAAATAACAGCTCCGTCTGCAATATTCCCTCGATCGTCGTCGAAAAGTGTATTTCGCTCTCATTCGTTTGCACGCTCGGCGGAGCGTATTTATTCTAAACAAATTTATTAGGATTAGTTATATTAATCTGTAATACTAATATTAATCGACTATTAATTGTTGTGAAAAGAAAAATAATTTTTGCTTTTTAACTGATTAGTTTGACTTTTGCACCGATGTAGTACATTAATACTAATATTGTTTACAAACATATCTCGAATTTTGTTTGTTGTTATTCTCTTGTATAGTTAACTATTCGGTAGACAACATTAAATGACTAGTACTATATTCTAGTACAGTATTATAATGACTAGTACTATATTTTTTTAATATATTCAATTACTGTTGATGTTAAAAATCATCTTCCGCTCATCGAATCATGTGATATGATAATGTAACGGATGTTAACGTTCCCAGCCGAATGGTCAACAGGAATTTTACTGGTGTTATTTGCAGCATGAAAGAATATTATGCTAGCTAAATTGCAAGTTAGCAGCCAGTAATTTATATGAAGATAAAATTGTTTAAAATGTATTTGCGGTTAATTTTTTGTGTATATATATATATATATATATATATATATATATATATATATATATATATATATATATATATATATATATACATGTATATATATATATATATATATATGTATATATATATATATATATATATATATATATATATATATATGTAAGGAAAATTGGTTCAAAGTTATCTTAATACAGGTCTTTAGCTGAAACGGTATCATTTTTATGGCCATGACTGCAACCCCCCATCGAGAAGTCAGTCTCATTATATATATATATATATATATATATATATATATATATATATATATATATATATAAACATAAATTATAGAAAATATCCTTTTTAAAAGCATAATATAATGAACACTGTGCTAAAGCAATGGAACTTTAATCACACGCAAATTGTGGTACTTTATTATTGAAAACGCTTTCACATCTTCATGGGGCTTAATACTGATTTGAGTTTTACTTTTAGTTTTGTTTTACAGAAATCGTCATGGGATTTGAATACAATTATAACACAAAAAAAAAATGCTTGTGTTATTTATTTATTTATTTATTTAGATTACAAAGATTAATTGACCAATATTGGCAAATGTGGCATTTTTATAAGTTGAAACTTACCTGAAATAAAAAAAAAAATAGTCCACAAAAAGATTTTCAAAAGACCGCATGATATCACTGAACATACCCAGACCAAAAGCTAATAGAGACTAGTTCTTAACAATTTCAAGAGTTTAAATATCCAAAATTGCTAAAAAAGAAAAAAAAAGTATCTTGGAGTATGACAATTTTTTTTAGGGAATAGCTCTCTGAATTTAAAGTAATTTTTACATGATTCTAAATTTTTTGTGTCTGTTGCAAGTAAGTTCTGTTATTATTATTTTTAAATATAGAAGTTTTCAAGTGGAAAACAACGAATGTATATATATATATATATATATATATATATATATATATATATATATATAAACATAAATTATAGAAAATATTTTTTTAAGCATAGTATAATGAATACTGTGCTAAAGCAATGGAACTTTAATCGCACGAAAATTTTGGTACTTTATTATAGAAAACGCTTTCACATCTTCATGGGGCTCAATACTGATTTGAGTTTTACTTTTAGTTTTGTTTTACAAAAACCGTCATGGGATTTGAATATAATTATAACATACTAAAAAAAAATATTTGTGTTTTTTGTTTTTTTGTTTTTTTTAGTTTTTAAATTACAAGGATTAATTGACTAATATTGCCAAATATGGCATTTTTATAAGTTGAAACTTACCTGAAATTAAAATAGTCCACAAAAAGATTTTCAAAAGACCACAATGACATCACTGAACATACCCAGACCAAAAGCTAGTAGAGACTAGTTCTAAACAATTTCAAGAGTTTAAATATTCAAAATTGCTCACAATATTAAACAGCATAATAAGCATAACAGCACAAATAAATAAAAGCCTAGTAACGATGCGGTATTGCTGTAAATTTACTCTTTCATGCTCTACATACTGATTTGGTATACAAATAACAGTTTGGCATGCATTTGGCAGAAAAATAGCTACTCGAAATATAAACGGAGTTAAAAAAAAAAAAAGTCTTCTTGGAATATGATAATTTTCTAGTTTCGGAGAGCTATTCCCTAAGGGAATAGCTCTCCGAATGAAAAGCAATTTTTACATGCTTCTAAATTTTTTGTGTCTGTTGCAAATAAGTTCTGTTATTATTATTTTTAAATATAGAAGTTTTCAAGTGGAAAACAACGCAACCGTATATATAAAAGGTAAAAAAACAATTAAATAACATTCATATCATCTAATTGTGCATATCCTTTTTATCATTGCAATCTGTACTCTGTATAACGAGAAATTTTAATGTAACATGTATTAGCGCTGTAGGGCATAACTGAAAACAATTTCCCGTAGAATGTTGAAGTTTTGTACTTAGGACTATAAATAACGTCTTATTGAACATCTCCTCATGAGTGCAATCCGTACTCTATATAATGAGAATTTTCGATGTAAATTATAATACACGCTGAGGGGAATAACTCAAAAAGATTACTCGTAAAATTTTAAAACTTCTCATTTAGAAAAACTATAACATCTAGTAGTCCATCTCATTTTTTCGTTGCAATCTGCCCTCTATTTGACGCAAAATTTCAATATAACGTATATTAACGCTGTCGAGCATACCTAAAAAACAATTAGCCATAAACTATTGAAATTCTGCAATCAGAACGATAGCGTTAATATTTGGTCTCAATATAACGAATATTAATGGCATGGTTCTCAATCAGATGGCACTATTTGAGCGTACTCCAACAACCGTGAGAAATGAAATTACTTAGAATATTGAAGAGGATGTACAAATGATAATTCTGATGACGCATCATTCAAAATAATATATATATATATATATATATATATATATATAATATATATATATATATATATATATATATATATATATACTTGTGTGTGTAAGGAAAAGTAAAATGGATAGGGAAACTAGTGTAGATATTTTGTATAAAACCCCTCAGACACCCCGAGAAAATTCTCAGGGGTTTTCAAATCTTAAGTTAAGGGATAAAAAGTTCTCTCTTCCTTTTGCTTTCTCCTTTTTAACCCAAAATGACCACTGGGGCTACATTTTAAGCCCTCGGAGAAGGGATCCAACCAATTATAACTCTACATTTCCCTAGCGGACAGTTTAGGAAATTCCCCAACAAAAAGGAGATGCACGCTATCGGTGACAGATTTTTCTAGAGATTTGCCCACAGATGTTGACCAGGTATTAAGGGCCTTTTTACTTATAACTTCATGCTAGCTGACCCCTCAGTTTGTCCTGTCCCTAAGATGAAGTGGGAACCCATCGTCCAACGTTATGTTAATAAAGGTCTTAAGCAGAAACGGTGTCATTTTTATGGACTATGACTGCAACCACCCATCGTGAAGTCTGTCTTATTACATATATATAAATTTAAAGGGAAAACAATGTAGCCATGAGGTGTTCAAATCAGACTTTCTGAACTCCGTTTTGGAATTTGTATTTTTATAATTGTATAAATTGTATTTTATATTTATGTTTTTAAATATTCTATTATATTCTATTATATAAGATTTCTCTGTTTTATTAGTTACTGGTTAAAATAATTAAAATTCTTTAACTTAACTAATAGTGTTTAAAATGTATTTTAAGATAATACAAGTTTTACTGCTTTCTGACTATATTTAATTTAGATTTTTAGTTTTTATCTAATTTTATTTAGCATAATTCCTTCTTTTTAATTTAATTTTTACTTCTTTTGTGAACCTTTTTCAAACCCAATTTATTCTATCGCAAGGAACAGCAGCGTGATAATTTGAAAAATTAAAATTATTTAACATTTTACTTATGTCATTGGATTAATATTTTTATTCTTATAGGTACCTTGGTTTACTTTAAAAAATCTCGAGGAAATGTAGTTACTTTTATGCAAGTGGATTGCGAGTATTAATTGCCAAATATAGCCTCTGTATATCTTTATATTTAAGTTTATGAAAAACACTAATTTCAAGTTCATTTTATGAAAATTAGTTGTTATGTTTTCGATATTGTTTATATTGATATTGCTGATACATTGTATAATCTAAAACTAATTACAATTTTGAAATAAATATATCTTTAATTGTAACACCTTAGTTATCCAGAATGAAGGCTGATTGTTGAGAGACTAGTTAATATATAAAAATGAAATTTTCAAAAATGTTTGTCCACTATAGAAATTCACATATCTAAAACCGTCGCTCTAAATTTGATACATGATTGCGTCTTGTCGAAGAGAACACCAAGGGATTTGAAATCATACCACAGTGGTTCACGGCAACACTGTGCATGTATACATTTATTACTGGGATTATCTTTTGGTAATGAACTATCATATTCGTAGACAATCTGAAAAATATAAGGTTTTTTTAAACTTATTTACTATTACGTTCATCTATTGTAGTTGCTCTAAAACTCTATTTGAAACCCCTAATTACCCAGATAGAATGTTGGGCTCGAAACAGTTTGTACATAGTCCAGTCACATTAGTGTGACCACCTGTCAAAATCCAAAATAACCACCTTTCGCAGAGCGAACCGCTGCAAGATGTGCAAGAAGAGAGCCAATTAGTGTTCTGAAAGTGTTCACTGGGATGTTAAGCCATGACGATCCAGCTGCGTTAAATTACTGGTGAGGATCTATGGTGCGAACAACCTTATTGAGGTGGTCCCACAGATTCTCGATTGAGTCGGGGGAATTTGCTGGCCAACGGAGACGGTGAATTCATCCTGGTGCTCTTTGAACCACGTACGTTCACTGAGAGCTTTATGACACGTCGTACTGCCCTGCTGGTAGATGCCATCAACCTGAGGAAAAACAAAAGCATGTAGGGATGAACAGGGTCTGCAAGGATAGATGCATACTTGTGTTGATCCATCGTGCCTTTCACAATGATGAGAGAACCCAGAGAATAACACGATAACATTCCCCAGACTAAAATACTCCCTCTTCCAACTTGGACCCTTCTGGCAATTGTTGCAGGGTGTTTGCTTTCGGACGTTTCACATCGTATAAGCCAACGTGATAGTATAAAACTTGATTCATAAGAAAAAGCCACCTGTCTCCACTCAGTGGTAGTCCAGTGGCGGTACAGGAATGCACATTCCAGCCTTCTTCGCCGATGAACAGCAGTCAGCATAGGTGCGTCTGCTGCGGAGATCCATACGCAGCAACGTTCGCAGAACCGTCCGTGTGGGGACACTGTTGGTAGCGCCTTGGTTCATCTGGGAGCTCAGTTGCTGAACGTTTGCACATCTATTAATTAGCCCGAATGGATTACCGTAGACGCCGTTCCCCTCTTCCATCTATGGCCCGTGATGTACCACATTTGCCACGTCGCAGATTTTTGATAGTGCCATTTTGCCATGCACGGTATACTTTTATCATAACGGCCAGCGAACAGTGTAAAAAATTAGCAGTTTCGGAAATGTTTTCCCCCTTGGCCCGAAAGCCATTAATCATACTGTAATACTAGACTCAAGACTCGAGTTGGTGTTACATGGGCCCCTGGTTTTTTTTCGGCGACCGAAGACGGACACCCCGAGAGGGGGTGGGCAAGTTCTACAGGAGGGGGGCGAGAGATGCGATCCCGCCCGTGCCAGCTGCGGAGAAGGACATTTTCCCGTGGAGGCGAAAACTTGACCGGGGAGGATTCCCCCCGGCCCTCGCGAAGAGAGTGAAGAGGGGAAGCCCGGTCGGAACGACGGGGAACGGACATTATTCTGGTGAAAGGAGTTGAGACCGAGGGAGGTGTTTTCCCTCTCGGCACAGTTTATTTGTCCTCGGTCTTATTTGAGCCCTGTTTGGGTATGATTTGCGGTGTATATATATTTTAACAAGTCTTAATAATAAATGTTTAACCCAGAGTTTTGTCGCTGCTGTGATTAATTGTCGGCCACGTAGGCTTTAATCGAACCCAAGATACCTGCTCCAGTAAAAATAGGCGTGCAGGTATAGAACGAGGCGTGCAGACTTCAGAAAGTGCAGCCGGGGACGTGCGAGGCGTTGACAAAATCTTGATCAAGAGTGGCGCCTGTGCCGACAACTTGATATCTTTAAGTCAAGAGGACTGAATGACGGGGAGAAAGCGAACAGCAGCGTGCTACCAGAGAGTTCAATGCGACAGCGATGAACAGGAGTAAGGACAAAAGCTACCGGAAAACGTGATCAGCCAAACCAGGCCCGAGCATCGTGTCATCTAGCAAAGGTAGATGCATGAATTTTCTTGTTTCTCAGTTTCTCTTGCCTGGTTGTGTTGATTTGGGGTGCAACGGAAAACTCGCGAATCGTTAACTGTGATATGATTTTAGTGATATGATTAGTGTTTTTTTTTCTCTCTTAATTGTTCAAAAAATTTATTTTTGAGTAACTTAAATAAGTTATTGCTAAGATGCTAGCAGGGTAAATGTGCATAAGTTGCATGATTTCTTTTATTTGGTTTCTTCTGTATTTTGTTTGTTCTTTATTACTGTATTTTGTATCTCTGTAAAGTTTGGAACTTTTTTTTGTTTTGTTTGCATTTTGAAAATGGTATTCTTAATGAGGGAAAAGAAAGCGGATCTCATGCTTCTAGCGAGAGATATGGGAAAGGAAATTCCCGGAGAGGCAACTTAAATACAGTTGAGAGACTCGATTTTGAGTGGGGATTTTGATGAGGAAACTGTAAAAAATTGGCTTGAAGGGATTAAAGAGGAACGGGCAGAAGAGAGAGAAGATAGGAATAAAAACAGGGCACACGAATTAGAAATGGAAAGGCTAAGGGTGCAAGCATTGGAAACTGAGAGAGCAATGGGAAACAGAAGCAGTTTAAGCAGCAATGACGAGGGTAGCCGGGAAAAATCGGTGGACGAAATAATTCGTACCATACGATTACTCACGGTCAAGGTTCCTTCCAAACCGGAGGGGTGGAATTTCTTTTTTTCCAGTTTAGAGAAAGTATTTGCTTTCGAAAAAGTAGCAGAGGAGCTAAAGGCGAGAATTCTGTTAGGTCTTTTGGGAGAGAAAGCCACGAATTTATTCTCGGAATTGGAAAGTGACCAGTATGGTGATTATGAAGCAGTTAAAAAACTGGTGTTAAAAGAGTTTGAGCCCTCGCCGAAGGCTTGTCTTGAAAATTTTCGGAAAGCTAGGCGGAAGGCGGACGAAAATTTCATGCAATATGCTTCACGTTTGACCGCGGCGTGGAGCTACTATTGTAAATTGAGAGGGGCGCATGATTTTGAAATGGTAAATCAATTAATTGTAGCAGATAAAATTATGTCGTCTTTGGATGAGGAAACTGCTTCTCATATTCTTGTAAGGCAGGGAGAGTCCTGGTTTAAGCCGAAGGCGTTAGCCCAGGAATGCGACCAGTCTTTCTCAGCTGCGGGAAAAAGTTACTTTTTCACGACGGGGAGTGAACTGATGGGGAGAGATAATGGCTATTCCAAGGGAGCTTATAGTGATCGTAGGAGGGAAAGTGTCAAAGAAAGGGAGACTGGTTGTTTCGCCTGTGGAGCTAGCAACCATCTCAAAAGGGACTGTCCGAAAGTAGGCAGGGGGTTAAAAAGAAACCAGAGCAATAAACCGGCCAGCTCTAATTGCTTCGCTTGTGGATCGAAGGGCCATTATGAAAGGGACTGTCCGAAAGTGGATAGGGGGTTCGAAAGGAACCAAAGTAATAAAGAGGTCACGGTTAATAGGGCCACTGAAATGGAAAAGGAGGAGTACAAAGAGAATGGAAGGGAAAGCCCGGTTCATGTGGAGAAAATGCTAGAGAGAGTTGTCATCACGAGTGTTCGCTCTTTCCCTGAGAATGATGTGATAACGCGGGGGAAATTACAATACGTAAACGTTAAAATAAATGGGAACCCGGTTAGAGCATTGTTAGACTCTGGGAGCGAAATAACGGTGGTAAGGGGGATATATTAGGGAAAGACAATTTCAAGAACTTGCCTAGTATATTCCTGAAAGGAATTTTTGGACCACCAGTGCAATGTCCGCTGGTAAGAGCGAAATTGTCTCTTAATGAGGGGGATAAGTCGTTATGTTTCCCGACGGAGGTAGTATGTGCGGTGGCTAAAAATTTAGATTATGACGTGTTAATCCCACCCGATATTATGAAACATTTAAAGGGGAGTGTGAACTTAAATGTAAACCAAACACAGGAAAAGAATACTAATGTAATAATGGATAGAGTAAGGGCAAGAAAAGATTTAGGCCACACAGGTGTTTTTAATTCAGCGGAGAAAAGGGAATTCCAAAAACGGGGCTGCAAAAATGCTGACCACCTGGGTCATAAAGTTGGACGGGGAAGACAAGGTCAGGTGGAAGAGAAAGCAAAGGGTATTGAAAATTTAAGTCGGCCTAAAAATAAAAATCAAGTGAGATCTGTGACTTCGTTTGGGGGATGGCTTGAGCAGAAAGACAAACAGGAGAATTTCAAACCAATGGGTTTCGGATCCCGAAAGTTGGAAAATGGGCCACCATTGAAGGGGAGGCATAGAACATTTTGTTCTAGATGTCAAAATTCAAAAATGGATTTTGGGTTGAAAAGCAGAGAAGGCAACGGACCATATTTATTTAAAACTCACGTCGGAAATAGTCACCTAGCTTCGGATGTCTTTTACGTCTCTCGTGTGAAGCAAAGATATAATTGATTGCATTGTTAATTTACCTTTCAGTATTTTTTTCGAGTAGAGAATAAGTATATGTATATGTTTTATGTATAGGAAATAAGTTTTATGTGTATGTTTTATTGCAGTTTATTTTTTCTTTTGTAGGAGTTCGATTTTTTTTTCTTTTGAGTAATTTTTGTTTCTTAGTGAAGTGAATTTTTATAGCATAGATTAGTTCTTTGCCTGTAAATAGTCTTTGTGAGAATTGAAGGTATTTTTATAGTCTTGTTTCCCTTG
This sequence comes from Pardosa pseudoannulata, assembly GCA_032207245.1. Lineage (NCBI taxonomy): Eukaryota > Metazoa > Arthropoda > Arachnida > Araneae > Lycosidae > Pardosa > Pardosa pseudoannulata. The sequence goes on along the minus strand of CM063502.1, from coordinate 122,948,040 downwards.
CACCTCACAACCACGGGGAAAAAGGGGAATGAGGAGGTTTGTGCGTCTTGAGTCGTCGTTAAAATGTGGATTGATTTAGCCTGTTTGACAGGCAAATTCAATCGTGTAGAAGGGGCGTGTAATACTAGACTCAAGACTCGAGTTGGTGTTACATGGGACCCTGGTTTTTTTTCGGCGGCCGAAGACGGACACCCCAAGAGGGGGTGGCCAAGTTCTACAGGAGGGGGGCGAGAGATGCGATCACGCCCGCGCCAGCTGCGGAGAAGGACATTTTCCCGTGGAGGCGAAAACTTGACCGAGGGGGGATTCCCCCCGGCCCTCGCGAAGAGGGTAAAGAGGGGATGCCCGGTCGGAACGACGGGGAACGGACATTATTCTGGTGAAAGGAGTTGAGACCGAGGGAGGTGTTTTCCCGCTCGGCACAGTTTATTTTGTCCTCGGTCTTATTTGAGCCCTGTTTGGGTATGATTTGCGGTGTATATATATTTTAACAAGTCTTAATAATAAATGTTTAACCCAGAGTTTTGTCGCTGCTGTGATTAATTGTCGGCCACGTAGGCTTTAATCGGACCCAAGATACCTGCTCCAGTAAAAATAGGCGGGCAGGTATAGAACGAGGCGTGCAGACTTCAGAAAGTGCAGCCGGGGACGCGCGAAGCGTTGACACATACCCTTTTGGATGTCACATACCCTTTTGGATAAATCACTCCGCTTCTGCGAGACTGTAAAAACTGAAATGTTTTCTGAATGCCTACAATGCACTTTATATATCTACTAAATTTGCTGATTATCCGTGCCTTCTGCGATTAATTATTAAATGTTGACATCAAAAGTAGGGGGTGGCTACATTAATATGACTGGACTGTGTATTTATTACAGCGTGTTCCCCCTTTGTTTAAAAAAAAAAGTTTTAAGCCATTTTCAATGACTATAAAATTTTCTCAACTACTGTGTCAAAATCTGCAGCAGGCCTCTAAGTAGCTTGTACCTGGAAGAAGGGCCGTAGTTTTCCCATCTCTGTTATAAGCCATAGTAAATTCCAATATGATAAATTTCTGTTCTGCCTCCCCATCCTATATAATTCTAGTCTGAAGTCAATTTACACAACTACTAAACCCAATCTCAACATTATTTTAGGCAGTTATAAAATACTTAAGATCACGAGAATAAATTGCTCTGTAATTTTTTATTTATTTTATTTTTAATTTTTTTTTTTCGCTTTGCAATGCCTTTAATGGTTGTTCTTATTTGGAAGTTATTTGGATATGGAAGATAACAAAGAGAAATTTTTTTATGAAATTGAGGTTGAATTATTTCTTATTTGCCTGGAAAAATGTAAACTCATCATCAAAAATAAGAAGAAGGATGGAACAACTAACAGAGATAGACAAACTGTCTGGTTCATGATAGCAGATATGTTTAATGGTTTTCCGGCAGGAAAAAGAAGCCTCAAACAACTCAACATATTTCATAAAAGTAGGAAAAGGATAACTAAGAAAAGCCAATTAGATCAAAGGTTTAAAATTTTAAGATTGGAAAAGAACCTCATCATAACCTGATATAATCCAATTGTAGAAAGACTTCTATCAGTGTGTGCAATAAAAACACCCTTGATCAATGTTTTCGATAACGGTGCAGCATATCACCTCTAGTGAGTTTCAAATGTTAATTTTATTAATGTATATTTCTTTACTTTTATCTGATGATACCTTTAAAAGAGTACTATTTTGCTGAATTATCTCTTCAAATCTCTTTCAGGAACTTCTTAAATAACTGTAATCAAAAGATAAGGTATTGTGAAGATTGCTACCATTTTTATATAACATTTTACTTAACCTTTTCAGAGTTTGCTTTTTTTTTTTCGCATAAATCCTAATAGTCTTAAAATATTAGTAACAAAATTGGCAACCATGAGACAAAAAGTTAAATTCTGTTAGAATTTTCTCTACCAACAATCGAAACATTCTAAATTGAATCACATAACTTTATAAGTAAATCCTAGACCAGAATGAAAAATAAATGGCGCTTGCAAATGTGTGTATGTTACTCTGTATTCTCTCAAACTCTGTTCTTACTACTAGGAAATTATTGTAGTAGCTGTGCTGGTAAGATTTTAGGTATTATGCCTGAAGTTTATTTTAATTGATTATCTTTAAGAAAAAAACATAATTTTAGGCTTTAAATCATAACACTAGTTAATAAAGAGAAAATACTAGGTATGAAAGGCTTGTTAAAATATTTTATATATCAATTCCTTTGTATGTGTGACAAAACCGTCAATAGCTAAAAGTCATAAAGTGGTTTTGAAGGAATAAAAAACAGATGAAAAAAATGCTTGTTTTCATAATAATATGATAATTTATGTATTTTTATTGTATGTGAAAGGCTCTTACAGCAAATGTTTACAGTAATGTAATACGTACAGACAATATTGTAATTAAATTTATATATGTAATTTGGACACTAGTAAGAACGTATTTATGGGGGTCACTGGACACCCCCCAAAATATTTTCAATAAATGTATTACAAGATATTTTTAACATATTAAAATCTGTGTATATTACTAGTTTCTACTGCAAATGTTGAAAGATAGTTTTCAACCCGGAGAAGAGTAAAAAATATTTCTTCAATAGAACTGACACGCTTAGCATTATTTTCGGTTAGGTAAGGCTATGAATTCGGATGAAGATTTGAACAAGCTGGCCTTAAAAGGCAGAAAAATTCTTTTTGCTACAATAAAAAGGCAGTTCAGAAATTATTAGCTACACTACAGTGTTTTCGAATTTTGTTGCCGTGCAAGGTATACAATTTTATAAAAGAAAATAAAAAGTTATGTCAATTACTTCAAATTAATCTGATACATATGCTCCAGTATTTAACAGGCAAATTTAAACAGTGTGATTGCATATATATATATATATATATATATATATATATATATATATAAAACATAGCTTGGCCTACTATGCTTCGCGGATGTTGCGTGGTCGAAACAAGAATACGAATATTCAGGATAAGTTTTATAACATCTTTATTATGCAGCGTACAGAGCAAAAATCCAACAGAGGATGGTCGCACAGCCTTATATAACATTGGGGACGCTAACCGTTTGAGAAAGGAATTTGTCACTCTTCAAATTATAAATGCTTTTAAGTGCTCTTAACCATCAAAGTAGGTTGGCGAGTTAAGCTCGCCAACAGGAAGGAAACAAAAGAGTTTGATGCCGAAAAAGATGAAGAAATTGCCAATTTGGTGGTTTTTTAATAGAGGTGTTAGTAATTTTAGTTTAGGATTAAAGTGTTAAGTTTTTACATTACATACATACATATATATATATATATATATATATATATATATATATATATATATATATATATATATATATATATATATATATATATATATATATATATATATATATATATATATATATATATATATATATATAATACAATGAAAATACGTGAAGTGATGTTTATTCATTTCAGGACGTATTTATGTATGCATTCAAAACTACGGATGGATGTATAAGAGTAAACGGGGAGTAGTGACTAATTATTAGTATGTATGTATGAACTTTGTATATGTGTATGTTGAATATATATATATATATATAATGAGATTGAAAGTTCACTGTACTTTGGACCCTCCCCGAAGAAAAATTCTGTCTACATCACTGGACAGGTTAGTTGACTGAGAGCGATAACCCGCGATGTCATATTTTTAAAATTCTCATTTAATTTATAAATAACAGTAATTTTCTTCAATTTTATTATTTTTAAGCTTATTTCTAAAATTTTAAATATATCTTTTTATTTTTTTACTTTAATTTTTGATTTTTAAATGTTAAAAATGTAAAATTCACGGATATTGTACGGATGTCCCTGGCCGCAAAAATATGTGTTTTGTTTCTATCCCTAAACTTTCTACTCTTTAGTTTTGTGTCATGAACTCACGAATCCACCTCCCTATCCCCTCTTTCCTCTTTTAGTTGTTTTATTTTCTGCTCGTTGTTATTTTATGCTTACTGTTAGAAATCTCTGGATTAGAGGGCTCGGCCCAGGAAATCCAGTTGACCTACCATCTTGAAGCCCCTGAGTGCGATATGGTCTACTGTTTTACTACACGAGGTCTAACGTCGCTGGATAGATATTTTGCTCACATTTCATGTTGACTGACTCCCAATTTTGTGATAAGTGAATCAAGCTGATTCATAAAATTTTAAATGATAAATGACCTTGTTGAATTTATTAAAAAATTCATAAAACCAAATAACTGATACAATCATAACTACTCTTGAAGTTAAGGGAAATTATTTTGTATGATTTTTTTTTTTTTTTCAAATATATGTATAATGTATAAATTCATTTCTCCTTCAGGAAAACAATTTTATTTATTCTTTACTTTTTAAAAATTTTTCGGTACTTTGTCGGTCGTATTACTCGTCAAGGTAATTATCAAGAATTTTGATCTTCAATATCTGAAACTTAGTAACATTTGCTGTCACAGTGTCTCAGAGCCTGTTTTATAAATATTTATTCATCAATATAGTACCGTTTCACTGCAATACCTAAAGTTTATCTTCTTTTATTTATATATTTTATTTTGTTTCAAATCCATCTTTCCAATATGATTCCTAAAGTGTTTTCAGTCTGTTTTTTGTAGTATAGTACATAATACAAAAACATAAATACATTTTAAATATATAACATACTTTACATGTCTTTCCAATTTTTAAACTTTTCTGTTGTTTTGTGATACCGCTAATATTTCTTTACTGATTGATTCTTGAGGCAAGGTGCACCGAGTGGCAATCAAGTTGCTTTCCCCCTCTCTCTCGCTAGAAAGCCTTTAACGCATTAGAAAATAATTGACAAAACTATTCCAATGGAGGAAAACCAGTTATCGAATAATTCTTACTGTTGACGTCAACGTCAACCTATGCAACACTATAAAATATGATGGTCAGTGTTTTGGTGAAGCAACATACATTAATTAATTTATGATAACACGTCACTTGGTGCATGTTGAAAAAGAAACTCCAGGGATTTGAATAATTAACATTTGTGTGTAAAAATGTTAAAATATTATAAATAAAAATTCTGGGGTAAAATATAGTGATACAGATCTTTTTATAATTTAAATCTGAAAGATAAGATAAAAAAAAAAAATCTTTCAATCCCCTCCCCTTTTTGTGCCTCCATTCATACTTCCTAGATTTCAGAATGCAAACCTACATCTCAACTTTGGATACAGTGCCACTTGTTTGTTTATTTACCATGGTTACCACATGTCACTAATGAGCGGACCTTCGAATCAAACACAGAAGTCAAGAAATGTCTGTTGTAGTCAACAACAGCATGTCATTGATATAGATATTTTTATAGAAATGGGACTTATTTGTCATCATTTTTATGCAATATTATTTTCAATATGCTCAAACGAATAGGTTTTTCTGTTATTAAAGTATCAGGAGAGGAAGAAAACTTTCCAGCTCTTGAACTTAATAATCAAAGACCAGCTGCGAAAGGATGGATGTCTCCTAAGTGAGTTCTAAAGTAGAATCAACAATCAAAATAATTTTTAATAATCATCTTATTCTTCCGTCTGTAAGCACATTTATTGCTTTTAACAATATGTAAAATGTATATGGGTAGATAGAAATTGCTCTTGAAAGATATTGATTTTTATTCGTTAATAGGAACAGTAAACAAATGGATTTTAAACCATCAAGTTAAGTGTCATTGAGTACTCTTTATTTTATATTTGCCTGTCATCTATTTTATTACATTATCATTTATTATCATATTTTAAGTATTTTAGGTAAACTTTTTCATCTCATTTAAACCTGTAATCCGTACTACAAAAATATTTAATTATTTTTTTAAAGATAATTCATTCTAATCTTAGTATTAAAAATTCCTTATTGAAAATAAGGCATTTTAATGCTCTAATTAAAGATCCTTATCATGATTGAATAAATCTGTGTTTTCATATTGGATTATTTCATAATAAATTTGATATGACAATATTGATAAAATCAGTTCATAAAAGATGTTGACTGAATTTTACGGAGTTTTTTCCGATGAATAGGCATTAAAAATAGTTTTATTTTATTTACTTATATTTATTTTATCAATGCACTTCTGTACAAATAAGTATTTTGAATGTTTTTTTAAATTGAATCATATAACACATAATAAATCAATAATTATTATAGGCCTTAATTTTGTGGAGTAATTTTTCAGTTTTATCTTATGTTATATTTCTTTATTTAATTCGTACATAGCGAATAAATTTTCACTCTATACGTTTATAACAGTGCTTCTTAACCTTTTTTGGATTATACCCTACTAAGTTATTTTTCAATATTTGATGTATCCTCATGGTGAAATTATTTAATAACTAGAAATTCCAGGTTATACTGATCTTGCCATGATAAACTATGCTACTCCACAGGCTCTGTGAATATAAATTTTAAAAAATGATTTAAAAAATTAAGTTTTAAATATAATAAACAGAGAAAGTAAAATTCTGAGGTAAGAAAAAGTAGAAAATTTTATTTTATGTTATTCCGGTACAATAAACTGAAGGTAGGTATCAAATGCGGGCTACCAAAATGGATCTTAAAAAAAAAAAAGATCCACCTTTATAAAATTAGTGAGACTCTTCTGACAACAAACACAGTTGATCAAAACCTGATGGTGTGCTCTTCTATATTAGTATTAACGATTCTGTGCTGTTCATCAATTAAATGCAGCTATTTATTTGGGTAAATTTTATTATGAACTACCACACATTAGCCAGTCATACTCAAGTGGTACATACACCATACCACCTATCAGAAAAGGGTTAAAAATTTAAAAACTATATGTCCTACTAAAAGGGTGTATGCTCTATTTTGAGAACTACTGGTCTACAATAACAGAAACATGATTGCTCAGCAATTTAAAGAAAAGATAATTAAATAGTTTAGAGGATACCTTACAACTAATGATGTATGATAAGTTTCCAATTATGTAATGTATTTATTTTATATATTAACAGAATATCAACCATAGGCCGCATGATTTAGGGAGCAATATTTTATAGTCTTATATGTCTGAAAAATATAAAGATATAGAATGTTTATATTTATACTAAGGTATGGCTAATATATAGATACATAGATTCATTTTATGAAATTTTTACGCTGCCAAATATTATAAAAAAAAGGGGGAAGAGAAAAGTAGAAGATTATATAAACAAAATATGCTTTTATTTATCTTTATATTCATTACTTATGCTTTACTGTATTATCTCATTTATGATATGGCAAAATTTAAGTTAAATCTTATTTTTAAATTCAGTTTAAAAAATGAAAGAGAAAGAATTACTGAACTAAATTTATATATGTTTAATTTATAATTTAGATAGGCATACAACCTATGTCTCCTATATATGTAATGAGACGGACTTCTCGATGGGTGGTTGCAGTCATGGCCATAAAAATGACACCATTTTAGCTAAAGACCTTTATTAAGATAACGTTGGAGGACGGGTTCTTACTTCATCATAGGGACAGGACAAACTGAAGGGTCAGCTAGTATGAAGCTATATATACAAGACCCGTAACACCTGAATCAACATCTGTGGGAAAATATCAGCCAACGACATTGTGCATCTCTCTTTTGTTTGGAAATGTTCTAAATTGTCCGCTAGGGCCATGTAAAGTTATAATTGGTCAAGCCCTTTCTCTGAAGGCGTAAACTGTAGCCCCAGTGGGCAATTTAGGTTAGGGGTTAAAAAGGGGAATGCAAACTGACACGAGAATTTTTAGCCCTTGATTTAAGTTTTGAAAATCCCTGAGAATTTCTTTACATATATATATATATATATATATATACACACACACATATATATATATATATATATATATTTATTTTTATATATGATTTGAAAAAACAGAAAATATTTTGTATATAGTATATGCCTTAATTTCATTTCAGATTTTGTTCTTATCCACAAATAGTTGTTGTGCGTTTAGAATCAAGAACAAGAATTTGCAAACTGCAATTTCTTTCTCATCCTTACTCTATATGTAAGTTTAATATCTTGAAACAGTTTAACTACTCGCTAATGAGTTACATTTTAATACTTTTTAAATCATTATTTTCTAGCGTCAAAATTGGAAATTTTTGTTGGAGATGTTAAAAAAGGACTACCTGAAGTGCTTCAAAATGTTTCTTGGGAAAAACAAGGGTAATCAATACACATCTAAAAAAAAAATAACTTTTAGCAATCCACTTGACATATATTATGTATCACAATAGAATGTATATTATGTTCTGATTTGACTTGCTTCCCATAAACTTTTCTCTATGCACATTACCATTTCTCTTGAGTATTTATATTATAGACTTTAACACTTAAGTTTTGATGCTTCTATTTTATAAATAAGAAACATTTTGTTTCCATTATGCTTTCTTTCTTCAGTGAGAAGATCAAATATCTTAACAGTTTCTGTTGTGTTTTTTATACTAGTAAAATGATTATGTTAAACATATTTACTTCTATTTCACACATTCTACTTATTTATAATTAACATTTTTTTCTTATAGAAAAGAAGGGTTAATTTTTTTATTTGTTCCTTTGTTGTTAATTGATGTTTAAGAATCAAACTTTGCTAATATATTGCTTTCTTTAAAGGAAAAAAAAGTTTTTTTTTTTTTTTTTTTTTTCTGACTTTGTTACAAAAGATGGTTAGATATTTTATTGATCTACACTCCTTAATGAAATTTTTTTTTCTTTTTTATATATCACACTGAAGCAAGAAACAACTAACTAATAAATATTTCTTAATGTATTCTGTATACCCTCTGAAAGATAAAGCTGAATGTATAGGAAGATTTAAAGTATTCTGTTCTGTGACTTTTAATAGGTCTATATTGGATTTAAAACTTTAGAGATCATTAATTTATTATTAAACATTTTTTAATATATTGTTACACAATAAATTTTGAAACAATACTCATAAGTTGTATGGCTGAGAGTACATTGATAGTATAATATAATTCTAATTCTTTAACAATTTATCATCTTATCATAATGAAAGTTTGTCACTGTATATAGGTAATGGTTTTTTTTTTTATAACTCTTTTTCATCATAGATTTTCAACATACTTTTTATATAAATAATCTCTAAATTTCAATTTAATCTGAACTATCAGTGAATCATCAAAAGATCATATATTTAGAGTTAATCATTTGTCTTCAGCTGTGTAGTGATACAGAAAATAAATTGATATTTATTATTGTTCTGTGTGCATTTCTTAAAATCTTCATTATTTCAATCTAAGGTTTTTGAAACTGAATGAGTAGAGACATTTTATGCTTTTCTTTTTTATTCTGCTGTTAAGTTATTCATTTATATTTATATATATTGTTTTCATTTTAGTGATATCTTTTTATCTGAAAATAGTAATACTGGATATAAAGCACGAGAAATGAGGTCTGCCATTCTTGACATCATAGCCAAATTTATTAAAATTGTGTTTCATCAAAATCATATAAACAAGATGAATCTCTGTAATCAGGTAAGGGCTAATTTTTTAAGATCAGACTATTTAATAATTTCCACTATCATATATTGATAAAGCCCTACAAAAATTTTTTTACAAAGTGATGTGTCAGAAAGAATTTAAAAAAATTGCTTATATTTATAATTTCAGCCTATATGTATACATACATACATGCATATATATATATATATATATATATATATATATATATATATATATATATGTGTATGTGTGTGTGTGTGTGTGTGTGTGTGTGTGTACATATGTATATGTCTAAAACTTGCACATATGGAATTATTAAATTGAAATCTTTTTCACAAATGCAAAATTTATAAAACCTAAAAAACCTAAAAAAAAATGCTTGGATCACTTTTAGAGTTCGCAATTCTATGGTCTGGCTTGTTGGTCTTACCCATTAGTAGAAGTTGTTGCATCCCTGTAGATGTAATATTGTAACCTTAGCAATTTCACATTCTATATAAGACTCTGTATGGAAATTAAGGACTCTTCATTGTTACTTGTGCTTGCACCTGGCATGAGATATGAAACAAAATGGCTCAGTTCCCTGTTTGAATGTTTGAGATGTTATGAGATCCAAATTATTGTAAGAATATTTCAGTGAAACAGCTCTGTCTTTCATACTTTTGGATTAAAATCTTTAATGAAGTTTAGTTTTCTGAATCTCTCTCTATATATAAACATATATATATGTGTGTATATATAATATAATAAAAATATAACCTAAACATGCCTAAATTTTCTTTCCTAATTTTAATTCCATTTCATTATGAATAAAAGAACCTCAATTTTAACAGATTATCTCATTTTCCTATCAGTAAAATCCTTATCTTCCATTTTTTATCACTTTGTTCATTTTTAAATTCTCAGAATCTTAAGATCCATGTTATACAATTTAGACACTGATTACTGACTTTGCAATTTTGAGTGACCAGACTAGGCAGCTAATATACTACAGGAATTCTAAATTATCTAATTTGCTGATAATATGTACATTTGTTATGCTTGAAGGAGTCAAGTTTCTTTCAATTTTCTGTTCAATGACTTTTCTGACAAAAACATGCAGCAGAGCCGCTCTATTTTCTAAGTTTTAGCATCAATAAAATTATTTTTTAAAAGACTCAGTTATTGACTGCTTCCTTTTTGCCTTACCCCAGCAAACTAAATTTGGGCTAGGTTCTTTACACTTTCAGGTAATTTTAAATGACTACCAAAACTAAAGGAGATCTTCTATAATTTATGCTGACGGAGATCACTACTGGTTCTACAATATAATATATACATGTGTAAATATGTATAATATATGTAAAATAAATATACAGAGTATAGTATGTGTAAATTAAATATATAGAATGTAGTATGAGTGTGTGTCTTATCTACAAATGCATATACTTTTACACATGAAAGAGAGAGGGGAATAAATTTTATATTCTTATAATTCATGGTACTAAATCAATGTAAAAATTATTTTTGCAACTTTATCACCATCAGTAATTATAATGCATTACCCATACTTTTAACTTTTTTTTTCATTTGTTAAACTCCTAAAATTGTTAACCAAATATGCAAACTGAATAATTAGAACATTCAGAAGTAATTACTCTTTCTTTGAAAATATAAAGTATATATTCAGCTATTTATAAAAACATCCTATATTAAATAGACACAGCAATTTAAAAATAAGATAGTATAAATCATATATAGCATATAGAGAATTTAAGAGTATAAAAGTTAAGATTTTGTTTATTTTTAGGCTTAGACCCTGACTATAGTTGCATATGCTTAAATTTATATATAAAAATTTGAAATATAAACTTTAATAAAGTTTTCTTTTATTTGTTTTGTAGGTTGGTTTAGTCGCTCTCAATGTAATAGGCGAAGTCATTTTGGAAGATGGTTCTATAAAAGCAAAACACTTGGTATAAATAAGTATTATTTAATAGAAATTCTAATAAATTTCATTATTTGTTTTCAACCTGTATGTTTCTTTTTTCCATGCAGTCAGATGATGTATTACTCAGTAAAAGGTATATTATGTTTTTGTTTTTTTTATGAATTTTAAGAAGGTAATTAAGTATAAAATTTTAAAGGTCATTTTATTTAAAGTATAATCAAATATATATTGTTGCATTCTTTATGTAAAACAATATATAATTATGTTAGTTTAGCTTAATTAAATTGAAACTAATATGTGTTATATATAATATGTTTAGCCTATTAATTTTTTCATGTTTATAACTTATTATTGTTTTATTAAAAGGATTAGCAACATTGGTCCCCTGGAAGAGATGCATTTTAGTATGTATGTTGATGTTGAAGTTGCCCAATTAATAAGAATACTTGATAAGAAAAAGCAGAAAGCTGTCACAGGTTGGAAAAAAGTGCTTTATAATATTTTCCTTAACTGTAGTACACTGTCTATATTAGTGATATGTTTAAGCCTTTATCAATATATCTAAAAAATACAGAGAGTGTTCACACATTTTTGTGGTAATTTGCAGGTTTTATGATTATTGCTGGTTTCTTGTATAACAGAAAACTTAAAATAAGGACAGTAGAAAAATGGAAATATATAGTTACAATTCATAAGGTGTGGATTCACTTAACTGATTACAATAGATAAAAATGCATTTACTATCAAAAAAGAATTGAAAATGACTAATGTTGGCTCAGTGAAAACAAATTTTTCCTAATGATTTATGGTCATTTCTGGTTTCTCTTATAATGGAAAACTTAAAATAAGGAAAGTAGAAAGAAATTTCAAATTAACTTGCATTACTATGAAAAATAAGGTTTAATACATATTTTCAAAGAAATTTGATTTATTTTTCCAAACACTCTTTATTCCATTAAGTTCCTTCAGAAGAAGGTTACAAGCCATACCTTTAAATCTACTGCTATAATTTTTGAAAAAATAAGAAATGAAACTAGAATTGAAGCTGTTCCCTTTAAATCACGCCCAAATTATCTGATATGACTTGTATAGATTATTGGGCATTTGGACATTTAAAATTAGGTCTATATAATTGGTATCCAAAAATATTGGATGGACTCTAGAAGACTATAGAGGAGGAGGGGAATAAAATCAACTGTGATGTTTTAATAAGTACTTTGTTATCTTGGAAATGAGAATATAATATGATAGGTCAACAAAAGGCATATCAGACTAAGCATATTGGAAAATAAAATTCTTATATTTGTCTCTCTCTCTCTCTCTATATATATATTTACCTACATATACATATATATTTACAAAGTCATTACAAAAAATGTGTGAACAACACCCTCTGTATATAACTTTTTTGAAAGAAAAAATGTGTAAATAAGGCATAATTATTATATTTGTTGCAGTGGTAATTTATTTTTAAATATTTGACCATTTTCTTTTGTTAACTATTTTATTTTTAAATAAAAGTTTTTTTTTCTTCATAGAATCAGTTTTACTATACTTTTTAAAGAGTAAAATTTTTAATACTATTTATGGAACCCTTTTTTTAAAATTTAATATTTATTTATAAGCTATAAAATTGATTTGAAATTTATTTATCAGAATTGAATGCAGGATACCTTTATATCTAAAGTAGATTTTTACATTTATTAAATTTTTGTTGTAATTACATTTTCATGATATACATAAAATGTTTTTCCTACATTTCTTTTATTTTAAATTTTAACATTTTTATGAGTTCTGGAGTATTATTTCTCTTTCAGCTGACAGATTTGTTTATGCCAAAAAGTTAAAGTATGCAATAACACAGCTTCAGAAAGTAAATATATATTTTACTTCTTATATATTTTAGATAGTAATTTCAGCATGAAAATAATTAAATCATACATTAGAATAGGTCATGGTATTTTGATTCTTTTTTTATTTTGATCCATTTTGATATATATATATATATACAATAAGAAATTGGAGAAAGTTATAAAACTTATTACTTGAAAAGAGACATTTTATAAAAAGAATTTCATCAGTAACTTTCCTAATATTTATTAGGTTGGAGAGAAACTTGGAAAGTTAGATATAGAAAAAGAACGAGCTGTAGAAGAAGAAGATTATGATAAAGCTCATTTAAAGAAAGAAGAAATGGAAAAACTGAGAATTGCAACTTATGAAAGACTGAGAATCACTACACTAATGGAAATGGATGGAGTTAGTATATTTTCTGTTTTGCCACAATGCAATAAATTTTTATTTTACTTATTTAACTTTACTGTATATTATTATAACACATGTTGAAATAATCATGCAATTCATAAATTATAATGCTATTATACATTCATCAGAAATTTAGGCTTCTGTAAAAGAAGTTTAACTATTGGTTCAAATCAAACAATAAATTAGAACAAATGAATTTAGTTAATACTTCCTATTAAAACATAAAAATTAAAATTATGCTTCATTCTTTATAATAATTTAATGATATAAAAATATTTTAAAAAAATATTTTTTCTCTTTGCTAATTGTTATTCATGGGTTATGTTATTGCCAGCATTTTTAAGCATGACTATTAATAGAGTTATAAATGTTTCTGTTCATTACAATTCATATAACACTTAATTGTTATTTGGTTATTTATTTACTTAGGTAGTATTGGAAGAAAATGATAGAGAAGGTGAGTTACATATTGTCAATAGCAAAAGTACTTCATGTTGAAGAATTTATAACTTATATGGTTTCTAAATTTTTTTAACCTTATGAGTTGTTTCTTTTTAAGGTAAAATTGCAACTCAAAAGTCTGAAACACCTAATGAAATGATGGTTCCAATGGTTGGAAATTTTGTCAGCCATGATGACACTGCTGTCCCAGCACTAAAAAAGTAATTAAATTTGTGCTTAAATTATTACAGATGTATTTTAGGTTTTCTTGTAAATATAATTCATCTTGTTTAGCCAAGATTAAAAAAACTAAATTAATTAAACATGTATTATTAAACAAATATTAGTTCTTTCATTTGAAACTCAAAAATCACTTTTAGTTGTAGTATCCATTCATCTGTTGGTTAAGTTTTTTAACTTGACAGTTAAAAAAATTCAATAATGTCTTCAAACCAGGACTTCAAAGCATATTTTTTGTTCCAATTCAACTAAAAAAATATGCTGGTTCAGTTCTGCTTTTTTTCCACCAAAAATAACAATTATTATTATTTATTTGTTCTGAGTGATTAATGTTATTTTACATATAATTTTATTAATAATTTTATTTTAATTTGCATGCCTTTGGAGATTTTTTAAACCATGTTAATTCAAAATCATGTAAAAAAAAGGGTTTTGGTGTATTTTATTATTTTTTTCAATTTTTATGTTATTAAACAAGAATATTATCAAATTTTAAAATTGAAACTGAGAAAATGTGCTATCAGTATAAGAACAAATTGATTTTAAAAATTAATACATTGGTACCTAAGTTATTAGGGGCATTACAAAACACAGATTTAGCTTAAAAAAAGAAAAATTACCTAATTAACTTTGTGAAATTATTGTTAATGTCTTCTCTGCTTATATCAAAGTTAATTTTCAGTTATAAAGATGTTGAAGCATATTTATTTAATATGTCTAATCATCTAATACATCTAAATTGAACTCATTTGCATATTAGTATAAACTATTTCTGATTCATTCATTGTACTTATATTATAATTTTAGATTTTAAGTCTGCAAACTTATGAGTAAGACATATAGTGTATTATTTATCATGTATATTTTATTATTTATGATTCTTTTATACAAGTTCTTGTTGTACTTATTGCCTTCATAAAATTAAATATTCATTGTTTATTTATTGAATTTCAAAATTTAAAAGAAAAAAAAGTTGATTTCTCAAGCTTTTATAATTTTAATCAGTTACAAGAAATAAAATGTGATATAAAATAATAAAAGCATTTGTTTTTCAGAGGAGTTAAAACACAACCATCAGTTTTTCCTGGAAGTAATTCTGAAACTGGTAATGATTTAGTACTAGGGAAATTGACTGAGAAAGACAGAAGAGAAGCTTCATTACCTATTGAAGTCTTTGGCTTATCAATGGTATGAGTAATTTTATTTACTGTATTTATTTGTGTATAATGCACACTAAAAAAATTAGGGCAAAAACTCAAACTATGCATTATATACAGAAAATCACACGATATACTGATAAATCAAGATGGTATTTATAATAGAAAATAAAAAGGGAAAAGATCTTATTCAAAAGTATTGCTTTAATTTTATTTCTCTCCTATTACATTTCTTTTATACAACTACAGATATAGCACTAATTGTTAACTTTATATGCTGAATTTCCAACTTGAAGCTTGATTCCTATCATCTTTTATATACTGAACTACTTGCAACTTGATGGCTGTAGTATAGTTACATTTCTTTTCCACTTGTTGTTACAAAACACTTCGCTTATAGAATAAAGAGAAATAAAGAATATGCAGTTTTACACATCATATCCTATGTCAAAGAAGGGTCTTAAATTTCAGACCCCACTGTCATCTTAAAGTACACTCCCCCACCAATGACCTCAGAAAATAATAACAGGCAGGAAGAATTTCATTGAGAAGCGATTTGTCTGAAGAATAACATCAAAACAGCATGGGAGGTAGATGGATTTATTGTTTACATCACAACAATCTATTTATAATCCAAATAGTCACCAAGAATGACCAAAAGGCAGGCCACATGTGGACAATGGCAAAATTCATGATATCTATAATTGAAAAAAAAATTATTATTCTTTACTGATAACATACTGTAGTAAACATATTGCACAATTGTTTTATGTATTATTATTTCTGTAATTATTTCTATAAGTGTTTATCATTTACAACTAAAAAAAAATATAAGAGTAATATGTTATAATTTTTTTCTTAAAACTTTATATATGTTGGGTTTGTAATTTTAAAGTTAAAAATTAAAATAGGAATTGATAAAAGAGAACAAATTCTTTATAAAGTGGGAAAATATGGGTATAAAACAACACAATATAAGAGCCAAGTATTCCAAAATCCAAGAGAGAAATGTAAATCTTGTGGGCTGTCAACTGGATTGTATTGAAAAGAAAATGGCAAATATGGAATAAACTGTTTAAATAAACCTTTTATGACTGGAAGTCATTAAACATCAGTCTCTTTCATTTTACTTCACAAACTATGAACCTGACACAAGTTGGTAGTATGAACCCAAAGAAGAAAATCAGAATTTGATAATTTAAAAGAAAAAAATTACTGATTTTTATTATTATTATTTTTTTAAGATTGATGATTGTGCAGAGACTTCTTTTTTTTAAAAGAAAATTTTTTTGATAAGAGATGATTTTTTGGCAGGAGGTATCAGCCCTAACATCAGAACCAAAATTATTTTTACCAGCATTTGACAATTTGACATTTAGCACTTTTAGTAACTTTCATGAATGTTTTGAAAAAAAAAAAAATTGTAAAAACCTGTAAGAACAGTCCTAGAAAAATTACCATGGTATAATATCACATTATCATACTTTGCCATATAAAACTGATGAGACTGAAATAAAAATGACTTGACTTGGAAATGCTATGGAATTGCTCTCCATGATGTTTCACCTTATTTTCATTTTATGTTAATATTATGTTTAGTATGCTAGTTTTTAAGTTATATCAGTCTTATTTTTGGGGAGCTTCTACATTAAAAAAAAAAAAAAAACTTATACTTAAGTTGAACTATTTTGACTTTTTACATTTGTTTTTATACTATTCTTATCATTAAGCCTAAGTAAAGATTTTTCTTATTTATATGATGTGTATTTCCAGGCAAGGACTTTGATGTATGTAAATTGTAATAACAGAATTTTTCTACATTTAGTGATATTCTTTACAATTACACTATGGCACTGTACAGCCATTCTTTTGATATATTTGTATTGTTTTGTATTGATATTTAATATAACATACATGTTAGAATTCACCAGTCCTAACTGTTCATATAACTATTACTATCTTTTAGTTTTTAAAAAATTTTATATTATTCAAATTTTATTTTTGTCCTCTGAGGACTTGCCTACTGTTTATGGTAGTCTTCAGTAGAGAGAGATAGGGTAAATTGCAAGGTTTGGAATTTAAGTTAACAATAAAACAGTAGAACATCAGAGAAGAGTGCACCAAAATCAAAGAGAGAAAAGGTAAATCTTGTAGGATGGTGATTTGCTGTTGTATTGAGTATTGCATTGAAAAGAAAATGACAAATATAGAATAAGCTGTTTGAATAAACATTTAATACCTGGAATGGATGTCTTTCTAATTTTTCTGTGCAAGCCATAAGCCTGACATATATATTTATATATATTTATATAGTATGGCTTGCTGAAACCAAATGTATTCCTAAAATGGCTCACATAATCTTTTGGGTTTGCCAGACCTGCTATATACAAGATATTTTTTCTATTTTTTTCTTGTAAGGTTATTTACTAAATACAATGTTTTTATTTCTATTACTTGTGTCTTTTTAATGATTTTTTAAACTCTGCTTTTGACATGTAGGTAGAAAAAATGTATTCAAAGTCTTTTAACCAAAGAGAAGAAGCAATGAAAGAGCTTAAAAATTATTTAGAGAAATATCAAAAGAAGGGAAATAAGCATTCACCAAGTGAGGTGATAAAAGCAGCAACTTTCCTTCTGTTTAGAGCCTTGTATGATAAAGTGCATTCTGTAAGTTTATACTATTTGCTTAAATGCTTATATTTATTCTTTATGTTCTTTATGCATAAATATTTATAATTGCTTTGTACAATAAGAAATAATTTTTCTTCTACCTATTCTAATAAATGTAGCATTATAAGAAAAAATACAATATAAATAATGTGTAATGGATAAAAAAAATAATTCAGAATATTATAGAATGGTTTTCCGATAATCATATAACTAATACTGTTTTTCAGAATATTGAAGAGCTATGAATTAATTTTGAAGAAATTATTACCCATTTATTAGTGTTACAAATGTTTATGTTAATGTAATGTTTAGGAATATATTATAAAATATTATAAATATATGCATATATATTTTGCTTCTTTTAGATTTATACTTCTGCTCTGCATATCCTTACATTATGTTTCAAAACTTTCATACCAAATCATCAGTAAGTATATATGTCTAATAAAACAGTTATAAATTGTATTGTAAGTTTGGTACTCTTAGTTGTTAAATCAAAGTACATTGTGCTATATCAAAATTTTCTAATATTCTGAAATAATTTTATAGATTACTCAAGAATGTGAATTTCTTAGTATATTAAAATAAGTAACTCTGTTAGAATAGAAAATGCAAGTTGTCAACGTGAATATGCATAAAAAAGGAATATATTAAAATATAAGATGAGTATTTTGTAAAATTTTGTATATTTTATCATGACTAATTGGTATGTGCATTTAAATAGAAAATAATATGCATTGTTCTAATTGGTGGAATTTATAAACAGTACCTTGTATAATCAGAAAAATTCTCAGGTGTGCATCTACTTCATATATAACTGGAAATTTTCTGTTATAAATGGACTGTTTTTTCTTTTGTTAAAAAAAAAAGAGAGAGAGAGAGAGAGAAGAAAGAAAGAACCACATATAGTCATTAAATTTTGGTTCTCATTCAAAAAATTATAAATAAAAAACTTTTGTTTTGTTCATGTTATTTTTTATAAATTAATTTTGTTTTATATGTAAAATATTTTAAGGTTGCATTTTTAATTTTATTACCTGCAATTATACAGTTGCATGGGAACAAATGAGGGTTTTTTTATATTTGTAACTCTTAGAATATTAAGAAAGTATACAGTAATACTGCAAGATCATATGTACTGCATGAATAATATTCTTGTGCCTTTTTTTTTTCTTTTCTGGAAGGTAAGAGTGAATAAACTTACTAAATATGATGCAAGAATTTTCTATTTGTGCAGTACATATTAATAAAATTGAACCTAATGATATTTATATTAATCCATATTCCCATTAGAATGTTTTCTTAGCAATTATATTTTCAATTCTTCAGGGTGCCAAAGACAGAGGCAGTTTATCTGACTGATAAATGTATGCCAGAGATAGTAAATAAATTAGGTGACACAGTAAGTATTTTGACTGCTTTCTTGAGTAAAATGTTTTTTACCAATATGTTTTGGAATTTTAATTATTGGTTTAACTTTTGGGTGATCTAAATACTAAGAATGTTAAGGTTAATTATTGCTATGATAGGTGAATAAACCAAATACAAGCATTATGATATTTTATCTTGTTGTATTCACTGACATTTCAGAAGGACATGACATCTAGACAATATATTAGCTTTTCTTTTATTAATTTAGTTAGAATTTTTTATTATATAGCACATAACTTTTAATTTGTATGCATATAATGCTGGTTGACTCTTTATTCAAATTAATATTAGTTTTTCTTTTTATGTTGGTATACAAATAATTTCAAATATTTAAATACTGTAATAGCTTATAACTTATTAATTTTTATATATTTGTACAATTACATTATATAGTATTATAATTTCAGGCTGTTCGATTAAAAAATGTATCCATGGACTATTTAACTACAAGTGTATCTATTGCAGATTCAGAGGTACAGAATTTTTATTGTATATTTTCTCTCTTTGTAAATAACCATTTTCAGGTTAGCTTTATATTAGTATAAAGTATTTATCATAATAAGAAATTTAAATATTCTCTTAACTGTAAAAATATATGAAAAATTTATTTTAATTATTCCATTTAAAAAAAAAATCCAATGTTTATCATATTTTAATTGCTATTATTAAATGTACCTCATGTTACATTAAATTATGATTAGCTTATTACTTTAAATAAGTAATATTCATACCTAATATTATATTTGTTATGCATCAGTCTCAAAGTAGTTCAAATAAATCAATGCTAAATAATCATTGTTAAAAATAATCTGCTTTTGTGTTATTCCTTTATAATTTAATCATATCATTTTTATAATGTTTATTATGGCTATTTTAAATGCTTAATTAAGTCCTTCTTGCTTTATTATAGAATTTACAAGTTATACACCAATATATCTTGAGTCCAATTCAGAACAATTTAAATGTCCGTTTAGCTATGGGTAGATGTGAATTAATTGAAAAACTTATAAAGCTTCATCCTCCTTCATCTTCAAAGTAATGATTTTTTACCTTATTGATGCCTTTATTTAATTGTCTAATTTTAACTTGCAATTATTTATATAATTTGAATTTCTTTCAAAATAAATAAAATGCTTAAATGAGATTAGAGTTCTAAACATTGCACCAAATGAACATACAATTTTGTTTCTTTACAGTATTTTGCCATTGTCAAAGGTTATGCCTTTTTTGATAGATGCTTTGCAACATCCATCTTCATCAGTTAGAGGTATTGCTGAGAGAATGATAATTTCGCTATATGTCCAGGATAACAAAAAAGTTAGAAAATATTTTCCTGTGGATTCAGATGTTGCAAAAAGGAATATTATGTATCGTAGGATATTTGAAACTTTTGAAAAAGTTGACAAACAAGTGAGAACAAATATATATTTTTATACAAATTTAATTTTTAATCTCAATACATAGGTTATTGTCATACTTTTCCCCATGTATGTTTCTTCTTTTTTTAAGAGCAAGTAATTGTAATAATTTACTGTTATTTTCTCAGAAATCAACTTTGATATTGTAAATTGCTCCTTTAGAAGTAGATATACAAAATTATTAAGTTTTCTTGAAATTAACCTATTATTTTACCAGCATAATTAGGAATAAGTAAACTTTTAACGCTATTATATCATTGTCCAAATATTTTTGCTAAATTTTCAGTATTAAAGTATAATTATTTTGAATTACTATTTTAAAAATTCTTAGTTACTATTTTTCATTTTTGCCACTTCTATGGTCACTTTTGTAGTCTAGATTCAGGAATATAGTTTATAAAATGGCATTTATCTTGTAAATAGCATTAACTAATAAATATATGTTAATTTATGATATAAAGTTATACTAACATACACTTAGTTAAATATAAAATTTCAAAATTTTCCTACATTATAGTTCAAAACATTTGAAGGTCTATATTAAAACTTTTATTTCAAATACTTTTTCTACCCTTTTTTATGCTCTACAAAATATTCACCTTAATGTATGAAAAATATGTTGAGAGTACAAGATATTTCTCTTGCTCTAATTTTTAAAGGTGATTGAGAGTTTTGCATGGTTTCAAAAGTTAATTAAATTAATACAACAGCTAAAAAAGTTTGTACAGTAGTTCTTAAGCATATGTTTTACACAATTTTAATACATCACCGATAGTGTACACTATTCTGTTATTTAATATTTTAGAAAGAAATATCGTGGCTAGTAACTGCTATAAACATTTTGGTAATTTGTTACATAAAATTTATATTTCTTTTTTAATTCTCAAAAAATAGTTTTGAAATTCAGTTAGATAGCATTAATTTATTTGTTTATATATTAACATAAATTAATTATATATGTAAGTATATACCATCAACTGTCAATATCGGAAATTTCTGTTTATCTCTAAGTTTTTTCAAAATACTAAATTTGCACCAGGGGGATTCAATACAATTTTTCTCCCTATCCCTATGTTCACTCCACTCACTTATCTTGATGCTTCAGGGAATCTTTGTGTGCAGTAATATTTTTAATAGAATCAATATATAATTAAAGAGAGTTCAAGGAATATGACCTCCATTCCTATTCTGGAAGGTATAAGAATGATTTTTAGTATTTGATAAATGAAATTTCATTGAAACTATTTCTAATTGTTTAATAAAATGAAGGATTTTTACATTCTTTGAAAGAGATTGATAAATGAAAAAAAAACTATTTGAAGAAAGTTAGCTTGTTTTTTATATTGTTTCTAAATTGATTACAATGCTAACTTGTGTTCATGCATATATTTTTTTCTCCCTGTAGAGAAGAGATTTTGGACCTAGAAATGAAGCCTCAAAAAGCATTAATTCTAAAGGCAATAAGAAAAAAACTGGGCTACCCACACAAGTTTCTAATACTCAAAAAGTACCTCAAGATGATTTATTATTAATGAAGTAAGATAATATATTCTTCAAATTGAATTAATTATATGAAGTATTAAAGTAAATATAATGTACTGGTATTATAATTATTTGAAATATTAATGCTAACTTATTTGAGATATAGAAACTTTTTAAGTTAGTTAATAAACCAACTAAAATAATTAAAACAGAGATCAGCAATTTTTTATTTTCTGAAAATTAAATTTTTTTCTAATATTGTGACATAAACTAGGTCTTATTCACTGTACCAGGTTTTATGGAAAAGATAATATTAAAATACATGTCTAGTCAAGACTGTTTGATAGATTTCTTATCTGATGCTTATGTAGGACCTGTATATTCTGTGAAGAACAAAATGATATGTTTACTCCAGAAGGTTTGGACAGACATTATGATAAAGACTGTCCAATGTTATCACGCTGCTCAAACTGCAAACAAGTATGTATATTTGTAACACATTATCAAGTTCATATTACCTAAAATAGGAAACTATGCATAATCTATATTTTTTAGATTGTTGAGATTGCTGGTTTAACAGAACATCTTCTAGAGGAATGTGATGCAAAAAATAGCTATCAGCAATGTCCTATATGCTTAGAAGCTATTCCTTCTCTAAATTTTGAGAATCATGTAAAAGTTAGAACATGCGTCAGTAAGTGTTTGATTTTTAAATCATTTCTAAAGCGTAGTTGAATGTTGTTGTTTTTTAATAAGTTTTCTTTAAAATCCTACTTTTTCCAGTGGCCAAGTCAAGCTATGATGCTAATCACTGTCCTTTATGTCACATGAATATTGAACCTGGTGAACAAGGATGGAGACATCACTTAATGGATGAATCAGGATGTGCTTTTAACCCACGACGGAAAAGCAAGAAAATAGCACGGAAAGGTAAAAATCTTATTATTAGTTTGTCAATGGCTGCATAAACTGGAACTACCTCATTGCTATAACATAAGTAAATACTGCTGGGGTGATTACTGTAGATTTGTTCAGAATTCCAAAATTTTTTAACTTTCTAAAAGCCAGATTTTTTAAAAATTTTATTTTAAAATTATTTGTTGAAAATCTGAAGAGTATTTTAAATTTTAATTGCTATACCCTTTTTTTTTTATATTTTTTTATTTAACAAAACCTATAATGCATATTTTCTCATTCAAGAAAATATTAAAAGTGCCCTTACATGACATTCTGAAATTTGATCTTAAGATATTAACAAGTATAAAACAAGTTTACAAAATGATGTCAAGAAATGTAAATTAGTTTTTAATAATTTAAAAATTAAACATTTTCCTTTGGTAATGAATGAATATGAAAATGTCTATATGTATTTATACATAATGAGTTCATATTATGAATTATTTTAGATTTTTGCTCTAAGGTAGTTTTCAAGATGTTTAAGTGAGGTCCCAACACCTCTGACAACATGTATCACACTTCGAATTATACTGTGCCAAATACAGTACTTTACATTACTTTTATTGGATGAAGTTTTACCTTTTTATAGAATATTTATGGGCAAAGGGATAAAAATTTTCACTTCTAAAATAAATCATTAAAATTATCCAAACATGTTTAGATTCAACTATCGTAGGGTTTTATTTTATTATCATAGTTAAATATCCATATCTCATGTTGGACTGAATATAACATTAGTAGTATTATCTTAATGATTTGTACATTAATAAAATAAATATTCTTGTTTACCATTTTCCTATTTCATTACAATATAAAATAAAAAAATTGGGATACATTTTTACAGAACTTTAATTTAAAAACAATATAAACAAATCAGCCCTTTAGATTACTTGTTATACTACATATAATAAATCATTCCATCATGATTTTACAGTAAGATTTTTAAATTAAACCTTTTACATTTTTTAAAATTAGTGTTTTAATTTTTTGTACATACAGGGATTCTTAATCTAAAACGCTGCATAATCTAAAGTGATTAATAAGGATTGATAGTATTTTATTTAAATCAAGATCAAAAGACATGAATGATTGGTAAAATTAGAAGGTTCATTAGAGCATAAATTTTATGTGCACTATATTAATATTTAAGATTCAAAAAAGTATGTAACTTAGTGACCATAATAGTGACATACAGGCATTGATATTTTTTATCAGAGAATGGTTATTTTGTTTTGAAAGAGTATGATAAAAACTCTGTATCTGCAAACATAGAAAAATGTTAGATTAACATAGAAATTTATAGATTATTTTAGTAAGGTTAATATAAGTTCATTAATTACATGTGATGAAAAATTATGGCAATGTATTGATAGTTAACATTCCATGTCAATGCATGTGTTACAGGCAAAGTATGAAATGCAAACACTCTATATAAAGTCTAGGGATTATATAGAATGCTTCATGTTTTTAGATAAAGTATGAAATATCTAAAAAATTATATACATTGCCTAGGCATTGTATAGAATGACAAATATATTTTGGGTAAAGTGTTATATAGATGAGCAGACTTAAATAAGATATGGATCATGACAACAGCAGATTAGGTTAAATACTTACAAACAGAGAACAAAATTATTCTTCATAATAGAGTTATATGTATCATGTTCAATAAAAAGTTGTTCATCTATTTAACACTGCCTAAAAAGCCTGTTTTGTTTTATACAATGCCTATGCATTACATAATGTTATATAGTATATAGCATAATGTAATACATGCATGTAAATAGAGATATTTTATCCTGTAATAAAAGCTAATTCATAATTTTAGATTATATATTTGTAAAAATTTTAGATATGCGTTTCTAATTTGATACCTCCTGTACAAAACATTTAGGGATCATTTTATGATAAATCATGATACATCTGTTTAAATAGCTGTTAAAGAATATTTTTATATTTAGCCATCATTATTATATCAGCATGAAATTCCTGTTCTTGACATTCTTATTTACAATATTAGCCTATATGCAGTGTATAATGAGATGCATTTTCCAAGCTCCTACTGTTGTAAATGCTGGTGTTTTGGGACTGTGTGTCTATACACAGTCATGGCAGTAATGTGTAACAGTTTTGAACTCTATCCCTTACATGCATTGTTTTGCTAATGCTAAACCAAGTGTCCATATACATTTTTTCTATGTTTCTACACCTATTTTGATAGGAAATCATATCTATACACTAAATCATGTTGCTTGATCATGACAATTTATTTTGCAATAAGCTCTATATATTCTCCATTTCATTATCCTGTAAGCAATTAATGCATAATGCTACACATTTGAGTAATAACATGTGTATATATATGTATACATATACAATGCAAAACAAGTCATTCCATTGGAGACAAATTGCTGCATACTAGAAATGTTCATAATATAATGGTTCCATGGTATACTCAAATTTTTATTATAAAACTGCTAATATTAGGTTTTATAATGTTTTCACCCGTTCTTGATTGGCACACATCTTTGAAAATTAATTCATCACTACTTAAATGTTTTGTTGTATTCCACAATTTTTACTATTTATTGAAAGGATAAGAAATAATATAAAGGTACTGTTATGAACAATTATATTGGACATTGCATAATACCATGTTAGATATAATAAGTTTTCAGTTTAAGTTATTTATTAGAATAATATTTATATATTAAAAAAACCCTTGTACAATGTGTATTTATACTTTTTTTTCCTCCTGTAGATATTTTACGGAGAAAAAGTTTGAAATATTCAAACTAACAACATTTCAAGTGAGCTGAAAACCTTTTTTTGTACATCAGTTTGTCACTTTTCTCATAAAATTGATATTTTTCCACTGCAATAATAAAAATTTAATTTTGTCCAACTGAATTCTTTCACTTTTAAGAATACCAACAGTAGAAAATTGATGAGTAATGTGAAATGAGTTCATACATAAAACTTTTAAGGTAGAATCTAATACTGTTCTTAAAACACACCTAAAATAATATATTTAAATACTCTACAGAGTTAAAATTATCAGACAATACTATAGATGTAAACCAATTAGTATAAAATTTTCTTTTAAATTATGATTTACAGTTTATTATATTTAGTTATTTGTACTTTATGAATTTTACTGCTAATAGAATTCTCTCAAAGAGGTACCAATATTTAGAAGTAATCTTTATCACTTTATAATTTACTAGTCAAATCCTACATCTTTCTTAACCAAAATCAGACATTTACATTATCTTGTCAAGTTTTTACTGACACTATAATAAAATATATATATATATATATATATACTTGAAGTTAAGAAATTTTTTAACATTTATTGACTATCTTTAACTACTTAATTAAAATTATTCGGTGTGTAATCTGATGAATATAGATTATGGATGATCTGAAGATTTTCTCTAAGATTACAAATAACCCACATGAACTACTAAAATAGTAACAAAGTTTATTATTAAAATGATTTGGAGGTTGCTAATGTATTATTCCTGTCTTAAACTGCTTGAACATTTATTTTATTACTCATCCCAATTATGAAGTTTATGCAGAAAATTGTTAACTGGGAATGCATGCAACTATTTCTTGTTAAATATGTTACTACCATGCTCTTACTTTGGGTTCTATTAATTAAGAAAATTTTATTTATTTTAAATAATTTCTCAATTATTATGTAGTAAATATTTTCCCATATTCTAATGTTTGTGTTGAGTATATGAATCCTAAGTCTCTGGTTACTTAATACCTATTTATGTTGATTATGTAACTAGTATGAGACCACTACTTAAAGATTTAAAATGAATGAAATTGAAAAGAATGTCTGTAAGATCTTCATTTACTTCTTGAACACACACACACACAAAAAAAAAAAAAAAAAAAAAAAAAAAACAGAAATTTACTAAAAGATTCCATGTAAAGTTAATGAATAACTGTAAGTTAAATTTCCTACTAAGAGTAGATCTTTACCTCAGCAGAACATAGGAATACATATTATGCTGAAAGTGTACATATACATACTCACTAGTGAGGTGGGTTCAATTCTTATAGCAGGTCTCAGCCATATTCAAAGTGGGAGGATTTTGTACAAATGACATATTAGAAATGGCATTCATTGCTTAAGGAGTTAGTATTCAAATAATGAGAAGAGATTATTAGTATGTAGAATTTTGTGTATTATTATTTAATTTAATATTATCAATAACCGTCCAGGGAAAACAGTACTGTGTAGCTATATTTAAACATAACATGTCTATTTAAAGGATTGTTTTTATTAAATCTTTTTTCAGTAGGATGTTCAGTCATCTGCCAACCGCTCCCCCTTCATCTGACTACTTTTTAACTGTACAAGTTTATAAAAATATGCTTTTTGGCATTTGAAAGTTGTAAACAAAGAACCATCAGCAAAATGTCAAAACTGATGACCCCAAATTTTATGTCCATATTAAAGCCAATAAGAACCTATCTGTTATTTGTTTAATTGTATTTCTGTTGATATGTGACATGCTATTAGAAAATTTTGGTT
Source organism: Pardosa pseudoannulata (assembly GCA_032207245.1). Lineage (NCBI taxonomy): Eukaryota > Metazoa > Arthropoda > Arachnida > Araneae > Lycosidae > Pardosa > Pardosa pseudoannulata. The sequence goes on along the minus strand of CM063502.1, from coordinate 122,919,951 downwards.
TAAAATTACATTTAGTGTTCTTGTTCAGCAAAATAAACTACCTTTTTTTTTTTTTTTTTTTTTTTAATTTTATTGCCACATTTTAAACAGAAACCGCCGAGCTCCATGGCACAATGGTTAAAGTCGTGGGTTAAGAACCGAAAAGTCTCCATTCAGTCCGATCCTGAGTCAGACAAATTTATTTACGTCATTTTATGTTCGCTTTGTTAAGTAGTCTAAAAGACTCCTAAAATATACAAATTTTCTGTACTATTAAAATGATGCTAGAATATTCTGTTACCCTATAAAAGGTTGTGTTTAAACTGCGAGTGGTAGTTGTTCGACTGCGAGCTAGGTAGCGTCGCATTTGATAAACGCTATTATTTGTTAACTTGACTCTTCGTGTGCAACAAGTACTTGCATCTACGGGAAATTGGTAAAGGTGCTGGGTAAAGATCGTGTTGCAATCAGTCTGGAAGAAACTGAGTGTCGTAGAAGCCGTCGACTCCAAAACCTGTCCCCGGAACACGGACTTTACGAAAGCAGGGCGATGCAAGTAAAGCCAAGGAAAATGACGGGGTTGGAATTTAAGCCCTCACGGATCCTTGTTGCTCCAACCCTGATTAGGGAGTCAAGAAAGCCGACTATCTTTAAAGGCGAGCTCGGACAGAGTGATTAAGGGAATACCTCCGAGTATCAAAATTCAATCAATGGGATGATACTCTGAGTTTAGCAAATGTGTATTTCTTCCTAGACGGAACTGCGAAGAAATGGTTTGAGAATAATGAGGACATGTTGCTATTATCATGGAAAAAAAATTTGAAGATGAATTAAAAAATAGTTCTGTCAACGAGTTGTATATAAGGCAAGTCAATGATAGACTCAAAAGTCGTGCCCAGGAATTTAGTGAATCTACTCAATCGTACATTTAGGAGGTTTTGAGACTTTGCCAACAAGCAGACCCTAGCATGTCAGAGGACAAGATATCTCACCTTATGAAAGGGGTAGCTGAGGATATTTTATCAGGCACTATTAACAAAAGAAATTAAGAAGGTAGCCGATTTTATTAAATGGTGCCAGCATATTGAAGAAATTAATCAGAAATGGATTAGGTATCAGAAGTTTACAAGATTGCCTAATGTCGTATCAGTAGCCTCCATCGATTCCTCGACCTTGATTTGATGACCTTAATAAAAAAAAATCGTTCGTGAAGAAATACAAACCCTCACTTCGTCGCAAACAGAGGAGCAGGAAATAGGGCTGCAATCGATTGAAGCCATTGTCCCAGAGGAAGTAAGAAGATCCCTAAATCCTATTTCAGACACAGGCTTCCAGAAACCCATCTCGATACCCAAGCGCCGCATCAAGCCGACATATAGGAGATCGGAGACTGCACGGGACCAGTTCCAACATGTAACATACGAAAAACCTAGGAAGACCGACGTATGGCGAAACACAGATAATCGACCAGTCTGCTTTCACTGTGGTCGACCTGGACATGTTATCAGATACTGCAAAGATCGAAAGACTATTTTTGATGATTATTGTCGAAATTTTGGACGTGAAGCCCTCTCTGATTATAATAACAGCCACCCCGCCGAAAAAAGCAACTGATCAGCCGCTAGATCCTTGTTGTCAAGCCCGAATCGAGGTCGCTCGCCGAATCGCCGCTTTAGATCCCCATCGCAATACCGAAGGGCCAGTCTGTCGCAGGAGTAAGGAAAACTGAGCTGTTCAACCTTCACTGGAGGTAAGCCGCTTGTCTAGAAAACTCTCCTTCGACGACTGTTACTAGGATGTCGCGAAATTACGTAGACGTTAGCATAGATAACCAACCCGTACGTGCTATAGTGGACTCTGGGGCTTCTTTCTCAGTAATATCCGACGCATATCGGAGCCAATTGCGAAAAGTTATGTTTGTCGAAAATAAGAATGTTATGCTCGAAGTTGCAGACGGCAACTACGTGCAACCAGTAGGAAAATGTGTAGTACAACTTTGCATAAATGGGCAACACCAACCAATTGAGTTCGTAGTTCTGCGGCATTGCAGTCATAGTGTTATCCTTGGTTGGGATTTCCTGAAAGCCTCTCAGGCTGTGATAGATTGTGGTCGCTGTACCCTCCTCTTGGAAGAAGTCTTAAAAATAACAGAAAGAAGACTGATAATTTAGGCGAGTCTTCGGTTATGTGCGTTAGAAGATTTTTCTCTCCCGCCACATTCTATAGTAAGGATAGCTGTGTCATGCCCAGCAGTCCATGGATCTTTAGAAGTCGTAATAGAGTAGAACAAAGTTCTGCTTCTAGAAAGAGGTCTGGCTGTACCACCACCCATCATATGGCTGGAAAAAAGTACGGGAGAATTATGGGTTGCAAATTCTAATATCGATTCTAAACAAATTCCAAAAAATATGTGTGTCGCTAGAGCAAAACGTTTACAGGTGTGTAATATGAACGTCATTGACGACTCTTCCTCGCCGGAACTCCAACTTGTAGCCAATACGTCTCAGCCAAACCTTGGTATGGAATGTCAGCATGAAAAGATTGTGTCTGCTGACTTGACCGTGGACCAACGAACTAAACTTCTGGACGTTCTTTGTGAGTTTGTTGAAGCCTTCAGGACCGACGACTGGAAGAGAACTTTAAAGATCAATATAAAACATCGTATCAATACTGGAGACCACCCACCGATCAGCCAGAGGGCTTATAGAATGTCACCTACTGAACGCCGAATTATTCAAGAAGTTCAGAAAATGATGAAGAATGGCATATTTAAACCCTCTGAGAGTCCGTGGTCATAACCAGTTGTCCTAGTAAAAAAGAAAGATTGAAGTTTGCGTTTCTGCGTCGATTATCGTCGCTTGAACAAGATTACCAAAAGAGATGTCTACCCCCTACCACGTATAGATGATAACCGAGATTGTCTAAAGGGTCCAAATTCTTTTCATCAATGGACCTTTACTCAGGGTATTGGCAGATCGAGGTTGATGAAGCTGATAGAGAGAAAACTGCCTTCATCATACCACAAGGGTTATATGAATTTAGGGTGATGCCGTTCGGCTTATGTAACGCACCCGCTACATTTGAAAGAATGATGGACAATTTGCTGCGACACCTCAAGTGGTCTACGTGCCTTTGTTACCTTGATGACATAGCTGTATTTTCCGAAACGTTCGAGAAATATATATCCCGTCTGAAGACCGTTTTGCGGTGTATACAGGACGCAGGTCTCAAACTAAACCCAAAGAAATGCTTGTTTGGTGCTAAACAAAGATTTTTGGACACCTGATAGCAGAAGATGGAGTAAGACCCGACCCTGAAAAATTGCGCGCAGTGGCTGATTTTCTAACTCCGAGAAATATGCATGCCGTAAGAAGCTTCTTAGGTCTATGCTCCTATTACCTTCGCTTCATTGACAATTTTTGCATTAAAGCCCGGCCATTACAGAATTTACTAAAGAAAGAATCGACGTTCACTTTGGGTGAATTGGAGGCTGACTCTTTTATCAAGTTAAAGGAAGCGCTTACGTCTGATCCTGTACTAGGATTGTATGATGAAAACGCCCCAATAGAACTCCATGCGGACACCAGCGGTTATGGAATTGGAGCTATCTTGGTCTAAATTCAGGACGGCTGTGAAAAAGTAATAGATTACGCATCACGAACGCTCACTATGTCGGAAAAAACTATTCCACCACAGAAAGAGAATGTCTTGCTGTGATATGAGCGATCCACAAATTCCGTCCTTATTTATTCGGTAGGCCTTTTGTTGTGGTGACTGATCATCACGCAAGGTGCTGGTTAGCAGAACTGAAAGATCCGTCGGGGAGATTTGCTAGATGCGCATTAAGGCTACAAGAATACGATGTCTTTCTTTTCTATAAGGGCGGAAGAAAACATAAGGATACAGACTGTCTTTCGAGAAATCCCGTAGATTTCGACTCTTCTGGGAAGTCTGGAATCATTGCTGCATTTACAGATATAGCTGCCAATCAAAGGAATGATCCGAAGTTGGCAGAATTTATTCATGCCCTAGAAAAGTCTGAGCCAGTCAAGGGAGAATTCAAACTTATTAGTAGTGTCCTTTGTAAGAATTACGATCCGTCGGAGAAAGAGTGGTTACCTGTAATCCCTCGGCACGTGCGACTGGACGTACTTTGACATTTCCATGGTGCGCCTACTGCGGGCCACTTAGAGTTCGCTAAAACTTACGACAGAATCATGAAACGATCCTTCTGGCCTAGACTGTACCGTACTGTCAGACATTATGTTTCTCATTGTCGTGAATGTCAAAGAAAACGTACCTCAGAAACCACTTGATTGCATTATCTCCATCCCTCCAGCTGTAGCCCCTTTCCACCAAATTGGTATAGACTTGCTTGGTCAATTTCCTAAATGCCACAGCAGAAATGAATGGATCGTCATCTGTACTGATTATTTAAAACGGTATGCTATAACTAAAGCTCTGCCAAAAACCGATGCCCGCGAAATAGCTAGATTCCTGGTAGCAGAAATTTTATTGAAACGTGGAGCGCCGAGGGTTCTGATCACTGATCCTGGAAAAGTCTTCCAATCAAGGCTGGTATTCGAACTCATCTGGTTTTGCTAGGTAAAGCATAGCATGACGACGGCTTACCATCCGCAAACTAACGGACTGACCGAACGATTTACAAAACATTGACAGATATGATGTCTATGTATGTTGATGTTGAACAAAGAGACTGGGATTCGCTTCTTAGGTCGGAGTTGTAACTTTCGCATATAATACTGCAAAGCAAGATGAACGGCTACTTACCGGGTGTGAAGCCGAGACGACCATGGACACATTTTTATATCAACCCGGGGATCAAATGGACGATTACCTTGAGCAATTGGTCCCAACAGCCGAGGAATCAAGACAATTAGCTCGCCTAAAAATATTAAGTGCGCAACAGAAGGACTGAATACTTTACGACGCCATGCATAGAACAGTATTATATCAACCTGGCGATCTGGTATAGATTTCTACGCCTTTTCGCAAAGTGGTTTTTTTTTTTAAAGCTCCTGAGACGTTATTTTGGCCCATATAAGGTCCTGAAACGACTATCTAAAGTGACGTACGAAGTTGAAGATTTTGAGCCTATGTCAAAACGGAGAAAAACCAGGGATACTGTTCACGTCCTTCGAATGAAACCTTATTATGACCAGGACAATCAAGACGCTGACGACACCTATAACGATTATCCTCATCGATCAGACACCGAACCTGCCGAATCAGCGATAACCAAAAGAACAAATATAACTGTGATTCGGTCTAGAACTAGAGCCGAAGCGGTCGAACGACAGCGGGACACTGTCGTCTAAGGGAGGAGTATAATGCCATATTTCAAACAGAATCCGCCGAGCTCCATGGCATGATGGTTAAAGGCTTGGGCTACAAACCGAAAGGTCTCTGATTCGATCCTGAGTCAGAACAAATTTATTTACGTCATTTCATGTTCACTTTGTTAAGTAGTCAAGAAGACTCCTAAAAAATTTAAATTTTCTGTACTATTACAATAATTCTAGAATATTCTGTTACCTTATAAATGCTTGTGTTAAAACTGCGAGCGGTAATTGTTGTTCGACTGCGAGCTAGGTAGCTTCGCATTTAATAAACGCTATTATTTGTTAACCTGACTCTTCACTGTGTGCATCTATACAGTACTTGCATCTATGTGACAATATTCTCAGTAATGATTTGATTATTGTTCTTGATCAGGAGAAAAAATATTTTAATAAAAGAAAATGATTATTATCATTATTGAATACACTCATGTTTGGTTTCAATTTTGTTTGTGGCACTATAGTTTATTTTTTGCTTTGCAAGAATAGATATTATATATATATATATATATATATATATATATATATATATATATATATATAGATAGATAGATATTTTCCAGATGTACTCTTAAAGTTAATTCTGAATGGCTATAAACTTCCAAGAAGGGTTCAAATTCACTGATTCTGGTCCAAAAAGGCAGCAAGCCCTACTGCTTGGCCATCAGTTGGACAATGATTCAGTCATTGCCTTTAACTGCCTGAGCCCACAGGTTCAAATCTTTCTGTTGGCATGGCTGTTCATCATTATTTGGCATTACTTTTCATCATGGCTTCATTAGTACACATATGGTAAAAAAAAAAAAAAAAAAAAAAAAAAAAGTAGATTCTAGAGATCCAAACCATTTTTTAATTTTCTGGAAATTTTAGTACTTAAAAAAAATATTGGAATTATCTATTTATTTTATAAAATTAAGCTAATACAGGGCATGTGTTACTTAAATCATGACTTTTTAAATACTTAATAAATATTTAAAAAATCTAACTTTAAAATTAAATCTAACAAAAGTTAGCACAATTTTACAAGTTTTTAATAACTTACTATTATTCATTATTGCAGTATTAGCTTATGTGTGAATGTATAAGAAAATAACAAATTTTACAGTCCTGGAACTGAAAGTTTACTAAAGAAAAATTCATGATTCCTCCATATTGTTAAAGATGGGAGTTTTACGTTTAGCCATTTCCTCCTTATAATTTATAAGCAATTTCTTTAATTTGTGACTTTGTATAACAATAATATGAAGGTAGATAAAGGTATTTAAAGGGTGAACCCTACAAAAACAGAACAAATAGATGAAGTGATTGATAACGATGGCTCTGACCTGCCCCTTGTGACAATATATAGTGGACAGTGAGAGAATGAAGTGTTCAGTGCATATTTTGACAAAGACTGTACTTTTGAGACTTATGTAGCCTAATTCAAATATTGACTACCTGTCCCCAAAAGGTTAATCATTCTTTGATTTTGAGATTTGGCTACATGTTTACAAAAATTTTTAAAGTTTCTTGTATATTTCATATTTACTCATTTTTGCATTATATAATTCAAAATAATGGTTTTTAAATAGCTATACACTTTATTATTCTTTATTACTTTATTATCTTAAATTATTCCATCTTTTCCTGAATTTTCCTTCATTTCTTCTTCTTCTTCTTCTGAATTGTCCTGCTCTTCTTCTTCTGAATATTCTTAAATTTTGATTTCTATGCTCAACTACAGCAGGAGGTGCTACATTCTCCCCAGGGCCTGTTGCAATTTCTGCCAGACATTGATTAGATAAGAATTTTTCTGCTTCTTCAGAAGATACAGTACTTGTAGGTAATTCTTCTGTTGATATCAATGCAATCTTTTCTATAAAAAAATAAATGTATTACATTATGAAATAATCAAAACCATCATCATTCTGGATTTATGCTAATATATTTTATGATAACTTTTGAGGATTTTCTTATTTTTACCTTCATGGTTTTTAAAATAAATCTTCCACAATCTAAATTTTATATAAACTTTAATATTGGGGTAGCAAAAATGCATATCATTATGTTGACTTCAGTTTTTATTTGTCTGTATTGTTTTGATTGGCTGATCATTACATTCATGGAATTGCAACACTTAATTTTATAAACAGTTTTCACTACATTCTTTTTTTTTTTTTTTTTTTTTTTTTTTTTTAAAGTATTCTGCCATCCAACAAAAAATCTTTTCATAAAGTTTTGTGTACTTACAAAAATTCAATCTACAGCAAATTTTTATCTAGCCTAATTTTATCTGAAGAGGTGCTAAATAAATGCTTCAAATTCAATTAAAGATTAATTCATAACATTTTTGTTATCAGATAAAAAAGATATAGACCATAATTTCTTTTAGCTATGACTTATCATCCCTCCTCTAAAATAATACACAAAAAACAGAGTTTGTGTAACCTGATTATAAATCAAGATAAAGTTTCCGTAAATTTTCCACTTCAAATTTTCATATTGTATCTTGTCTAAAATAGTTTTAATATTTTCATATTGGTTGCTTATGGTACTGGAACTGATAGGAATTTGTTTCAACTATGTAAAAGCACAGCTTTTCAGTTAACATTTGGTAAATTAATAAATAAATGCTATTTTATCTGCATAATGAATATGTCCTACCATGTTCATCAATAATGAAATATCATTACAGTTTACTGTTAATAACCATCTTCAAAAGGAGTAAAAAAACTTGTGAATAGCTTTATGATTTCAAAAGTAGCATGCCTGTCTTTTACTATCAAGGAAGTTTAATTCTTTTCATCTTGGCTCTAAAATTTCTACATGAAAGTTATTTAGAAAAAAAGTTATAATCAATTCTCCAAATCAACAATGAAATCAAACATAACAAAAACTGAACACCTATATTCATATTACTAAAAAACTATATATGGTAGCAAAATTTTCATAGCAGATATGGATTCCTTGTGTAAAAGTATTTCATAATTTTCAAAAATTTATTTCTAGCATAAACTATGTGTTAACCTGCATTATTACAGTTATAATTTCTCTTAAGTAAAATTTGAATTAAGCTAGTGCTTTTCAAACAATAAATAACATACATACCCTGTTTATACACTGATTAAAACAATTATAGGATATTGCAAGTCTTATATAAAAGTGAATGATTTGCTTTTCAAGGAAGTATTAGATGAATGGAATAGTCAGAAAGTTCTCTGAACATGAATGCAAAAGGACATGTTTGGGACATGATAGGCTGAGGAGTTGCTCGGTAACTATCTCTCTTACACTTTCCCAGAACTGGAAAGAGCTTGTCTAGAGTGGGACATAATAACCTAGCTTCTCATTAATAACTTCATTAACTCCATGCCTCAGAGGTTTTCAACTTTGCTGGCCATCTGGGGAAATCACCCCCCCCCCCACTAAAAACAAATTTTCTTTCAAGGAAACATTTTAAAAAATTGTTTTCACTCACATGCAGAATTTGGTTTTTTTCTCCTTTTGTACCCAAATGCTCAATATAATATATTTTTTCTGAGAAGGGTGCAATTTTTTTTTCATATTGCTTACCATGTCTGTCTATTATGTATCAAACAATTTGCCAGCAGCAAGATTCATCCATAACCTCAATATACTTAGCTACTTTGAGCAGTGTATAAAGGAAAGCATTAAAAACTCATATTTTCATTTTATAATCACTGACCATCATTCATTTAGCTTCACAATAGTACTAGTTTGAATATGTGTTACATATAAAAAACTTTATCATATTTTTTCTTATAGTGCAGCCCCCCACCCACCCCCAAAAATAACTGTTTTAAAACCTTTGCTATGATGAAAAAATTTTTATAGTGACAAATTCAACACTTTTACAGTCTTCAATTCTAAGTATTCTTAAATATTAATATGTAGTATACATGTTTAAAATGTTCAATTAAAAATGTTTATATTTCATAAACTCACCATTTCTAATTTTGTCCCATATGTCTTTATTTGTTTCCAATAAATCCTCTTCTAAAGATATCATGAAGAGATTATAATTTTTACAATCTTTTGCCTGAAAATAAAAATTAATAAAACTATAATCTAAAGCTTAAAAAATATGTCATTATTCAGCAATTTACTGGAGAATTATATTTTAACTATATAATGATTAAAATATGTCATCTCTATTTTTAATCATAGAGAAAAATTAAAGAGTTCAACCCTCCATATACATCTCTTGCGGTTTGAGCAGGGAATCAGTTTCATCCCTAACTACAGGTCATGTGAAAATCACAGGCAAAGAATTTTTTCTCTTATTTTCATACTGATCCCACTGTTTCCCCATGTAGGTTAAAAAACATCATTTGATACTTATTTTCTTTTATTTACTGGCTTTTCTGCCCTCTCATCCTCCAGAATGAAATTTCCCCTTTGGAATTCTCTTTAGCACTTAAATATACTCAAACATCACCTTATACAAAAGTTATTTCTTGCTCTTGTCTACATTTAACTCACATGTAAAGTTATATCACAAAACTGTTTATACAGTCTCTGTGATCATGATGCCATATCAAGCACTTAAAAATATCCCTGTAAGCTGCCTGTTGAAACTCATTATTAGGCCCTAGAGGAAAATTTCCTGAGTACCATTGATAATCATCTTAAGCCTTTGCATTCCAAGTTAATTTTCCTCATTCCCAGTATTTAGATCCAAATAAATGTTTGAGTTATATCAATTTATTGCTGACCAAGCAAATTTTAATTGAGTTAGACTTTAAAAACTATGTTGAACCAAACTTGATTTTGTACACTTGCTGCAAAAGAAAGATGATGTTGAGTCAGATTTGACACTGGAGCACTAAAGGTTAATGAATGTTTAATCTAGTTTAATGTCCTAAAATACCTTAGTGCACAAGTAGTATACTGAATTAGTATATCAGGATTTTAAGTTGAAGCTTATTAGGCAGATGGAAGCATCTGCAAGATGTACAGATTAAACAAACAGCCAGTATACCACAAGAGATATAAAGTTCATATGTGCAAGGGGATATAGGATATTATCGGAGAATGCTCAAAGTTATGAAGCATAATAGAGCAAACTCATTTTTTTTAAGTGTAGGATATAATTTAAAGTACTGGGGCCAGGACCTGCTTCCTTATGCTATACAGTTTAAACTCTTACAATATGTGATGGTTATATAACCATACCACAGTTTAAAATAACTCAAACATCTGAGGGTTCTAAACATATATATAAAATAATAATAATAATAATACTAACAACAATAAAATGAGTCAAGTTGAGGCATCAAGTTAGCCTGAGGTATCATATCTATCACTATATGCATTACAGAATTGTATACATATGAAACAACAAATTTGGGTCTAAAATTTAATAATGTAGCATGAAATAATTTTAATAAATTTTTTTTTTCCAAAATTGCTTTCAAACTTATTGTCTTACTTTTCAACATGCTAACTCATAAATATATATATATATATATATATATATATATATATATATATATATATATATATATATATATATATATATATATTTAATATTTATATATCAACCACTACTATATATAAATATGTAAAGGATGCTTTTACCTACTACAAACTTGCATTTTTATCTATGTTGAATGTAGAGCAATCATTGGGCCATGGAAGAAAACAACAAAATTTAAAAAATAAAAAGTAGTTTATTGAGATAATATATCTTTGGTGCTCTGCTGCCCAAATTTTATACAGTTGCTTATATAGTGCCATAATGGTGCAAGGGAGCACACTAGTCAGATTTGTTAAGAATATACCATGTAGGCTACACTAACAAGAGAAACAAAGTTACATGAAGTAGTTATATAAGATTAGTTGAGTTAAGAGGAAATTAACTTGGTATTCTTATGGTCACCAAAAGGTTACCAAAATTAAAAGTGAAACAAAGGCATGCACCTAAAGCATCATTTTAAGTTAAAAGTACCAGAAATTTATTTTAGAGTACAATTATTATTAAGTTGGTTAGTTTGATGAAAATATCATTACATTTGTATATATATATATATATATATGACATGGTCCGAGTGGTTAAGGCATGGAAGACACATTTGATTTCATATATAAAAACTTCTTTATTGTAATTCTTCTGTCCATGGCTATGCCATTTAGATATCCTTTGTTCTCATAATTTGCCATGACAAATGTGGAGGATGTTATCAGCCCAATTTCCAGCTCAGAACTTTCTCTTTTAGCATTGTTACCTAAGCAAATTCCTATGTCTACTTCCGTATCAGCTTTTTTACTCTGTATAGTTCCGCTTGAGGGTGTGTCTCTCTCCTATTACATTATCATGAATGAGTTCTAACTATTTTTAATTATAACTTGATTAATTTTTAACCCCCATTTTTAAACCTGACATATATTATATATATATATAAATGTATAACTACATGTTTACAATGAGTAATTAAATATAAGAAAAAGTTTTATGAAATATGAAAATAACATTCACTATCACACAATACATATACACTGTTAAAAGATATGTCTGTATGAAATAATCTATTTTATAATTAAACTACTAGTAATAATTTTAAAAGCTGCTTTACAAGCATAGAAAAAAAATAATATAACAGTTTTTGAACTTCTAAGAAACCATTGCTAACTTATACATTAACCCTCTGCTTCAAGGATATACAAGTGCAGGATCACTAAATATCACTTCCATTGATCAAAACAAGTGTACAGCATTTAAATTGCAAAAATCATACATTTTCACTTCTACATTAAAATTTTATTCTCCTATGCTTAATCAGTCATAAGAAGGAAGAGTAATTAACATGATTATAAACACAGCATTTATGTCATTCATATGTCCGACCGACAGTCTGAATATCTCTTGACATATATTAGCTATAACAACTTAGATCTTAAATATAATTATAGAAATTAGCAAATCCCATAATCAAAATATATAAAATTATGTGGGCATGGTGCAGAATAAATATGTATGCATGTATGTATGTATAAATTACTAATACAAATATGTTATAATATATATATATATATATATATATATATATATATATATATATATATATATATATATATATATATATAACACCACTATGCATAATATAAAAGCAAATAGCACCATTAATTTTTAAAGTAATAAAAATCACAGGACAACGAAGTGTAAAAATTTATTCCCCAAATTCAATTTAATTAGGGTAAGAGAAAAGGTAAAGACTTGGCAACATTACATGAATATAACAACTCAAAATTATCTATTCAAAAACAACTTCATAATGAATCTTATCTAATTAGTATAACTTGAATCTTACAAAGTGGTATTAATTGACAAATGTAAGAAAATTTGTTTACCTGACCCAGCCAAAGACATACAGTTAGTTAGCACTTATAATACAAGTGGCACAAAAGTAACCTAAAGCAGCTACCAAACTGCTGCTGACCTACAAGAGATCAATCATGGTTTGAGCTGATATAATCCAACCTGGTTAGGAGCAAACACTACAGAGGTAAGCTCAAGACTACCAGGAAGAACATGGATAAAAGATCAATCAGACAAGTTTAAACCATACACACCTAAAGAAGATATATCCCTGAGGAATAACTGATGAATGTAAATAAAGTATATTTAAATTTTCAAAATTGCTAGAAGTAATCATTCATCTCAATAAAACTAAAGCAGCAAAAAATTATTTAATAAATAAAAGAATACAAATATGTTTAAAGACAATTGTCTTTCCAAAAATTATTACCTTTTTATATGTTATCCAGTTTATTGTAGTCAGGCAAAATCAATTTTAATTTTTTAAAAATAGGTCATAAATAATAACCAAAGTTCATATATAAAGCTATAAATTATAATAACTACTGTTTATAGAAGAGTACAGAAAGATAATTGAATGCAAATTTGAACCTAGTGATGTAAATATAAGAGTATTTTACTTTTAATGAAGCAGCTCTGTATTCTTTCAAAAGTGACAAAATTTTAGGAAAACGAAATCTGACACGATCAATTTCTTGAAATAGTTGTCTTATAACATCATTTATTTGTCCACAAACTATAAAATAAATGTAGAAAAATATGAATTAATAAACAAACTAGAAATTATAACACTAGAAAATAAAAATATTGAAAATATAATTTTGATTGGTATAAAATATTAATTTTAAGATTCATTTAGAGCATTACATTGTACTAATATTTATATTTGTGTTTTTAAAAATGAGAGAATAAATGCAGAATGTATAGATAAAAAAGTTTTATTTAAAAAAAATCTAATTATTATAGCATGATAGAGTGGGAACTGACAAAATAGAGAGAAGGGATTAAGAAGGAAAAAAAAATTATGATTCCATTTCAAAGGTTGATTATGAGTTTGGAAAATGCCTATTTTTGGAGTATGTA
>CM063502.1:122791211-122901211 GCA_032207245.1 Pardosa pseudoannulata | reverse complement strand
AGAAGTTCAAGATAATTGTAATTTATTACGAACACAGTAAATATTTTTAATTTAAAAATTATCAAACATAGTTTTACAAAATACCAAATCAACAATTATTCAAGATTGAAAAATATAATAATAAATCTTGGAAAATTTAAAATATAAATATTAATCTTTTTATATTGGAAAGCATTAATAACATCATACCAATTAAAGAATTTCAGAGAAATTTAAAAAGAAAGAAATGGAAATACACACATAGAGACAAACTCTACCCTGCCTATTAAAAGACTATATCAGTATCTAAATATGATTCTAAACTTCTTTTAATTCTTCTATCTTTAATAAACACACACACATACATATATATATATATAATTGCATAGTTACTGAAGTTGCTTTTAAATATTTATAATAATTTTCAGATTAAATGTGTATATAGAGACAGACAACTTGATAATGATAATGAATAAAGGTAATAAATTGAGTACCTATCTGATTTTTTTTTAAATTTGGAATCATTCAGCTTCTTTGGCACATATTCTTCAAGAGGAAAGAGAGACTTTATTTTCTTTAGCGATATTTCAGCTCTATTTAATAACTAATAAATGACATTAAAACATTTCTTATATTTTTTACTATAATTTAAATTTTTTTGGTAACTTCCAAATAAATCAGTTATTTAAAGTAAAATCTAACTTACTTTGGGCTCAGGATTAATCAAAGCTTGAATATGAGGTTCTATATGTGGCAAAGGTTTTTTAGGGTTAAGTGCCCTATACTCTAAACACTGTAAAATACAATGTAATTAACACAAAAATTTATTACAAAGACAGAGGCAGCATTTATAAATTATAAAACATACTTGAAACAGCCTCTGTACATAAGGATTAACAGTATTCTTTGGTTTTAAAATTTCTTCATCATCACCACTAAAAATAAAAATATTACTTTACATACAATTTTTTTATACACATAAAAAATGAAGACAAACATCTGGCTTACTCATAAGAAGCAGTCATATCCATTGCAGATATTAGTTCATTGACAGCATTCAGTTGTTCTTCTGTATAAAAAATGTGTATTTAAAACCACAAAGAAAAAAAAAAGATATATGAAAATAATATGGGCTTGAAAGAGAATTTCTATTGACAAAAATTACCTGTAGGTATATTCTTTGAATCTGAATCCAGAGGAGTAAATACAGAAGGACGAAGATCCTCCAAAAATGGTAAAGCAACAAATACAAGACACTGTAAAATAACACAATGGTATAAAAGGCTGATATCTTGTGTTAGGATGGATAATTTTAGTAATTAAACGTACAAATATTTACCTCAGAATTTTCTTTTATTCTGGGTGATAAAAATCCAATTACAGGAGCAGATCGAGGAGTAGTTACAAAATGTACTATTGCTACCATATTTACATCTTGTAATGCCTGAATAAAGGCTGCTAACTGTTTTCCTGAAGACTAATATTAAAAGATAAATAAATTATTGATCCTTATAAAAATGTATGCATAAAAATTACATTAATACAGCATCAATTTTTTTTTTATTTACTACCAAACTATTTCTTTTATGAAATAACACTAAAAAGGCTAGTTTATTCCTTATAAAAAACTTAAAAGAGCTTTTCTCTTCTTTCATAGCCATCTATATAATTTACAAACAGATTCTTGTGAAATTCACTAATTTTATAAAAAAAAAAAAAAAAAAAAAAAAAACAATTCCCATCCAGAATGTAAAATCTAAAGCTAAAATCAACTCAATCGAACTATCTTATCTTAGTTCAGTTATGTGTTGTGGTTAATGTCTAAATATAGTACTTTTAACATGTGCACACACATATTAGTGCAATGTTAGTTGCTTTCATTACAGGTGATTATAACCTAAGTACCTGTAACCTGAGATCAGGTGATTATATCCTGAACAGTATAATCTGAATATTTTAACTGACTGAACTTAACTTAAGATTTACAACTCATCTTACTTCAAAATCATTTAAAACTGATTTTATTACATCATTTGATATCCACTGACATGTCATGCAAAATGTGCCTGAGTAGAACAATTAAATCACAGGCTTATGATGATAAAGAAATATATTAATTTACAAATTTATAAAGCAGAAGATTATGGTATAGCTAAAAATGATTAGCAATGGAGTAATTATAACAATGTCAATCATTTTTAAAAAATTCTTAAATTGGGATGAAAAAAAAAGGACATATTTGCATGTCCAATACCATATAACAGGAAAGTATGGCAAAAACAGAGATAATTATAATTCTGATAAATTTTTGTATCATTTAAAAATACAATATAAGCAAATATTCACTACAAAATTTTATTGGAAAAAATTACATAGACTTACTTTAGAATATTTCTGGCCATAGACATAGCTACACTTCAAATCACTATATAAATATCTCGGAATCTAAAAGCAAAAACAAGAAGCAATATTGAAAATTAAATAAATTTTTAAATAAGAAGAATTTTACTGATGTAACTAAACAATGATGGCACATAATCTCATTTTAATAAACATAAGAGTATCTATGATATGTATTTTCATTTGTAAAAATATATCTAATATGCAAAATCAGCATTTTTCTACTACTGAAAAATATAAATTTTGCTATCATTATGTAAGCCACAAAAATCTGAAACTTTAATTTAGTGGAATAAGAACAAGTTTTTTTCAGTATATTTTCTTTAACAGGTTGATATATATTAAAAATGCACAAAAAAACTCTTTTTGTTAGTCACAATGAAGAAAAACCATATAAAATCCTGCATGCATATCTTGAACAAATATTCATCAAATTTAAAAAATTAATACATGTAAATTGCTCCTATATTAAATCTCTTACATAAAGATATAATTTTATACTAAATTCACTTTTTCAGCTGTAGTAAATCCCAGAACTGTCATTCCTTTATCATCTGATTGATACTTCATATTCTTTTTATCAACTTGAGAGTATGGAACAATAGTTGTGCCATATTTGTAAGCTACATTCATAGAAAAAAAAAAAAAAAACCCTTAAAATATTACCAAAAGAATATCTACAAATAAATATACATTCATTTATATTTATACAATTTTTTTTTTTCATATACTTTAATTATACCTTGAATCACATCTTCATAAGGAACTTTAGTTTGTGATTCATCATCTCTACAGAAAGTTTTCCTTGTTTTTGTCTTTTTACTAAGATCATGTGCATAAGCAATACCCCACTTTTTCGGGTGATTCTCTCTGACCTGTTAATTAGATGCTACAGTAAGTTAAAGCAATGACAATTTTCAGTATAATAAAAATATCCTATTAATGCTAAAATTAAATGTAAGTTCCCTAGCAAAGCAATGAAGAGAGAATCAAATTAATAACACGTTATAATTTAAAAATATGTATACAAAAATATATACAAACAAAGCCAAAAACTTAGCATCATAAATTATCACATTCTAACATACTTCCTTCATCTTAGTTTGGTACAGAAATTTATTTATAATTGAAAACAGATAATGTGGAATACTTTAACCTTCTAATGTGGGTTTATGTGTATCCATCAGAGTAAAGCTGTAAATCTCAGATCATTACTTTTTAAAAATTTATAAAGACTGTGCTAAGAATTATCTACACTAAGGTCCTGAGAGAATGTTTTTCTTACTTGTAGATGGTTGCAGTTTAGATGTGAATGTAGTAAATATTAGAGAATAGATTTTAGTAAAGATATTTACTACATTCTTTAAGATTCACAATAAATACATCCATATATATATATATATATATATATATATATATATATATATACAGACAAAAACCCTATACATGTATTAAGAAAAAAAGGTCACATTTACTTTTTCAAAGAGGCTTTTTTTAAACTTTTCATGTGCTTAAATTTTTATTAAATGTTAATTTTTGTTTATTGAAACACCAATTTAAAGCATTCATTGCTACATACATTGTAGGTAAATTGCTCATTTATAACAATCATTTTCAGATTTATGATATCATTAAGAGCTTTCAGACCAAACAAGATATTTTCACAGAATACCTGATATCTAAAATAACCAATTTAGAATTTAGTAACTTCATAGTTTGTTTTGAGATGTGTATAACAATTTTAAATAGTCTGATAGGTTAAAAAGCACAATATTGTTTAATCTTAAATTTTATATGAATATTTTTTATTACAATTTGGCAAGTTTAAAATTTACTGATAAAATATATAAACTATGCAAAGAAATTAATGAATTAAATTATTATAGGTGCCTCGTTAAGTACTAATAACTAATAACTTTAGAAAGAAAACAGTACAACCACTTTTACACCTGATGGAAATAAAAATATTAGAACTTTTTAAATACAAACAAAAATTATATTTTCATACTTATTATTTAATATAATTTATAAAAGTAAATTTATAGAAACATGTGTATTTGTGTGTATTTGTATATATACTTTCTATTATATTATTAAAATGAATTTATCAATACCAATTTTTAAGACACGCAAACATAAACACAAATAATCTCTTTTAACCTTTAGCTAGGGACTAATCCATCAACCACCCTCAAAACACTCTGGACTATATCATCCTTCAGGAAACCAATAGCAATTCCTGTATTCTTAGTTTCAGGAATTCTTAGCTCTAATTAATGAAATAAAAAATACGCTGGGTATCCAGAACTTTAATAAAATTAATCAAATGCTAAAAACTACCTTAAATAATATTAAAAAAATAATAACCCCCTAGAAAAGCTTAACTATGCGGTGCAAGTTGCACAAATCTTTGCTATGTTCCCATAATGTCCGCATCTGGGACCTTGTCAGTGGTTTCTTGGAATGCTAATGCTCTGAAAAACAAGATTCCCGAACTTCAAACTTTATACAGGAGCACAATCCCAATATTATTATGATACAGGAAACTCACCTTCTTCCAAGGGGGTAAACTAACTGTACTAAACTACAATATCTACCGTAATAACTACATCTCTAATACTAACGTACGTATGAGAGGAACTGCTATCCTTATTAATGCTACTGCCATTAATGTGCATCTTCCTAATCTCCCCCCTTACACCTTCATCTCTACCTACATTCCCCCTTGCCAATGTCCCAGTACTGTGAACATTGACTTAAACAATCTTAAAAAATTCAATAACAACACCCCAATTTTGGTGATTTTAATGCTCAACACAGACTTTGGAATAATAGAATTAATAATGCTTATGGAACTTTAATTTAAAATTTCACAAGGGATACGGATTTCGACGTAATTGCCCCTACTCACTTTAACCACAATAGCTCATCTATCATTGACTTTGCTCTAGTTAAAGGTTTCTCTCATGACATTAATATCAATACTTCCCCTGACCTCTCTTCTGACCATTATTCTGTTTTCATTAATATCCCTGTTGACACCAACCCACCTATGATTAAAACTAGTAAATTTATTCACTGGAAGCAGTTCCGACATACTTTCAAAATTATCCCATTCTTCCCACTAGCATTAATAACACTAATGATCTTAATAACCTGGTAATTAATACTAAAAATGAAATTATCAATAGTCTTAACATTAATACTACTCACAAGCCTATTATGGATAACAAAACTAACAACCCTAACCTTAAGATTCTTATTAGAAATAAGAATATTGCTCAGAAATAATGGCAGTGACACAGAACACCCCATAATAAAGCTATAATGAATAATGCTTAATATATAAAAAACTACCTCACTCGCATTGCTAATAATTGGAACAATTACATTAAATCTCTTACCCCCACAGATAACTGCATTTGGAGGGCTGCTAAACATTTTAAAAACCAATATAAATCCATTCTGCCTCTTAAAACTGACAATAACTCTTTTGCCTACTCCCCCAACGAAAAATCAAACTTAATTGCAAACACACTTAGCAAGCAATTCACTCCCAATAATGCTTTTGACAATTCTATTATTATTAGCAATAGTAATTTCCTAAACTCCTCTTTTAATCCTTATCACCACCAATATACTTCCCACTCATGTACATAATATCATTCACTCCCTTCCAAAAAGAAAATCTCCTAGTGAGGATGGTATAACCAACACTATGCTTAAATATCTCCCCCTAATTATATCTATAAAATTACCCAAATTATTAATTATAGTTTTATTCTTAATCACTTCCCCATAACTTCGAAAAATTCTATCATCATCCCCATACATAAACCTAATAAACCCACGTATTCTTCCCATAGCTACAGGTCCATCATCCTCCTTAATACCCTTAATAAATTAATGGAAAACTTTATTCAAATAAAAATTAACGAACATATTAATGATAACATTATCATCCCCTATCAATTTAGTTTCATTAAATCTCTCTCTGTCCCCCATCAAATTTACAGACTCACTGAACATCTTACCAGATCCAAACTTAGCAAAAATCAATGGCTGCTCTATTTTTAGACATTCAGAAGGCTTTTGATAAGATCTGGATACCTGGACTTATCCATAAAATTATTAACTATAACTTCCCTCCCCACCTTATCCACTTAATTAACTCATATCTTAACAATAGAACATATCAAGTTAAAATCAATAGTACCCTCTCCCATAAATGCAATATTTTCAGTGGTGTCTCCCAAAGCTCTATTATTGGTCCCATGCTATTTAATTTGTACATTAACGATATCCCCCAATACCCACTTAGCTATCTTCGCTGATGACACTGCCCTTTTTAGTACTAACAAAAATCTTAAGTAAACTGTCATTACCATCAATAATCACATCGCTCTTTTAACCAAGTGGCTCTCTAAATGGAAAATTGCTTTAAACACGGAGAAGTGCATCACTTTCATGTTTACCAGCAAAAGACCATCTTCCTATATTAATAATAACTTTAAAATTTATAATACTAACATTTCCTGGTCTAATAAAGTTAAATATCTCGGTGTTACTCTGGATAAAAATTTATCCTGGAAATATCATATCACTGTTATTCGGCAAAAGTTTCAAGTGGCCAAAAGACTGTTATATCCCCTAATTGCTCAAAATAGCAGTTTAAGCATAGATAATAAGTTGCTCCTGTATAAAAGTTTCCTTCACTCTCTCATTTCCTAAGCAGCAAATGCCTGGCCATATGCAGCAGTTACCAGCATTAAATTATTAGCAGTCCAGCAAAACATAACTATTAAAATGATAGCTAATGCTCAATGATATGTTCGTAATATCGACATACACAATGAATTAAATATCCCCACTCTGCAAACTTTTTACAAGCATTTAGCAGAAAACTTTTGTAATAATATTAGCAATGAACTTCTCGTGGAATTCTTTGATTTTGACCATGCAAATACTAGCAATTGTGAACGGGCCAGAGCCGCTCTCTCTCTCCAATGTCTTCCTTTTTTAAGGAATAATTTTTCTTAAAAAAAACTTTTAAATGTAAAAATCAATACATGCTTGCACAGTAAAAACTAATATAAAATTAAAAAAAAAAACTGATACCTTTGAAGTTTACTTCAAATGGTAAAAAAAAACTCCCTGTCCCTTCGTTCACTCTCTGAACCCTTCCTAGTAACCAAGAATAATAGAGGCTACTAGATTCATGAAGTTCATGGATCAAGACTCTATCCTTTATTTCTATCTCTTTAACTCTATTTAGTAACACCTAGCAGACCTCCACTGACAACCCACTCTGCAGAAAACACCAGCACCCATGGGGGAGACCCCCCAGATGACTCTCTCCCTACCTGTATCCTGATGGTAATCTTTAACTACCAAGGTCCTGTTTATTTTTTTGTCTCTGTCCCAGGTATGGTCTTTGAGAATACTATTTTTTAAATAAATATAAAACCCATTAATAACTATTGTATGTTATTTAGCCGAACTAGTGGCATTTCTTGTGTAAGACTCAAAATAAGCATATGTATAACTCAAAAATATTTTATGGTAATGATAAAATATATTAATGCATAAAACAGAAAAAAAACCCTAATATTACAAATAATAATCACTATAAAAATCAAATACTCTTAATTCTAAATTTTATTTTACTATATGTTTAGACTTTATCATTATATGTAATGGTAAAATATAAAAAAAAAAAAAAAATAATATAAAATGAAATGAATTGTTAAGTCAAATTTTTTTCTTCTTATAAGTTTACTCTGAACTTGTAAATATTGATAAGTACTCAAAGCATATGTATGGAGATCTTGTAATAATGACATGGTGAGTATGTTTTGCATTTTTACAATCACTTTCCAAGCATTTCTGGTTTTGGTTTTGCTGTACTCAGCACATAGTAGGTGGATGCAAAAAGTTTTTCTACCAAACAAGTAATATTAAATAATATTGCCCCTATCCAATGCTACATCACTTATTAAAGGATCTTCAAATCATTTTAGAACAGAATCCTAACAATTAGTATCTGTAACATGCCCAACAAGTTAAAGGCTAAGTCATAAATCTGCCATGCTTGGGACTGGTCTTATAATGCTAAGCATGAAAAAAAACTATAAACATTGCTCTGTGTCATATTTGAATTTGCTACTGATGACACAGACTAATGTGGAGTTTGAGAAAGGACAACTAACCCATGCTGTAATCATATGTGGTCTACCATCAAGTAAACTACAAACATAAAAATAAATTCCAGCTGTCAGTTTAGACCATACCTGGGAAGTTTATGGTTAACAATCTTAAAACAAAAATTAACAATAGGAAAAAGTTTATACCTTTATGAAGATACTTATTGGTATAGATAATTTTCCAATGTTCAATATCAAATTTGAACAACAAGGCTCATATGTCTTCATTTGATAAATAGTCAATGTAGATAAAACATCACTGCAAAATACAAATACATAAAATTGACGAAATAGTTCAATTTTTTAACCTGAGCATTTAATATATATAGCATATATAGTAATGATATATACTATTATAAAAAAATATATCCAACTATATTTAAAACTTATAACTATATATATATATATATATATATATATATATATATATATATATATATATATATATATATATATATATATATATACAGGCTAAGTAAAATGTACTACATCTTTTTTTACTTCTAAGGTAATTCTTTTGATATGTCTAAAAATTTTTCAGGTAATTAGACTTTAGAAAAATTTTGAAAAACTTTCCCCGAGCCCACAACTCTCCAGTTATGAAATCACAGCCTGACTGTGTTATCATGACTCTAAAAATGGTTATAGTAAAAATAAGAATAGAAACATAACAGCTTTTCCTTTACATTTAATCAATATTTTCAATAGAAATAATAAACAATTATATCTGGTCTTACCTGAATGAATAGGATTTTCCATTAACATCTCTTAAAAAATCAGAAACATGTTTGGTAGTAAACTGGCTATTGATACCTCTAGGCTGTTTCATTTCTTCTGTGATTGCTACAGGACCTCTACCATTTTAAAAAATTAAAAAGCAAATTTCAAAGCTTAACTACAGTCAAATTTTAAAAAAATGTAAAACTTATAAAGCAACAATTTGACTGACAACATATGAGATTAAACTAATAATTATCCTAAAATAAATAGAGGAAAATACTAAGAGCAATAAAATTATGGTTTAATTCATAGTTCTCAAAAGATTTCAATCGCAATTTTAATAATTTAAAAATAATAAATTTAATTTCAGGATACATCCAATTGTAACTATATAAATATATATCAGCAAGTTACATATACATAAAACTACAGGTTTATTTAAATGATAATTTATTTTAAAGTCTATATTTTTATAAAATTCATGTACCCATTCTGTGTTTATAAACTCTTTTTCATGAAGAAAACAGTAGACAAAAGTGATATATATATAACTTGTAAATAAGACTACAGATTTTTTCCAAATAACACAAAATGTATAGGACAGGATTATATTGAAAGAATCTTATCTATTGGCCATAATAACCTGTATAACTTATGTCTACTACCATAATGTCCCTAAGAGATTTACTGCAAGGTAGCCATTTTTATATTTTGTAAATTAACAATATCAAATGGCTGATGAGATGTATTAAAAAAAAAGGCTGCAGAATATGTCACAGTTAGTTATGGGGTCTAAAAATGGATGTTGTACAAAACAACAAAAAATTGTGAAAAGTTCCTTATCAGATTTTTTCTTTCAAGAACTTACTAAAAGGCAGCTTAATAAATCACCCACAATTTTGTTTATTTTGAAGATACTCAAATGAACTTTTAATATAAGCTTCCCTATAGAAAAAAAATGTTAATATAAGTTGTCCTATAAATTGTAGTTACACAAAAATATATCTTTCATTTCTGCTTAGATAAAAATTATTTCATTTAACAGTTCATATCTTACTGAGTATTTAATATATTCATTTCAAACTTTAGTATAATACTACTACAATTTTTTGTTAAATAATCCAAGTTCTTAAAAATCTAATTAAAAATTGCACACATACTAAGCATAAAAAAGGCACTTTATAAATAGATGCTTATTTCAGCATAATTAGACGTTCGATTTCTCAAAGATATACACACAACAATTGGGTAGACTACTGTTTATATTTTGTGAGATTTACAGATAATTCACAACTTTTCTTAGTACAGAGTGAACCATTTTCTATATTTTCGCTTTAATTTTTTATTGTTCCCTAGATGCAGTAAAGTCTTATATTTTATAAGAATGTGTGAAGAAATACATTAATTACTCAGGGTTAAATTTTTAAAAACTTCATTGAGAAGTACTTTAGAAAAAAAAAATTATAAGTTGGAAGTGGTCACATTAATGTGAGCAGATCCTATATATATATATATATATATATATACACACACACATTACAACATATGAGTTTTGAACAGATATATTTATTGAAACTAAAATTAACATAATGAACTTACTCCCCTTATATATATATATATATATATATATATATATATATATATATATATATATATATATATATATATATATATTTATTATGGAATATTCTTAATACTAACTCATAACTTTTAATTTCTTTCTTTAAATAATAGAAGCTAGCTGTTCCCACAAACTGATAAAAACTTAAATATATAACTTCCTGATATATATATATATATATATATATATATATATATATATATATATATATATATATATATAGTACAACATTACATTTTACTTAATAACTTTTTTGAGATCTGGGATAAAATTATAAAGTAGCAGAACATAAGAACACAAAATCCAACAACAAATAAAAATATGATCTCACAAAAAAAAATCAATAAAAAATTTACTCACATGAAATTTATTTCTATTTTAAGTTTTTTTAGTTGATCAAACAGCAGGTTAACATGAGGATTTTTAAAGTAACCATTAAAATTAGTAAAGAATAAGATTTTTCGAGAATCTATTCTATTTGCATTTTCTGAATTCTGAAGCAAACTAATGGCAGTTTCTAAAGCAAGTTCTCTCAAAACTGTAAAATTGTTAAAGTAAATAAGAATATACAGAACAAAAATTTTAAGCAGAATATATTAACAATGTATCTCAACAACCACAATTTATAAAAGTTTTAAAATGTTAGGATTAAATATCAAACTTGTAAAAAAATAATATAAAAACTTAAAGCAAAAAGTATAAAGTTATTGAGAATAAACTATTTCCTAAATGTAAAGAACTGTGTATTTCTTATAAATATCGTAAAATAAATTGTATAAAAATTATTTTTATTATTTAAGAATTTAAAACTATCTTTGCATGAAATCCATTTATGACATTTCTCTTTTTTCTACTTTATTTTATTTTACAAATTCAAAATTTATTTCAGTAATAATCCTGTGTATCTGATTCACTGATAAATGAAACTCTGATATGAAAATTAAATTTAATATTTACATTTGACATGAATTCTACAAACTCTGATATTTAGTGTTTGAACACAGGAACTATCTACTCACAGATAAAAGAACATTAATATTTCTTTATGTTACAGATCTGCAGCATGGCTACATATAAGGTTAATATATAATAATACAGTACAAATAAATGCTACAACATGTAGACAAGGGAAATAATAGTGATATACTAAACTGTTGGACATATTAATGTTTTATATAATAATTCATTAAAATCAATAAGATGTTGCTAGCATTAATTATGCTGATCTAAATGTTTAAAAAATTCTCTAATGAAGGTTTAGATAATTTTTTTCATTAACCAGGATAACGTTAAGACTTTTGACCTTTGAGATAAAAAGTAAGACTTTTGAAACAGAACCATGGGAAAATTAATTTGTTCAACCCACAACAGGTTGCCTCATGAGACAGGCCTTTGTAATGCTATGACCCAAACACTCACTCAATCTTGATTATTTTCAGAAGGGGGAATTTTTATCCTGATTCTGTATTTTTCTTTAGTCAACTTCTCAGTGAGAGGCCACTTAGACCCACTGATATATCCTACCTATTCTCTGAATATACCAGGAGATGTTTCAGACAATTGCCAGTCCTTGAAGCCAGCACTGCAAGATTTTAGTCCTAAACACTAACTAATTGGCTATTTTATGCCTGGAATTACAATATGTAAAATTTACATGAAGGTAGAGGCAGTACTTATGAGAGTAATAAAATGCAACAGTACCTAATAGAAATATATATTACTATTATAATTAACACAGAGATTTTTATGATAATGCACAAGATGAAATTAATCCAGTAACTAAAATAAAAATTTGCTTTATTCTTAAGGAAAAGTACTTGGTAGATTCTTATCAAATTATGACACTGGTTCCAAATGCAATTAATTAATACAGTTGTCATTCTGCAATACATATATATAATGGATAGGAAGGTAACAGCAAAATCAATGATATTTCTTCATCCTGAATAACAACAGTTACAATGACCAGAAGTAAACATTCGCAGCCATTTATGATTTACAGCATGTATTATAACACATGCATTAATAGTCTTGGGCATTAAATAAGAATAAGCCCAGTTTTTAAATGAATTGTATAAATCAAATTGTTTAGGCTAATTAAAAATTGAGCAATGATTATATATATTTAACCTGATTTCTTAGCATGTCTTGATTTTGTTGACTATATGGCAATCCCAACTGTGAAGCATTTATATATTTCACTTATGTCTTAGAAATAGCTTTATACAAAGAATTTAGTAACAACTATACATTTTTTGGTATAGGTTTCCATATCTCTTAAGGATGAGAACAGGTTATATAGCATTTCTTAAATTCATCATTTTCAGTTGAATTGATTAACAAAAGAAAATATAAAACTAGTCATAATACTGGCCAGAAAGTGGCTATTATGCAAAATTTCTTAGCTCATTTTAATTGTATTTTCGAATCAGTAATAATGCAAGAAAAAGCTTTTAATTACTATGGATACTTTTCAAAATGCTTAAAAAAATATTTTCTTTTCAAAGATAAAAATAAATTAATAAGGCTTGAAAAGATGTATATATAACATGTATCTCCTACTACATATAATAATACTAAAGTATAAGGTTTATTTTTAATAGTGTAAAACAATTTTAAAATTTTGTTTCATAGCTGTATCAACTATTGTTTCTAATTTAGACCTAAAAATAAACAAATATGAGAAAAGATATAGAATGCATATAGAATGCTTGAGCAGATATTCTATATGCAAGTACATAAAAATAAAGTGAAGTTAATTTATTTTTAGGAGTAACTGGCAGTATAAGAAAAACTGCCTGGTCTAACATCCTAAAATAACAAAATACACATTTGAAAGCAAAACTTGATTATAAAGCCAAACAGAAAATTTGGATCACAAACAGTTGTTTACTGAATATGTTTTTAGCCACTGCTAAACAGCTCTACCTCTACCAAAGAAGATAAAATGAAGTTAACTTTGGAATTGAGTTAGACAACATTTGTTCTGATGGTATAATGAATTAAAATAAACAGGCAATATATATGCAAAACAAAGGCACAATATAATATAGCAACTCAAGGAGCCATAAAAAATTAAACTATTTTGATGAAGATGGATTTGTAGAAATTTAAATTAAAAAATAATTGTCATTTAGGATTTGGCAGATTTCTAAGATTTTATTTTCAGTAATGTTTCTTGAAAGACAGATAAGGCTTATAATGTTGTCTACTAAAATGAATATCAACATTAACCAAACTAAAACCAAGTATATGCCTTGTTTTAAATCAGAATATAACCATCTTTACCTTGAAATAAGCAATTAGATTTGAAGTCATGGAAAAATACTGAATATAAAATTAATATATCAGTTGAACTTCATTGCAAAATTACTGCTGCTAACCAATGTTTTTTTTCTTTTGATTTAAAAAAAAAAAACCAATTTTACTAAATCTATTTAAAGTCTAATTTTATTAGGAAAAAAAACTAAATTAACAATATGTAAGTATTTATCTAATCTATTCAGCTATCTTAACCTATTCAGCAGAAACATGGTTTGGTTTGGAGCACTATGGTCTACTATTTTGCTCATAAGGGCTAAAGCAGAAACACTGACAGAAAATGATAAAGAAACCCTGGCAGTATTTGAAAGAAAAATTTTAAGTATTTTTGAGGATATCCAGGTAAATGATATATGGAGAAGGACAAATATTGAATTATACAAAATTTATAAAAATCCAGATACAGTTAATTTCACCAGTATTTAAAGGTTAAGATGGGCTAGACACATAATCTGATAAAATAACTACAAATCTACAACAAAAGTTTTCATGGAGGAACCAATAAGAACATGGAAAACAGAACAGCCAAAACTAAGATAGACTCTATTGAGAACTTAAAAGTTTCAAAAATTGTTAATTGGAAGTCCAGGGCCAAACATAAGACTAAATGATATTGAATTCTGGACAAGGCTAGGGCCTATATAGAGCTGTTATGCCACAGAAGCAGAAGCAGAAGAAATAAAGTTGAAATCATAGTTTTCCTATGATTTTAACATGAAATGAATGAATCTCTAAACTGATTAAATTTATTAATATTGTATATGTATATATATATATATATATATATATATATATATATATATATATATATATATATATATATATATATATATATATATATATGTGTGTGTGTGTGTGTGTGTGTGTGTGTGTGTATGTTTAATAAAAATAATAATTTTGAAATTTTTCCTCAAATCCATTAAAATTAATATAAATTTTTCTTAAGAAAGTCATTAAGTTGGTATTAGAATAAACTAAAAATAACAGTATAAATAAAATATATTTTTAAATCACAGCCTTTCTAACAAAAAGTTATAGCCAGAATATAATATGCCTATAATAATAACTTTTATCTGATAAAATTACAGCAAACCAAAAACAAAAGTTCTCAAAAAGGATACACTCAGTTACTACATAATTTCCTTCAATATCATCATTCAGTATTTCAAGCAGTTTCCAACTTGCACATTGCAGATTCTGAACAATACATATGTTTGAATTTCTCCCATTCTTTTCAAATTTGTCAGCATAACCACATAGTACTAGTGCTATTTCATCTTTTGAATTTGAAAATATCTAAAAAAAAATATATATATATATATATATTTATGATGGCTAATATCAGTACAGGAGAAATTTCAGGTGGTTTTGTACCCAGAATATTGAATTCCTTTAAATCAATGTTAACCTATGTTGGAAATATTTCTACTAACAAATGGCTTATATTTAAAAAAATTTTACCATATATTTTACCACAAGGCAGAACAGATTAAGACTAAGATAAGGAAACTATCAATGGCTATCAGTAACTTGCAGGGAATTTTTTAGTAGACTGTGGGTTAGCTAACATGGTGTGAAAATAATTTCAAATTTAAAATAATTTCAAAATGATTTTATCTTTTACACCCCTTTCTTTAAGCTGTGAAAATATTTAACTTCTTGTTACAAAAGAAAAACACCCAAATTTGATCCAGGGTGGTCCATAAAAATGAAAACAATGTTCAGTTCTATATATCTGTATAGATATCTTTCTCCCTTATAAAATGTATTAAAAAAAGTACTGAAATAGATTGACTGATGAACATTTGGACAACTGTATTCAAATGGCAGACAGTACATACAGTCCCACCATTAAAAAAACTTCTTGATGATCAAAATGAGTGGTATCTTTGTTCATTAAAGTTAAATCTGATGAAAGATATATTCTTACATTTCTAATTTTTTACTAATGGCTGACATTTATTTTACATACAATTGAATTTCAATTGTTTTGCCATAAATACAGATTTATTAAAATTAATTTACAGCACTTAATTAATTTATAGCACTTAAAAAACAAATGCAAAGGTTTGAAAAAAAATTCTTATTTTTCTCCTGGCTCTTTTGGTAGCTCACAATAGGATTTCAAAACAGTAGAACAGCTCAGAAGCTTTATAAGTTTTGCAACCACTTCTCTAAGTTTATGTCTAACTCATTTACTGATAAGGGGGGAAATTTTTAATTAAAAAAATTGATAGGCAATTACATATTGCCTAATTGCCCACTTAACATGGTGATAGTAACATATTTACTTATGTATTATTACTTCCTTTCCTGAAATTCTTCAAATATATGATGTTATAAGTTTTTACTTTGATATATTTGATCTATGAAATAATTTTTATTTTGGCTGATTGTGTTTGACTGTCTGTTTAACAGAAGACAATGTGTTATGCAAATTTTTCATCAAACCAATAACACAAAAAATATGTGTGTTGATACAGTGGTCCAGTAGTTTCAGTGAATCTATTATTCATACTTAGAGGTGAGGGAAGGTAACTGTGGCAACTTGGCCACAGTTATCCCTAAAAAGGAAAATTCTATAAACTTCCCTAACTGATGAAGAATTCTTATATACATTTTTGTTGATCAACATGTAAGCGTGCATCGTGGATTAGGTAGTCGAATGCTGAATTTGGACTATGGAATCATTTTTATTAGAATGATTATTATTACTTCATGATGTGAATAAATGTTTAATATTAATTTACTGGCTGATGTTCTAAAACAGAACTTGAAAACAGAATGTGCACACACCTGGAACAAAAACAATGCCACAATAACTCTTTGTGAAGAATATATTTTTCTTCAATGTTTAACTTTTTTGTTTCTCATCATATCTAAATATTTATGTTCATATAAAATAAAAATGAATACATTTTATATGGGAATTCTCTCATTTAAAATCCCTACTTTACTGCATGCCCTAGTGATTAAAAATACTTTAATTATTTGCAAAATTTTTTGGATACAGTTTATAAAATGAAAATATAAGTATTTACAGACATACTTTTCAAAAAAAAAGGAAATGATCTAAGCTTAGAAAAATTTTTCTACTACATGGTAAACATTGCTTAAAGAACTATTTTAACGCAAATCATCCATCAGTAGAAATATTGTCTTATAGATTAACAGACAGCAAAAGAAATCCATTATGGCTAGTACCCCAGCCCTTTTATGATTCATTTATAAAGAAAGCTGCACTTCAAATTTAACAAAGTGATAATTATATTATTCAATAAAACTAAATTAGGCATGGTTTCCCAAGGCAAACCCAAAAATATAAAAAAACTTCCAGTTTTTTTTTCTTCTTTTACTTTGGCCAATTTAAAAAATATTACTTTCTGGCAATATAGAATTTTTCAGAATTTACTGTAGTACATTGACCACTTTTACCTCAAAGTTAAAACTCTTAGATTATTTCTTAAAAGTATGCTTAGAAGAAACTATTAATACAATTAAGGTACTTTTAAAAGTAAGTCTTTTTATATCATTATTTTAGAATACAAATAAACAAACCTTTATCTAAATTTGAATGAACAGTTCAGTATATTTAAACACAATTTTTTACAAACTTTGCTTTCTAGTTAGATCTTGATCAATATAGCAACAAAACTGAAACTAAATATAAGTTTATTATTTTTTACTTACTTAAGTAGTACTTCAGACAGTACTTAATACCCATTCAGAGAACAACAGGTAAAAATTGAAAGTATTCAGTATATTCGAAAAGAAAGTTATTTTAGTAAACAACATTTTCATCAATCAAGACTGTTAGATTATTTTAATGTACCAAAGTAAAATAAAATAAATTGTGGTAACTATAAATTTTTACTTATTTATTTTATGTTCATTTATTTGTATGTGGGGATTCGAAAAAAAATTCTAACCAAATTCTACAGCAAATGATGAAAATATTTCAACAATTTTTTTAAAAACTTCTCACTTCACTTAAGTCAGCAAAAATATTTTGTCTCTTGAATGATGACTTAACAAGGCTTTACTGTATGCATATAACAAGAAAGAACAACAGTTGCTTTTAGATAATCTGTATAATAAATGCTAGTGGTAAATAGCTATTACATGTTTCAGTTTTACATTATATAAATACAATTTTCTTTTTTTTTTTTTAAATTATCAATTTGTGTTAATATTTACATAGTAATCAAGAGTCCAAAGCTTCATTAAAAAAAAAAAAAAAAAAAACTGGGTTTTGACTAAAAATTTAGATTTGGTGAATAATCTGATTGCTTTAAAATTTTGAATGCTACTTCCGTTTTAGTCTCAAATATAAAAATGATTAAAATTTAAACTAACCAAAGGGAATTTTGGTTATGGTTAGCATTTGTATAGTAAGTATTTAGCTTAGTTCACTACATGCACAATTTTCAATTAAATTTTCTGAAACTTGCAGATATATTCACAAAGAGTAACTCAAACATTATGCTGAAATTTTAAAAGAAATATTTTAAACATTTACCAAAATATTAGCTATAGATATAAATAGCTTGTAACTATACATTATCATACATGATATAATTTTTCTATCATCAAAATTTGATAGTCAATTATATAAGTGCAATATATACAAAAATATTATTTCAATGATTTTACTAATGCCAGAAACTTAAAAATCAGATATATTGTATTTTATCTTTACTAAAATTAGTTCACTTAATTGTCAATATCCGTGGTATGAGTACAGATATTTTATTAGAACTTTATATCAGTTGTCTGATATAGATGACTATAGAAATTATGATTGTGTGTGTGTGTATATATATATATATATATATATATATATATATATATATATATATATATATATTGCATATTTGCAGTTATAAACTATTAACTTTTAAAGCTCATACCACAACAAATATTTAACATTTTCACTTCAAATTTTAGAATAATTTTTCAAAACCTCTTCTTCATTATATCTGCAAGTTTCATAAATTTTGAATGAAACATATGTATCAAAAAAGAACAAGAAAAGAATTTTCTGTTTTAAATAGTTCCTTTCATCATGTTAAATGTGCATTATTGAAAATTTCACATTCAGAAAATTCCCAATCATTGGTTTGGAAATCTAATCATTTACATAATTTTAGAAAAAGTATCACTATACAAAGATCAGAGAATTTTTTATAGGTTGACTTTTTAGTTGTAAAAGTTCATATTACTATTTACATGTTCATATTACTTATGGCAATAAATAACTTATGAATAAATTTACCTTCCTTAAAATAATCCTGCTGATAATTTTCTTTGATACATCCAGATGTGTGGGATTGCTTTCATCACAGTACATGCAAACCCCAATATCCAGAATTGCAACAATAGCTTCCTAAATTTAAAAGATATTTAATCCCAGTTATACATGAATGTAAAAAGAAATTACACTATATGCATATGTTAAAAGCCTATACAGGAGATATAACAACTTATAAACAAATAAACAAGATGCCCTCGACAGTTTGTAAATGAGTTTTATACAAGCAAAAGGTAAAAACTTGAAAGTTGTCAGATTTAAACGAATCTACTAATTATTAAAAATTTAATCAAACATTCATAAGGTATAATATTTTTTAAGGATTCATTTTCATAACATTTGGTTTCAATCAGTTTAATATCACAACTAATATTATGCATAACACATGAAAATAGACAAGTCAAGAATATTAAAATGATTTATTTTATATAATTTAATAATCAATAACTTACATTTCCCAGTGATCCTGCTGTTTTTCTCACTATTATATACAGTTCAAATGGCATACATTTAACAACAGATCGGTGAAAATGTAAAAGAAATATTATTATCAGCAAGAATTATTTTCTTGACAAGCAATTAAAGTAATTCTACGGTATGGGAATTAATATAAATTTTGCTATCGTAAAATGCACTTGAATTTAAATTAAACCAATTTCTTTTTCTCAGTTAATCAGACTCACTAGTGTAGTAGAAAATAAAATTATACAATGATATTATAAGGTAATTTTTTATTACTTACGTTTTAATACATAAAAAATTATATCCATATTATTAAATAGCTTTCATACTTACTCCCTTGCCAACCATATTCAGAATCTTCGCCTTTCAATTATTAAAATAACTCGATTTGATATTACATCTGTTAGGAAAAAAATATTACTTCAGAACATCTTTAAAAAAAAATGAAACTACATAGTATTACAGGAATTCTCGTAAAACGACGGACCGAGGAATTTTAATTTAGCGGTACTTTCGAAGTCAGAAACAAAGTAACACCAAGTGTATCACCATTCACTGTCTACAAAATTTAAAAAAAAAAAAATGTTTTTTCATTATGACCTCAATGGTCTATCTTTAAACACCTGGTTAACAATTCATAGAATTTACTAATTCACAATGACTCATAATATCGAATTTTCAGGAAGCATGTTATAAAAATAAAAATAAAAAATGCTTCTAAATTTTCTCTTTGTTTATTAATGCTCCGCGTTTGGAGGCCTTTTTCACCACTATTAACTAATGGCTAACAGATATTATAGCCTGTTTAACAAAATACTTGCATCCTAAAATAGAAACAGAGATTAGGATCTTCATTATTGTTATTATTATTATTAAATCTATTAATGAGATATATGATCCAACCAAATGGCCGCCTTTGTGTCTACAGAAAAAAACAGAGGAAGAACTCGAAACAGGCAAACGATAACATTCTAGCAAGATAAAAACAAACGCACGTATCAGACATTAAAAAACTAAGCTGAGATAAACTTCACACAGGAACAACTAAAAACAGAGACAACTTCTCGAAAACAGGAAACACCTGTTAAACAAAACAACCAAACAGCATGGAAGAAACACAAAACAGCCAAGAAACTACTCCCAACCAAAGGAGCGAAACGTAAAACACACCAGATAACTCTATATTGAGAGGTAAATTTATATTCAATTGATAACACAATCGTAATAGGGATTACCACATTTGTTGAGTGAATTATACAAGACTTGACGCTTTGACTGGAACTTGACACAGCTAAGGAAAATGTGATCTGGAGTGTCGTTTTCGATACAATGATAGCACAGAGGGGGGGCGAGACAAATTCATCTTATAGCAAATGTGTTTACATTGTATTGTTTTGGTACGCCAACCAGCCACCAAGACATCAATCTGGAGGTGAAATATCCATCTAAGATGCATTTGATTATGGATATTAATCGCTCCATATCTATGGCGTAGGTACTCTTTTCACACTGATGTTCACCAGCTGTATACAAATCTCTTTTAATCTTACTGATGGTGTCTTCCGGGCTAACCACATTAAGATACATATAACATACACATAAGTACTATAGGAACCTTGTCTACACATCTCATCAGATTTCTCATTTGGATGAATGCCTCAATGCCCGGAAGTCCAGACCAGTCGAATGGATTTAATTTTCTCAATTACTAGGGTAATTTTACTGTGCAGCAGAAGGATGACTGTAGAGGACTTTCATTCGAAGGCAACAAAAGTTTCTGCCTGGATCCAGAAAGTAAACTGATCTCAGGTGATAGGCTTCCAGAGTCTCATTCATGTCTTGCATTTTAGGGTCATTTGACACATTAACCTAAGGTGCTCTTGCGAAGGTTATCATGTAACAATGATTTAGCATGTAACGCCAGTCGTTTGAGGAGAAAGCATTTTATAAGATAGCGTGTACGGCACACAATACTATTTTGATGAACTTCAGTCATTAGCACTGGAACTGGCGTCCATCAGGGAAGACCAGTGGCTAGAGAGAGGGCAGTGAAATATTGAATCTTCCTGGTATTAGTATCTTTCTTTGAAGTCTGGGTATACATGAAACCACAGTAGTCGAAAACACTACGTATCACAGCATTAACAACTGGGATAAGATTTCGACTCGTAGCTCCACGAGTTTTAAAAACAAAACATTTTAACATGTTTAAACCGCAGTGGGTTTTCTCACGTAGATGTTGCATTTGACAAGCCATGTAGCAAAGGGGTCAGTACCAGATGTAGGAGGAACGGCATTACATGTACGGCACCAAAGTAAGGGGAGTCGGGACCATAAATAAAAGGAGTCACCTCAGGTAGTACACGAAGGTAGATAAAAACTAGACTCTTATTTGATGGCGATACAGCCTTTTTCTATTTAATATTATGCAATTACTTATTAATGTTATACAAATAGCTTATTTTATATGGTGACCTCTGCCATGATTCTATTGTGGTTAACGGATAATTTTTTGATGATTGACTGGCGTTTTAAGAAAATCCAGGAACGTCGCAGTAAAACCGAAAAACCGAAAGGGCTTAAGATGGCAAAAGATCGAGGGGATCCCAACCGGAAAATTTGTCTCAAGAGGAAAACGCGTCTGCACGGTTCCTAAAAATTTCTCTCTCTCTCAAAAAATTATGAAAAAAACTTTTGGCTGTGCTCAAGCCGAAAGCGCCCAAAACAGAGCCAGCAAGGGGGTTGCCAAACGCCAAGGAAACCATTAGCGTTGGCAACAAGACGTTTCAACGAGACGTTGGGCTCCCTCGGGTCTGACCAATGATAAGCCAAGACAAGGAGCGCGGAGAACGAAAAGACTAATTGTATGGAGGTGCATCCAGTGCGGTGAAAATTCGCCAAAGGCGATGCGGAGCGGAATTTGGAAACACAAAGCTGCGCTTTTTTAAAATAAGCAGCTGTCAGCGAAAACCGAAAATATTGCTGTGCAAATCGTCAGAGTACGAGCCGATAGGTGCAAATTATAACCAAAAGGTTTAAGAACTGTGGATGCAGGTGGCTAGAATATGAAGTTCGGTCGTGAGAAAAATGTTAGAGCTGCGCCTAAAAAAAAAAGATGCAAAATGTAGGTCCGAATATACAACACACAAGAGAAATATGTAATGAAGGGGCATAAAAAAAATCTTCATTACATGTCAGGGTCATATTTGAGAACAGGAGGTAGCCCCAAACCATGATATTCTTTCTCCACGGGATAGTGTAGCCAGCAATACGGCACTCAGGACAGGAGAATCTGCCCCTAGAAAAATTAATGGCTGCGCTCTTCGTGAAGAAGATAGAGAACCTCCAATAAACACACCATTTTAGAAAAGTATCAAGAACGGTTTTTAAATCCTTGCAAGTAGTTTTAGGATCATCCCCAACTGCATACACTAAAACATCATCAGTATAAGTCAGCATAGTAACCCGGGTCGGGGTCGTTTCAAAGATATCATGCATACAGATAAAAAAAAGGGGGGACAGCATGCTACCCTGGAGGACACTAGAATTAATTTTTAAGAGAGAGAAATGTGATTTCGCCATTTCACTTAAATATCCTTACCATACAACCACTTAGAGATACATAATAACATATTAAATTCAACACACATAGATTACAATTTATAAATCCGCCCTTCAATCCAAACGGAATCACAAGCTTTTTCGATATCTAGGTTTGTGAGAAGAAAGTATTTCTTATTCAGGCTAGCATCCAAAATATCAAGATACAGTTTGGCAATTCCTGTTAGGGAGAAAGCTGCCGAGGCCAGGAGAAAAAACAGTGTTACTTGTTAACCAAAGAGTAAGACGGTGGAAAATAATACGTTCAAAACTTTTACAGCAAACCGAGGTAAGGGCAATTAGCCTATACGAACTAATCAGTATACTGGGCTTCTTAGGCTTCAGAATAGGAAAAATAAGGGCAAAAAGCCACTGATGCGGAACGTAGGCCTTTCCAAGAAAATCCTTAAACAGGCCAGCAATTCTGTACATTGTTATAATCAATATGCTTCGTAAGCTTTAGGGAGATACCGTCGTCCTGTGGGGTAGGTTTAACAACTTTGCTCACTCTCTGGAGCTCAAGAATATCAATAGTATTGTCTCCAACCGTATTAGTTAAGACGTACAGAAGGGAAGGATGATCCACCGTGGGGTTGAAATTCTATTCAAATAAGACAACTTGACGGTTGAGGCAAAAAATATTACCCTCTCGATAGAGAAGCGTCCCTCCAGGAGCCTGTCGATTAGCCTGATACTTGAGAATGCGATAAATTATATGTATACTATTTTGCCTATTGCAGAGATTGTTCCAGAAGTTCCGAATGCTACTCTTTATGTGTCGACATAGGATATTAGAAAATTTTTTGTACTTCATCTAGTATTCACGTGAAAAATACCTGTTAGAACTTTCTTTTTTGTCCCAAGAGACAAGATCACCTAGGGTTCCATCATTGTGGGCAGGAAACACCAGTAACCATTTGAAAGTGTCTATTATCAGAAATAGCCTGTTTGCTCGAAGATAGATAGAAAATCAGAGAATAAAGTCAGGCTACGGTGATTCATGCACTCATTTAAGTCACCGCCAGCTCTGAACCAGTTAGTCCTAAGCCAAAAGGCACCAGAAACTTGCAAAGCGTACGGACCTATAAAGCTTCAGAAAAAGCGGACAGTGATCTGAGTCAAAACTTGAACATAAAAGTGAATTAAAGGGAACACATCTGAAGAAACGATCGCAAGATCAAGAACAGAAGGTAAATTGTTAGCCATGAAACGGGTAGGAATGTCCATGTTCACAATACAAAGATCATTCCTAGCGACCCAATCTAGGAATTGATTATCTGGAGCCAGGTCATAACTCACCGTATTAGGAGATTTAAGTTCAGGTCACCCATAATAATACACGGTGGTTCAATACTATCAAGCAGAGAACTGAAATAGTCAAGATCAAAGCTATACCTTAGGTTATAGATATTAGTAATAGTGAGAGAAGTATTATTAATCCAAATTTTGACAGCACCATGCTCAAACAGAGAATATTGAATGGGCAGAGAGATTTAACGAAGTAACATTGGGCTGAATAATGGTAAGGACGCCCCCCTCCCCGCCCCAATGTGATCCTTACGATACAGAACCGTTTGATCAACAGAAAAATGAAGACCCGAGTTAAGAAAAGTTTCTTGAGCAAGCAGAATAGGGACAAACGTAAAAACAGGACACTTAGCCACGCGGCCAAGTGTCCCTGCACCAAGAGGGTAAGGACACAATGTAGGGTAGGGCAGGGGTACTTAGTTTAGAATAGTTCATCAACCCAAAGTCCCCTTCAGAGGGGGTAGGGAAGAAGTTGGCATAAAATCCCGTAACAACCTCTTTTTTCTTTTCTCACTTTTTTGAGCAGCACTCTGTGGTGCGCAGGGAAAACCTTTGGTAAAATATTTGTAAATGAGGGTGTCATTATCTCAATGACTTTATTGAATGTTTCGATTTGAGTATTTAAAAAACTCTGGAGTGTTACCTCAAATTTTTCCCTGATTTTTTCCAGGTTCGTGGTCACTTTCAAATAATTATCATTCTCCCTTGAGTTGGGAGCCACCATCTCTGCTTAGGATATTGTTTTTATATTTTTATAGTTCTGTGCATAACGCCTCCCAGCTTCAGTAATTGTTAAATCTTCAAACGTTTGAATATATTTATTTCAGCACCCAGATATAAGCGTCGAAAACTTTATGAGTTGCTTTATGGCACTCACCATAGTTGCTACATTTTACATAATCAGACAGCTACTGTTGAACCGAATGTCCTTCACCACACTTATAGCAAACGACGGCATTTTTGCATGCTCTAGTCAAGTGCGAAAACTGGAAGCAATTATTATACTGACGGGGTCTATCTATAAAGGGTCGTATCCGTATCTCTTCAAACCACAAGTGAATCACTTCAGTAAGGTTTTACCCAATTTTGTTATCAGAATAGTTTTTAACAGAACTCGTTTGCCTTCTATCGACTTCTGAAACCGTCGCTCTTCAAAAACTTTCTCCACGTTTGCCGTCAGTTCATCAGCTACCTCACTGAACGTGACATTCAGAGGGCTGTCACAAAGAAGAAATTTTGTTGTAAGCGTATCTTGGACAAGTCTAGGTACAATTGTTACAGATAGTAACTTATTTATTTTTAATAACTGGATAGCTGTATCATTATCCTTTGTCACACACAATTTTTCCGTTTCTTGTGGCTTTTAAGAAGTTTAGTTTTATGTTGGGGCTCATAAGCAGGACGAGTTCATCTTTTAACTGTTTGGGGTAAGAAATAGGGATAGCCCCTTTAAGATTTTCTAGAAAATTTGTCAACGGTCCCACATCCTGAGCGAAAGCCTCGACCAAAAAAGAAAGCGACTGGAAGCTGGATGACCAGAAGCTATCGTCATACAACTGCACCTCCATACCAAAAGTAAACAAACACACCATATTCGCAGCCAAAAAAAAAGAAGAAACTAAAGGAGAAAACACTCCTAAAACTAATCCACAGACAGATATGACAACCTAACAATAACCAAACCTAAACGTCCCTACAACACCTACAAACACAATACTACATTAAGAGAGCAACAACTGCAACCTAGTGTAGCACTCAAGCATTATCTCTTAGGATTTTCATATATGTGGTAGTTATTTTAATTCCTCCAATATGACCCTTTAGTGCTGTTAAGTAAAATTTAAATACTTTGAAAATGGTGATATTTGTACAGTTGTTATTTTCAAACTGTAATGATGAAGATTGATTTCAACCTATAAGTATGTCTTTCTTTCGTGAAAAAAGTGATATATTTATATAATAATGACTTAAGTAGTTTTAGTCTAAATAAACAGTTAACAATAATTCCTCGAGATACAAAAGAAATCGCTGAATATCCTTAACCAGTGTAACGTACTGGAGATATGGTAGGCGAAGCCATCAATGAAACAGGCTAGAAAACTGTTTACTCTAGACTAAATATTTTATTCAGGTGAATAAATTATGTACAACTATGTACAGTTCAGTAAATTTCTAAATCTTCTGGGATCTCGTACTGAGATAACATTCACACAATTACGCTGCTTAGGTACAGTGTAGCTAGGTCTTCTAAATCACTGGAACAGTTCGCTAATTAGTGCCGGTATGAAATGCTGAAACTATAACCTCCGGGCTGACGATTAGTACTGTCGGCTTTCACACCAAGGTTCAAACGCTCAGAGTGCGTATCACGCTGGAGTTTGTTGAGGAAACTCGGGGTTCAAGACATCCAAAATGAGAGCAAGGGTCATTCTCAGCGACCTACTTCTGTGCACGAAGTAAAAAAAATAGTAAGATAACGGGAATGGGATGCCAAAGTCGAAAGTCGACTTCTTAGCAAACAGAGACGCTGGCGGTCTCTAAAACAAGCAAACTCCGGAAATCGGAGAGACGAGTGGACTCCTTTCGAGCTCCACACAACAGCTCCAAAAGCAACTCTTAAGAAGAAGCTCTCAAGAAGAAAGCCCCGCCTTGGCTCCGCCACTCTTCTTTTATAGCGGTCCTGGTTCCCTTCACGCGATTCTTCTGGAATCTTCCAGAATCCTGGATAATGTAATTTTGCGGTCACTTCCCGCCTGAATCAGCTGTTCCGTTTCCAGATGTGGCCGAAAAGCCGTCTTTAAATCAGCCGACCCAAAAAACTTAATTTTCTTTTTCGCTACCGCTAATGGGCGCACATGTAGTACTATAGTATAGATCAATTTATAATCATTTCCCCGAGTATTTTCACTCAAATAGTCTCACAAAGTCTCAGAAGCGCTGGCTCCAGCACACGGACAGTTTTCAATTAAGTCCGGGACCTAGTACACAAACGTGTATTGTTAGGACCACCCGTTTCTACCAGCCGCTAACCGTAATTTTCCGCTGCGAAAGGTCACCTTCCACTCCTCTTTCGCTAGGGTCATGTAACGGATCGTTACACCAGGTACTCAGCTTATTGTTTTTCTAACTTAAATTGTATAAATATTTATTTATACAAACTTAAATTGTATAAATATCTATTATACAATTTAAATTACTAAACAGTAAGTATGCCCACCTCTTAATTTAAATAACTAAATTTTATTGCGGATATAATTAACTTTGTCGTATCAAATATATCTGATGAAAGATCATTCTTGGTATTAAAGCATGTAAAAACTTATTTACGAAACTCACTGAGTCAATTAAAATTAAACTCTTTTATCTGCTTCATACATCGAATAAAATCCTTTATATAGTGTTAATTATGTGGAAATGATTGATAAATCTATCGAATTCAATAAAATAAATGTCATTTTTTTAAAAAAAAGTTATAAACAAATGGTTCAAACTTTTCAAGGGAATCTATCTTTAGGAAGCGTTGAAAAGGCCAACGGCTACCTTAAATCCATTATGCTACAAAGTATTATGAATAGACAATAATGTATGAACAATGTAGCCAAAAATTTTGAGTATAGAGTTTGTATTTGGAAATTTTAAAAAAAAATCTTAATTCGGAAATACGTAAAATTTTTTTATTCATCTGTAATTTTGAAGGTATACAAAAATAAATTTTCCTACTGCCCACTAAATGAAAAATTTAATTTTTAAATAAAATATCAATCTTTAAAATTTTTTTATCTGTTTGATATCTTTTGTTCCGAATTGTTTTATACTTAAACTGAAATATATTACATAAGACTGTGTCTTCACTTTAAGATATATATATATATATATATATATATATATATATATATATATATATATATATATATATATATATATATATATATATGTGTGTGTGTGTGTGTGTGTGTGTGTGTGTAATATTAAAATCCTTTATTTACGTATTTTAATATTAATTTAATAACTTTTGTTCATGAAGTAAGTTCTGGGTTTGGTCAGTAATTCTGATTTTTCCCTCCAGACACGCTATAGAGTTAATTCATCCTCTGTCTGTTCTACTTTAGCCAATAGTTAGCGCGTTCTATTTAAACATGGTTATTTTTTATCACGTGATCAATTGTACTTAGGGATAATTCGTAGTCTTTTTACCTGAGGAATCCCTACTTGAAAAGCGTATGTGCGGGATCACATCGTCTATGTGCACGAGGTTGTAAAAGTGTTTGCCTGTTGAATGGATTTAATGTTTCTTACCAGAAATAAACTGCGTTGTGATTTTAAATGAGTCTCGTCCATATTACACACACACACACACACACACCAGTAGTCAGTTTAGATTAGCCCTTCACTTTAGATAGAAAACCCCTAGATTTTTCTGCTGCCGTCATGAGGGCTTTCGGCTATAAATTATCTTCGGCATGACTGAAATATCTTATACCATATGTATGATGTATATTCCTTAAGAGGCCGTCTTCAGGGTTTTATAGAAAATCTTTACATGAGTTTACTGACATTACTTTTCTCTCACAAACATGTAATATTTTATACAATTTTAATGCTTTTATTAATTATAAATACTAATGTTAAAGTTTTGACATTTTTTATTTTTCAGTTTAAAAATATAAGAAACTATCGTGAGGGAAGTTTCTGTCCAGTTCTTCCACCCCTTTCCCGAAATCAAACCCTGGCTTAGAGAGTTGCATATTTACATCTTTGTGCGAAGTAAAGGAAGAAGGAAGAATTGTAATCGCGAAATTTTTTTATGCTTAAATATCAACTGAAATACCCGTTTTAGAATAAACCCACTTTAGCCTGAATACATTTTCCTTATTTGGAGTTTTACGTCTATACGTATCTGTGGCGGACTAAGGCTAAAGTGGGTCCTAGGCAACATTGTGATTCCGGGCCTATTTTTCAGTCATAACACGTACTTTGCGTTTGGTAGTTTGGTTTTAAAGCATATAGTATGTAGTTCTATTTAATTATAGAATTCCAAGAAAAAAAAAGGAAAAAAAATTACATATACAAAAATTAACTAAATATAATTTATTAAAACAAACAAACATAAACATAATTTATTTAAATAAACAAACACAAACATAATTTATTAAAACAGACAATAATACTTAAACAAATATACCCAGATTGATTAGTTATATTGCCTTTTTTGTCACTTTTAATCCTGCAAACTCGTCAATTAGTTTATAATAATTAATAAAGTTATTTAATAACTCTTTTTTCTATATAAAGTAACGATAAACTATTTAACTTTTGTTGGCCTAATGTGGATCTTAAAAAATTTTTTATTCTGGCCATTACTGAGAAGGATCTTTAACCGCTTGATTGCTTATTGGAAGGGTTAAATAAATTCTCAGAATTATGTTTAAATTAGGGAATGTTGCAATAATATTATTTTCCTGAATAAATGACCACATGGATACAGGCGAAAGCCTTTACTGACGTGCAGAGTATGATGCAAAAATATTACTAAAGGCAGATATATTTTGATAAATAGAAGAAAAAAAGTGTAAGCAAGCCAACACACGCAATTCTACAGAGATTACTTATTATTAACTTAACTTAATGTTGCCAAAACAGGAAATACAAAATACTATACAGAATAAACAAAAAAGACATTGAGGTAATAATCATAGCAATGCTTTGGCAGGTAAAAAAGAACACGTGAGATTAATTTAGTTCTGCCACTCCTCCTTGCCAAAGTATGCTTTATCACACATGGAAGGGCTATTTACAGAAACCCAAGTATTTTCTCAAGTTGGTTAACACCGTCTTTGAAATATTTTTGGTCAAAACATCGGCTACGTTTTCTTTGTAATTTACATATTCCAGTTGAATCACACCTTGTTCAACGGGGTCA
Source organism: Pardosa pseudoannulata (assembly GCA_032207245.1). Taxonomy (NCBI): domain Eukaryota; kingdom Metazoa; phylum Arthropoda; class Arachnida; order Araneae; family Lycosidae; genus Pardosa; species Pardosa pseudoannulata. The sequence continues at coordinate 122,870,366 of CM063502.1, read as the reverse complement.
CGGATGAAATGATGCTTAATGTCTATGTGTTTACTACGTTCAGAGTAGTTTCGTTCTGTGCAATGAACATAGCCGCTTTTTTGTCTACTTTTATAATTGAGGATGATGGGATAAAGTTGGACATCCCCAGTTCCTTCAGTAGACCCCTTATCTATAAAACTTCTTTTTTGGCAAGGGCAGCAGCCTCATACTCAGCTTCAGCCGAAGATAAAGCACCAGAGACTGCTTCTTGCTGCACCAAGATATTGCAGCACCACCCAATATTAGAACATATCCACTGAAAGACTTTCTATCTACCTTGTCAGCACCCCAATCAGCATCACAGAACGATTCAAGAGCTTTTTCTGTCTTTCTGAATGTAAGGGATATATGTCTGGTTTCTTTGAGGTAGCGAAAAAGATGTCTAACACTTCTCCAGTGAAATTCAGATGTTCTCTCATTGAACTGGCTCATATAGGTTGCACTAAATGCAATATCAGGACGTGTAACGCAGGCAAGATATAACAAGCTACCTATGGCTTGCCTATATGGAATTTTGTCACTTTCTGCCTTTACATCTTTCCACTCCTCATCGTTTACCTTTTGGTGTTTTACAGTAGGATCCATGGGTGTTGATTCTCCCTTTACCAGATTTAATTTGAATTCCTCCAAAATTTCTTCTATGTAGGCAGTCTGATCTAACGTCAAGGTGCCATCAGCGTGCTTCTGAATCTTCATAGATAATATTTCACTGGCTTCACCAAGGGCTTCGTCTTGAATCTTTGAGCAACCTTATGCTTAAATGCAGTTATTTCCTCTGGATTCCCTACAATTAACATGTAATCTACATAAATACCAAGATATAATGATTTGTTTGGATGGTAATAAATGCATGGATCACATTTTGAGCGTGACAGTCCACAATTCTTTAAGAAAGTATCAAAGCACTCATTCCATTGTCTCCGTGATTGTTTTAAACCATACAAGCTTCTTTTTAAATGACACACTAAATGCTCTTTACCTTGCTCTTGAGATCCTTCAGGTTGTACCATGTATATGTCTTCCTTGAGTAAACCATTTAGATAGGCCGCCGTAATATCCATTTGGTGAATTGCCATTTGTAACTCCACAGCGAGAGCCAAAATGATTCTCATGGATTTTATCTTTAGAACAGGGGAGAAAGTTTCTGTGAAATCTCTGCCAGGAACTTGCGAGTAGCCTTTTGCTACCACTCGAGCTTTATATTTTATCACTTCTCCCTCAGCATTCTGCTTTACTTTGAATACCCATTTGCATCCTATGGGCTTAATGCCGGCTGGCTTTGGAACCAACTCCCATGTCTGGTTTTCGTGTAAATTGGACAATTCGTCCTCCATGACTTCTTTCCAAATTTCTGCATTTGGAGAACTCATTGCCTCTTTTACAGTGGTCGGGTTATCACAGGTCTTGACAGCAGGTTGTTCTTCACAAGCAACTTTGTATAGCACTGGATCCCCATAATAAGTTTTAGGTCTCCTTTCTCTGGTGCCTTTTCTGACCTTAATTGGGTATTTCTTACTGGTTTCAGATTCTACCGATATTGTTGGTTCTGTATCTTCACTTTCTTCTACTGTGTCATCTATTATGGCGTCAGTGTGATCATCTTCTGTGGTGGTGTAACTAATGGGTACTTCAAATGGTACTACATTTGCTTCAGTGTCCGAATTGCACCAAGATTTAAATTTAAGGTTAATTCCCTCTTCTTTTCTTGACTAGCTGTCTGGCTCCTCCTCAATGGAAAAACGTTCTCTTCAAATTTGACATTCCTGCTCACTAGAAACTTGTCTTCTTCGATGTTCCAGAGCTTATATCCTTTTACACCTTCAGGATATCCTATGAAAACACATTCTTGAGCACGTTTCCCTAATTTCCCTCTTTGCTGTGACTTATCAATTTGAGCGAAGACTCTGCAACCAAAGATTCTCAAGTGACTAATTTGCACAGGCTTCTTGGTCCAAAGCTCTTCCGGTATGCTTCCCTGGATAGCTTTTGATGGACACTTGTTGCGAAAATAGCAGGCGGTAGTCACAGCATCTGCCCACAGTTCATGGGGAATGTGAAAGTCCAGGAGGAGACATCTAGTCTTGTCAAATAAAGTGTGGTTCATTTTTTCGGCGACTCCATTTTGTTCTGGTGTCCGAGGACCTGTAAGTTTCCTTGTTATCCCATTTGTCATTAAGAAATCATCAAATTCCTTGCTAACATATTCGCCTCCATTATCACTTCGTAGAGTAGTGATTCTGAGACCGTGGAAATTTTCAGCACATGTTTTGTATTCGATGAATTTTTCAAGGACTTGATCTTTAGATTCCATGGGTTTAACCACAACGTACCTTGAATAGTCATCAACAAAGGTAACAATGTACTTTGATCCACCTTTTGATTTAGGTGTGATAGGTCCGATTACGTCGCTGTGTATCAACTGAAGTACTCTTGTTGAACGTTCAGTTTTTTCCTTAGGGAATGGAGTTTTCTTCATTTTTCCCAAGACGCATGTTGAGCAGACAGTTTCTAGTTCTGGGATTTCCTTGCACGCCTTGTTAGAATCGTCCCTTTTTAAAAGTTTCTTAACTGCATAATTATGTAAATGTCCTAACCTTCTATGCATAATTTCTTCATGTTTAGAAAGGTAGATTTTGTGCGTTTGTTCTTCTTCAATTTTGTATAATCTTCCTTGCCTGTGTGCTGTGAGGATAACCTTATCTTTTTGTCTAGGGTCCCTTATGGTTGCTTTGCCTTTCTCAAAGGAAACAATCATTCCCATTTCTTCTATTCTTCCCACTGAAAGAAGGTTACCATCATGCTTGGGGACATACAGGACATTTGCTAGGTGAATGGCATTTTTTTCCACATTCTCTGACAGGATTCAAAACAATGTCTCCTATGCCAGAAACTTTGATTTTTTCAGAATTTGCTACCTCAACATGAGACTTCGCTGATGCTAAGTTTGAGAACCTCTGCTTTTGGGAACACATGTGTTCAGTGGCCGCACTATCCAAATACCAATTGCAGACGGGTTTCTCACCACAAGAATCAACAAATAAAGCTTGGTATACATTGGAAACCATTTTTGCGTGTGGTGTTTTAGCAGCAGAGCAGTTTCTTGCAATGTGACCCCACTCACCACAAGAAAAGCAACGGGTTTTTCTGTCATTATTTCGCTGTTTCTGTAGTGGCTGCATTGTTTAGTTCTGAATTTATCTTCAGTTCTCTCCCATGACCTCACTTGTAGCGACTTCTGGTTTCGGTTCTGTGTAGCGCAGTAACTTCAACGATGAGGCGCGACTTTACGGTTTGAGTTGACAACTTATCTTCTTCTCGTTCTAGGTTAAGGATGAAGCCTTCATATTTTTTGGACAAACCCATTAACATAATTAGAGCAACTTCTCTGTCCGCAAATACGTGACCGCAAGATGATACCTTTCGGTGAAGGTCCATCAATCGACTTAGATAAGAACTGACGCTTTCACCTGGTCGTAAAGTTACGTTAAAAAGCTCCTTTAAAAGTTGTAGAGAATGCAACAGTCCAAATTTCGTGTGGATGTCTTTTAAAATATCCCATGCTTCTTTCGCTCTTTCACAGTCGGTGATGTCATCTAAAAACTGGTCTTCAATTACTAAGAATAGGTAGTTCAAGGCTTTCTCATTATTTTTCTTTTCTTCGGACTTTAATTCAGTTCCATAACCTGGATCAATCGCTTCCCAGCAATTTTTTTTGTACTAAAACAGCTCGTACTCTAATTCTCCAAGCGTTGTAATTATCTCCGTCAAATTTCTGAATCTTGATATCTTCCATCGCGTCACTTCCAACGTGTTAGGCTTAGCTTCGCCGGCGCTGTGGATGTTACTTTTTTTTCTTTCAGAAAAATCAAAATATCGTCTTCATTTCTGCCAAATAACTTCTTTAGAGCTTCGTGCTGATAACGTGATGCAAAAATATTACTAAAGGCAGATATATTTTGATAAATAGAAGAGAAAAAGTGTAAGCAAGCCAACACACGCAATTCTACAGAGATTACTTATTATTAACTTAACTTAATGTTTCCAAAACAGGAAATACAAAATACTATACAGAATAAACAAAAAAGACATTGAGGTAATAATCATAGCAATGCTTTGGCAGGTAAAAAATAACACGTGAGATTAATCTAATTCTGACAGAGTAAAGGCTCGATAAGCGTGAGGCTCGATCGTATTTACACACATCAACACTAATGCATAAGCACGAGAATGCTCGTCCACACTTGTCGACTTTATCAATCAACGATTCGGCATAATTTTGATACGTTTCAGCAATAATTAAGGATATCACATTTTTCTGTTAAATAAAAATAAAAATTAAAAACCTAATGTTGGGGCCCCAAAAATTACGGGCCCTAGGCACGTGCCTAAGTTGCCTAGGCCTTAGTCCACCCTTGATATGTATGTACAAAGGAACTTTAACTTTGAAACTTTAAATTCTCATTTTGACCATCTCTGCAAGCATTTTCAGTAGCTCCGCCGTAACGTAGTATATATCTCGCATAACACACAGACAAAAAGACGAACAATGCTGAAATTTTGTATTTAGGTTTGTTGTAACATCTAGTTGTGGACCTCCCTTTTTAAATGAAATTTGAAATCTATATAACGAAAAAAATCAATATGACAGTTATTACAGTTACTTGACAAAACTAAAAAAAACTTTTAGCCTAGAATGCTGAAATTGGTATTTAGGACTGTCGGGAATAAAATTTGAGATTATTTATTCTTCCATGAATATTCAAAAGTGGGATTCACTGGGAAAACATGGCTTTGGATAAGAGTCGTGTAGCGCCCTCTTTTTTATTATTTTAAAACGGTTTTTAAATTCGTAATACCTGCTAAAGTATCGCATTTTATTGAATTTAGTTTAAAAAACTGCGCAAAATAATGTTTTCAGTATAATTGAAGATACCTCATGCTTCCCTGTATATTCAGGAGTAGGGTCTAGTGGGAAAGGTGCCTGTTAGTAAGAATCCATGTCAGTGCGTTTTTATCCCGAAAAGAATTTTAAATTTGCAATTTCGACTTAAATAACACGGTTTATTGAATTTATTTTAAAAATTATGCATAATAACATTTTTTCAATAAAATTACTTCTTGCCAAGAACATTAAGCCTTATTTCATAATTCCTATATTAATAAACTCTAATATCAATAGATATTAGAGTGACATTTAACTTGGTCACGGGCTCCCATCCCAGTCAAATCAATAGGGAGAAATACATGATATTTTGTAGGTTACCTTTATGGGACATATCAACCGTTACAAAGCCCAGATTCCTATCTTATGTTTGAGAACTAGAACATTTTGGAAAAGTCATATGGAATTCTGGAATAGCTCATTTTGCTACACCTAGGGCCAAAAGTCGTTTATTCCCAATGATAAAATTTAAATATGTGCAATAAATTCCCTTTATCAACTGATGGCTCAAGGTATTATGTTCAGAAAGAAAACAAAAAAAGGGGGGAAGAGTAGGGGAACAAAACCCACAATAAATGCATACAAGTATATATTACAAAAATAATATATAACTTCATTTAACCTATAGGTCATATGTACTTAAAACGATACACATTGTCATCGATACAATTTATGCTTCAAATATCGATCCTTATTTTCTTACTTCATTGGCCAGTGCATGCTTAAGTAATTTTATAAATAAGATGTTTTCCCCAAAATTATTAAAAGTATTCATAGCTGTTTCCGAAAATGTTATTATCTTTAACCCTCCGAGTGGAACACACCGAGGAAAAAAAAGACTCCAAAAAATACTCTAAAGGTTTATTGTGTCAGTGACCAAAGTGTTCTAAGATTTTTTACTTCACTCTTTGTCGACTATATTGGAATATGGGAAACCCACCCTCGTTATTGTCCTTTTACTTCCGGTTATAAATAGATATATAAATAGACATTATAGATTGTTAATTTTTAATACACATAAAGCTCGTCAATTCTCAAAGATCATCCCATAAAAATAATGGATTCTAAAAGTACAAATAAAAATATTCTTTAAGAGAATAATTTATTTTTTTACGGAAATCATCCAAGCTATTTAAGTGGTGCAATTAGAGATACATCTGTTACCGCAAACGAAATACTACGAAATAGAGATTTACAAAGCCATGAAAAGCTATCAGCGTCTTTGTGCCTCAGGGGCTAAGTGTGCATCCCTAAATAAATGTCAGTCAAAGAGGGGTGCAGTTCCTAAACAATCGACCTGACCCTCCTACTTCAAACACTGGAAAAATGTACATTACATCCATTTTCAGAACGTTTTTGGAGGTCGAAAATTGTACGTGACAACAGCTTTGAAGACATCATCGGTTTGGCGGAATTGTACGTGAGAACCGCTTAGAGGGTTAAGCTTGTTCCCCCTTTTTTAAGTGTTTTTAGTATTTTGTAATATGTAACAACCGACCAGCAGAAATTTTTTTTAAAAATCGGACTAATGTTCTGTGATACACTGCCCTAACTAATCATTATGTATGGTTAAAACATCAAAGATAATTTTTAATGTAAAAATGATGAGTAGTAAAAATATAACAAAGTAAAATTAACTTTAACAACCAAAATATTTTAGCATTTCTTGTTATACTTTCTTGAAACATCAGGTACCTCGATTTAATCCGTTATCAAATAAAGTCCATTATGCTGCCTAAAAGCTGAGATTGAAACAAAAAAAATTAAAGGATTATGGTGTTTTCAGAGAGTGGTATTAGGTCACTGAAAGTTATGTGAACTTTGATCATAAAATAAAAAGTCACCCGATATTGAAAAAAAGAATTAGTGTAGGACGTAAGACTACAGTTTACTATTATTTAACTCTTCATAAACGAATATCTCAATTTGTAATATAATTCAGAACATTCATCAGAAAAAAAATTACCCGTAATAATATACCCATTACAGAAACATTGCATTGTTTTCAAAGATTTTAGATTTTATGAATTATTACGAGTAAGATGTGTTCTTTTTGAGAAGGATATCCTGTGCACGAAATGCGTATAAATTTAATACACTTTCTCTTTTTCTGATAAGTAACCATAACCTTTTGTTTATAAGTGACTAACTTTTAAATTAAAAATAGATTTAATATCTGTAACGGTTCGACTGCCTTTTCTTTGCCTGAATAAAAGAAACTGAACCAAAATGTAAGCGCTGGTTTCTCACTTTTTAGAGCTTTTGATTACTCATTTTTATGACATTTACAAGGATACTTGACCTTCCCGAGTTGGTATGATACTTCTGGACACCTGGATCAAAGTTCGAATCCCACGTAATGAAGGAGGAAATATAATATCGTCAAATAAGTGCTCATGATGATTAAAAAAATAGTAGATGAAAGTACAGTCTTAAAATAAATGCAAATTTAAAGATGTAGACGGAAGAAGTTTAATTTACTAATTCTTAACTGAAATGACTAAAATTTAAGATGGATGACTGAAAAGTAATAAAGAAATGAAATGGTTTTTTCATAGGATCGTAAAAGAATTTTAGAAGATAACTTACACTATAAAATTTATAGATGTAACAGTTATAAGTGAAGATTAAAAAATAATTAAGTTGAATTAATCTATTGTTAACTCTAGGGAAGCATAGTGGCTGAAGGCTTCCTTTAATGTGATTCAATACAGTGGTGGAAGTCAGATAACTCCGCGATGATTTCATTAGGTAAAATATAAAAGAGTTCTATAAAATTGGTTAGAGGTTTTAATACATTATTGCTTGATAGTTAAATTATCTAGGTCCCTACGAATAATTTAATTTCTTAGGTACTATTGGACTTTAACGATCCTACGAAGAATTTTATTTATAGCAGGAGATGGTTGTATAGTACATAATCTGCTAGAGGACATAGGCTGCTTTGTTTTTCTATGAGTCAGATATACAATTTTAATAGGTTCAGTGCTGCTTTCTCTGAGAACGAGAGCAATATATTCAGGCTCAGTAAAGACAGGAAGTCCAAGAATAACGAATTTAATAGATTTAACCTTCTAAATGTTAAGCAAGCGTGCCGGAATTTTATTATTAGTGAGATATTTTTGTACTTTTCTAAGAGTCCAAACATTCGTTAATAACTTTAATTTGGTTCCGTACAAATGAGGTCTGAATATTTTTAGAAATGTTGTGTATATCGGTCAGAACACTTTTACAATTTTTGGTATCCTCAAAAAATAGTTGAAAAGGTTTACTTTTATGCGAGGGTTCTACTCTCCATATTGTTTTCCGTGGGAGCGGAGAAAGAATTTTTGAGAGGAATAGTTATGATCCATTGGTGCTTTACGTTTTGCAGCCACGATTTGAATGTGATTCAAATGATTCAATGATTCAAATGATTTGAATGTCCTGGGTAACTGTTAGATTCGTACTCTTCAAACATGAACACATAGTTCCTTGGATACACTTTATTTATCTTGATTAAATATGCAACAGTTATTTACAGCATAGCATGGCACTCTAGCCACCAAATCGTATGAACCGCCACACATGCTCAATACATGATACAGTTAAAGTTACTAAACATACAAGAGTCATAGTTACAGTTACAGGCTGCTACCATATTACAGTCGACATATGTCACTAGTGACTTCTACGTCATAATGACGTCAAAAATCGCCAGACATGAGAATTTGGTACCATAAATTTCCTTTTCTGATATCATTATGACGCAGAAGTCACCAGTGACATATGTCGACTGTAATATGGTAGCACCCACAATATATACAGGCAATAACATATGGAGATAATAATAATAGATATATATACAATAATTAGATATGTTACAGTAACTGTGAAGTTTTGGTACCGGAAATTCAAAAACAAGGACTATGACATTGAAGAAACAGAGCGCTCTGGCCGCCCGGCTGCTGTTGGTAAGGCTCACCTGCGAGTAGAGTTGTGAGAAGTGGAAAAAAAACAAGGGAAAAATCCGGGTTTTTTGGGAAGGGAATTTTGAAAATTTCCAAAACATGGGAATTTTGAAGTATTTTGAAGTCACCAATTACTATGACACAATGAGAACGACCATTTTTTTCTGTCTTTGTTGTAGACCTCAAAAGTTGATATTTATACAAAATTTAACTATTATATGCTATGACAAAAAATTGAATAATTAGGATTAACTAACTATATTTGGCAAGGTATCATGTTTAGCATGAAAGTATGAGTATATTTTTCCTTTGAGAAATATCCAATATTTTTATTATTACATAAATATTAGGCAATAATTTGTAGTGTCACAAAACCCATAAATCATTACTTTTCTTGGATAACGTCTCTCTCTCTTTATATATATATATATATATATATATATATATATATATATATATATATATATATATATATATATATATATATATATATATATATATATATATTTAAATATACATATATATATATGTCAGTGGCGTGCGGTCCATATGTGCAGGGTGTGTACTGCACACCCTGGCAAAATCATGAGGGACGATAATTGTCTTCACCTATGTCTACCTATCTTTATATGGTATATAATAAATATTATTTATAATATATTCAAATATTATGTTGATTTGCTTGATTGTATTTCCGCAGGGCGTGCGGTACTAGGTGCTGCACCACGTAGCGTGTTCAAAAGCAAACGAACATAGGAAGTTTTGATGTGTACGCACTGCGCACTAAATTGCTTTTTTTATATGTATGGGCTACTGGAGAAGAACAGCATACTATGGCACTAAGGCAAGTGCATATATATATATATATTTTTTTTTTGCACTTGGCATTCAGAATTATCCGAAGGACGGTTTATTAAGCGTTGTATTAGAACGGGGACTTACGGGCTGAAGCGCTTTTAGTTCTTTAACTGATTAACTGGCCATACAATTTTGCAGACGGTTAATGTTTAAATTTATATATTGTAAGATTTTGTTTTCATGGAAATATAAAAGAAGTATTTCATCGATATAAAGTGAAATGTTTTAGTGTGGAATATTAATTTCGGTGATGTATTATATTTATTGAAATAATTAGCTGAAAAACAATGTTGTTTTGTTTTAAAGAAACGAATTTTAACAGAACAGTCCAAATTTTACCATTCATTGTGTCTTATAGACGGTATATAAGTTATATCTGTAACACCATATCCCTTGTTTTGTTTTTAAAAATTGTCAAGATGTTTTTCGCAGAATATATGCTTTCCAAATGTTAAAAACAATTAATAAATATAATTTAATCCATTGACCGAACAAGAAACAGCTTGCTCTATTGTGCCAACGTGCAACGAAATCCTCTGCACGTGGAATAGATATTCGGTTTGTCGGCACCACAGCGGCGGACGCCATGAGGTGCTATGTTTTGACACCATACAACAAAAGACATGATTTTTGCTTCAGTGCTAGTGGTATTGTCATAAGTTTAGCTGTTTTTATAGTTATAACTCGACTAGTCGTAGGTAAATATTTTATTTATTATACTCTTTAAATTTATATTCATAATGAATAACCCGTTTCAGAATGGAGAACTCAGATGTCTCAGTAATTAAAGATTTATTGGAAAATCCATGTTCTCTGCACACCCTGCATGAATACCTACCCCAACGCCACTGATACACACACACACACACACACACACACACACACACACACACATATATATATATATATATATATATATATATATATAATGTGTGTGCGTCTGTAGGAATTGGACACAAAATGCAACAGTGTCATTTGATTACACCTTTAAATGACATGCATTACAAAAAATAATAAATTGTTATTTTAAATTTAAAGATATTTATTTTTATATTATAAGAGGATTGGAAAAAGTTTAGCATAAAGCAATTTACATAATAAATGATGATAAAAAATAATGTATATAATTATCATATTAACAATTAAAATTGAAGCAACCAATTATGTGTTTGATAAGACTAAAAGTGTAATTAATTACATAAGTACTACCATAAAATCATTTAAATGCTCATTGCTATTATTTCTTGAATATATGTATGTATATATATATATATATATATATATATATATATATATATATATATATATATATATATATATATTGCCAAAAGTAAAAAAAAAAATCTCTTAGAAATAATATGCTAGTTCTTAAATAGCCACTGTTGAAAAAATAAATGTAAACATTGTTAAAATGATTTCTTCCTAAAGTTCCCAAAATTCCGGGTTTATTCCCACCTCTTCAAAATTCCAGGTTTTTTACACGTCTACCTGAGAGGACTTGTGGACAAAGATCAGTATGCAACCACTCGAGAGCTAGCTAAGAAATTAGACGTTAGTGCCATGTCCATTAGTCGCACTATGCATCGCATAAACTTGACTTACAATTTCAATCGTTACGTGACTCAAGCAGATAGGGACTAGCATGTTCGGGCCCGAACATGCTAACTGCTCGAATATCAACGCAATGATAAAATTCTGGACCGCATTGTCACTTGTGATGAAAAGTGGATTTACTTCAACAACACAAGCCGAAAAGGAGGTTAGTGTGCGCCGAGTGAACCCGTCACCAGTGTCTCTAAGCGTAATTTGACCAACAAAAAGATCATGCGTTGTATCTGGCGGGATTGACGTGGTTTTTTATCCCCAAAGAGTATCTAGAAAAAGGTATAACCCTCGACAGTAAGGTGTACAGCGAGATTCTAGTGTATGTTGAAGCTGCTATCAAGAAAAAACGTCGAACTGAGTTCTGAAGCAAAAAGGTGATGTTCCATCAAGATAATCCACCACATGTGTCTGCAGTCACCAGCTAGACTCTGTACGGACTCAAATGGGATCTTTTGCCCCACCCACCGTATAGCCCCAAATCTCTCCTTCGGTCGTTAACCTTTTTTCATATCAGCAGCTACATCTTGCTATCTTCTATTCTGCACAGGACGCCCGAAATGAGGTTGATCTGTTTGTGGACTCAAGGTTGATCACAGTTGATCTGTTTTTGGAATCACGGCCAAGTTTCTGGGCCCTAGGTATTGAAAAACTACCAAAACGTTGGAAGAATATGGCTTATATTTGGGTGTTGCAGCACTAAAGGTACTTCCTTTTTGTTTATTTTTCTAATTTTATGAAGAACTTTTTTGGCAGAAAATTTTTGTTACAATCCGATATTTATTAATTTCATAAATGATATCCTGTTTGGGAGCATAAAAAATTCCGAATAAAGCAGTATTAATAAAAGAAGAAAGATTCCTATCGCTGATATTAAGCACTTCAATCAATGATATTAAAAATTCCCTTACCGTAGAGTCTTGAGAACATCCAGTTGTAAAGATAATAAGTTCTATAAAATTGGTTTGAGGTTTTAATACATTATTGCTTTATAGTTAGAATATAGTTAAATTGTTTAATAAAATCCAAGTAATAACTGATGAGAGTATAGGACTCCCACTCTGTAGGGTAGTTATTTTCAAGGGAAGGTATCAGTGTATTGAGCAAAGAGACGACTTCCGGATCCATATCCATATTCTTGTCATTAGGATCAGCCATGATGAATCCGAGAGGTAATCACAGAGCACAGCACTTGTATTTAAAAAGACAGTCAGGGTGCTTGAACAAAATAAAGTCTTGACTCTAGAAGTTGTGGTTCGGCCCTGAATTTTCTGCTGATAGGCTTGAAAGTATTCAGAAATCGTCATCGTAACCGTAACTTACTGCAAATAATTTGTAAACAATTGTTGCACGCCCCGGACTGCGGCATCTTAAACTTAGTGATATGTAAATAATTTGAGTTTACTCCAGAATTTTGTAAAGACTTTTCGCAAAGTATTTGCTTTTATTTTATGCGTGTACGTATTCAATGACTTAGAATTTCAGTTCTATGATTCAACTGTTTATATATAGAATTAAAAATTTTTACGGCAGTGCATACAAGTTATTTCAAAAATTGTTTATATTATTATACATGTTAGCGTTGAGTTTTGTCATATTATTAAAATGATCTTTATTAAATACTCATCAAGTAAGAGGAATATATAAATATCTCTGCTTTGATATGATACTGTCAAACTAATTGTAACATATAAATAATTCTGTATAAGCTAGTTACTAAATTCTTTTTTTGTTTTAAATTAAAAAATTTGTGGAGTTCATATTGGTAATTTTTAAAACTATGAAAATGCTACCAAAATATTAGTTTTAAATGATTTAAACACCATTTGATTAAGAGAAGTTTAAATATCTGACAATGTTAATAGAACATTTATTAATTTTGTTCTATGTATATCTTGTCACATACTGTATGCATTTTATATTTTAAGAAAAGTTTTAATTTGCATTAATATTTTGGTATCACTCAAATTGTTTTTAAGAGGTTTATGTTTTAAAATAGCCTTATAAAAAATTACAACTGTCATGATTTGAACTCTTATCTCGTATGCAATATTTTTAGCACTTAATTTTCTGACATGCAATTAATTTTCTGGGTGTTACCTTTTTTTGTTTCAGTTAAAGAGTTATATAGTTCATTTTTAAAGGTTTGAGCAGTATCACATAAAATTGTGATTGACTTGCCATTTCTTCCTATAATTATTAACTTGTAAAGTATAATGTTCATTATTAGCGTGAAACCTTGATTTATCATTGTTACACTATTTGTTTTCCTGCATTGATTGTTTGAATCATTTGGTCTGAAATTTAGTCCTTTTGTAGGGCTGTTATTGCATTGATAGAATAATAGAACAAAATAATAATCAGATAAGCTAGACCTATAGGTACAACCAATTTATCATTTCCTCTCTTTCTTAGCCCTGTTTATACTTTAAAAGAATGGCTATCTTTTTTGTACTTTATTACTATTCATATCACTTTTGAACATAATTTCTTTGGGGAGCAGAACTGTCATAGTCCATTTTTGAGTGAAAAATTTTATTTTATTTATATTCTTGTTTGTAATAAACAAATACTATCAAAATTTAGTTTTTTTTCTTTGTTTAAAAAAATTAGTAGCCAAGGTGAATTGGTACAATTAGGAAATTAGATGAATGTACAATATGAGTGGTGAGCAGATATTTGAAAGCATTTGCATTATTATTTACTATCAATATTAAATCTGCCAACCAGGTTAATTATTAAATGTACTCATAATGCTTAGTGCTTACCACTCATATCATGCACTCGACCTTAAAATTAATTCCCAATTGGGTTTTTTCCTTATTTATAAAAATTTCCTTTAATTATTAATATATTTTCTAATATGGTTCCATCAAGATAATTTTTGTTGTCTCAGATAATAAATTTCAAACCTGAAAATGTCTTTCCCTTGCTAAATTGTTTAGCTGGTGCTGCCAAAACTGCCATTGTGATACCAGTGTGAATAGGGAATTTCATTCTCCTCCCAGAAGTCTAAAGTATTATGTTTTACCTGATCTTCAGTACATTATCAATATTGATTAAAATGAATTCAGTTGTAATCTCATTGCATATAGGGAATTAATGTTATATTTATTGTAAGTTCTAAACTTTTAAAAAGTTCTCTAAATCATCTCCTTTTTCATTGCTTCCTTGTTCATGATTGCAATGCATTTTTCTAAAAATTGTAATTTCTTCTAAATATTCATTAAATGTTGTATAGCCTGTGATTTTTGTAATTCGGACAGCAAAATTTGATAATGTGGGTTCAAATAAATCACTCTTACTAATAAACTATCACATTTTATTAATGATGTTTTCTAGATAGATAATTGATTTATGAAATATCTGCTAAGAGATTGTTTAAATTTTGTATTTTGAAATATGTCCAAAATCTGTAAATATCTTTTAAAGCTGTTAATTTGCTTTGTAGTTTCTGTGTCAAAAAGGCTGAACATGTATTGAATTAACCCTTAATTTGACACGATATTTTTTCAAATATTTTTTAATTTCTGTTATTTTCCCATGTCTGTATAGACATTAGGATCTCAGTAAAATAAACAAAAAAAAAATATCGTTTTCCATTTTTGAGATAATTAATGTCCGCTGTGGGGAACCCTGACAATTATGTTATGTAGTAGTTATAAATGGTGTAGTGGCCAGACTTAGCCAAATTAAGGGTTAAAATAAACCTTTTTTTTTTTTTTTCCCAGTTTAGCATTATTTTTTCAGTTCAGTTACAGTTAGAAGCCCAAATATTTACAGTAAAGTACCGTTTATACACCATCGAAAGGACTTACACAGAAAGATTAGATTAAAAAACATAGTCAAAATTTTAATAAATGATTTTAATTATTGCAAATTTAGTGCAGATTAATATGAAAGTAATAATTTTAAAGTTTTCTAATATAGTAGTATATTATTACTATATTAAAAACAGACTAGTACTTAAGTTTTAAAGTTAAACGATTATAAAAATGAGAATCATATCTTTAATTACATGTCTTGAGTACCAATTATTGCCATTTATGTGCATAAATAAGAGTTTATTTTATTATATACTTCTAAATAAAAGTAGTTATTGACAAGAGAATTTTCTTTTTATTTTTTTTTTCATAATGCATGTCTTAATTGAATGAGTAACATTTTTGAGTTATCAAAAAATGTCTTTTCTTGATTAATTAATGTTCTTAATTCTATATTATTTATCATTCTTTCTTCTACAGGAGTTAGAATGTTAAACAGATTAAAAACTGTGTATTGAAATTCGGCATATATTTATTTGTTGAACATTTATATACTTCATATACTTGGAACTAGTTATACATATGTAATAATACTTTTTTATATTAATGTATAGCTGAGTTTTAATAACTCATTTCATCATGAGAGTTATTGCTGTTTTTATCTTATTGCAACTTTCTTCGTTTTAGAATCAATGAATGCTGGATTATGGCTATACATCTCTCAACGTTTCACTACATAATAACTTGGGTCAGAGTAAGATTAAAATATATTATTCCTTCACTTATTATAATCTTCACTATTGATCATTTTGGCCTTCTGTTACATCTGTTTGAAGTTGATTATGGAAGATTTTCTTACCCTCTTGATATTCCAATGGATGAAGTTTTAGTGGCTATGAAAACTGGAATACCACCACCTTACAAGCCTATCAATAAATATGATTATTATTATTCAATTCGAAATGAAAACAAGTGTCTGCAGCGTAATTCTGATAAACATGAAAAAGTAGTTATTCTTTATGTCATTAAGTCTGCTTTAAATCACCAAACTAGGCGGGATGTTATTCGTAAAACATGGGGATGGGAAAATAGGTTTTCTGATGTGGTTATAAGAAGAGTATTTGTTGTAGGTATTTCACATAATGAAGGAGATCTAGAAAGCATTAAGGAAGAACATGTACGGAATAAAGACATGGTACAAATAGAATTTATTGATAGTTATTATAATAATACAATAAAAACTATAATGTCCTTTCAATGGGTAATCCAGAATTGTCCCAAAGCGCAGTTTATTGTATTTTCCGATGATGACATGTACATTTCAACTAAAAATATGCTGAAATTTATACGTAATCCTTTTAATAAACGGGTAGGATTTAGACGGCGAAGAGAAACTGAAAAAATGTTTCGTAGCAAACAGGTTGCATTGAATTCTATAAGAGACTTTAATATAAATAATTATAAGCAATCAAACTTTTCTTCACGAAAATTAACATTTGATCCTATGTTAAGTGCATTTGATGGAAGACTGTTTGCCGGTTTTGTATTTAATTCTTCTCCTATGAGACATAAATCAAGTAAATGGTATATCACATTGAATGAGTATCCATTTTCCAAGTATCCACCATATGTGACTGCTGGTGCTTATGTGTTATCATATCCTGCTTTAGAAGATATGTACTATACAAGTTTATTTACAAAACATTTCAAATTTGATGATGTTTATCTGGGCATTATAGCTAAAAAGTGTAACATTTCACCTTTACACAATGAACATTTCCATTTCTGGAAGAAATCATATGAAAATGAAGCATATGCGAATGTAATTGCTAGTCATGGATATGATGATCCTGAAGAATTACAAAAAGTATGGGATGAACAAAGAAGTTCTGGCCATGCCTAAGAGACTTTTAAAAAATAGTTTAGTATACAATGTCACAAGATCTAGGACTTGATAGGTAAATGGTAAATTTCATCCTATTTCTTAATTTTGTATAGTATTATATGTATTTTTTCATGAATTAATTTTATAGCATATAACACTTTTAAAATGTTTGCAATTTAATATACTCTCATCTCCCGATAAGAGAAACAGCTAAGGATTTAGATATTTTGCCTCCCACCCATTTTTTAGGTTTACCTCTTAGAGGCCCATCAGCTTATGATAAGGTATTGTGATATTTGAGCATGTTATGATTTTGAGAAAAATTACCTTTCAGTATCTGTTATTCAGTATTAGTATAGTTTAAGTATCTGTTATTCAGAGATAAGTATATGATTTTCCTATACTATAGAACTAGACTCTGATATTTGTCACCAATATATAGGTATTTCCTATAGGAGGTTGGAGTATATTTAATTCTTAGGCATTAATGAGCCTTACAAAAATGAAAAAAATCCTGACATATGGTATAAATTTTGATTTAATTTTTATAGATACTTTATACTTGTATAGTTTTATTTAGAAATGATTAAAAAGAGAAAAATTAACTCTGTGTTTATTCATTGGTAAGAATTGTACGTAAAAATATTAAGCCCAAATTAGACTGACATTTTCTTAAATTTTACTAAGGGAAAATTCATGTAATTCAAAGCAATTTTGAGCTTCATCCTCATTCTTTGTAAAATTTTAAAATTGCATTTAAGGCAAGACGTATTTTTTTTTTGAAAATGTTTTAAATTTCAACTAAATTTTTTTTTTTTATAAAAAACTTTATTTTGTCCATCTTGTATACTATTTCATTGCTGTATGAATACTTACAAATAGAATATATATATATATATATATATATATATATATATATATATATATATATATATATATATATATATATATTAGATATTTAAGTGTGTAATACTATACTTGTCACAATAAAAATCAGGTAGAAAATTACCTGTCCTTTCTATTTTTCATGTAAGTTAATATTGAAGGTTCAGTTTATTTTAATTTAATAAAAAATAGTTCAATATTTGCTTTACATATACTGTCTTTAATGATGTAAGTTTGTAATACATTTTATTTTAGTTTATTAAATGTATATATTCCAGTGAACAAACAGTACAATTGGTAAATCACACTGCATTTTTGTTGAATATAACACAGGTATGAGGAGAAAAGTTTGTATATTGATCACAATATAATTTTACTGTATAGGTATTATTACTTACATAACTTTTATTTTTGTTATCAAAGTTTATTTGCTAATATATAGCTATCTGAGAAAATCCAGTAATACTAGTTTATACTTAAACAAAATACAAGAAAAATTATTAAAAAATCTTTTTTATGAATTTAATATTGTTGTCCAGTTTGATATATTTAGCATCATAAAAACATTTGCTTTAACACATATATTTAAAACTATCAAATAATACTAATAATGCCTTATTTTACATTTACTATTAAATTTATTTTTGGAACTGGTTTGCTGTATGTTTATAAAAAATAAAAGTCCAACAGTGTAAATGGCTATTTTTGATAAGTTCCCAGTCTTCCAGTTTCAAAACCTGAGAATATGTTTGAGGTATGATTTATCAAAATAGCTAAAAACAGTACAATACCAATGCTTGAAATTTTACATAAATGTTTTATTTGCACTTATCAATCTGCCTAATATTGTGTAACCAAATGAAATTTACCAGAAGTATAATCTGAAAAGTCTTCATTTTCATGTAGTCATACTACAGTGTGGTGCTGAATTTATATATGCAATCTAATATTTATAAAATGGGTTGCTTTGTATCTTACATTAAAATATAAAGACTACTTAGTCAATGATATCAAATATTGGCATTAATGTTTATATACCGTAATTTTACACGTATAGTCCTTGGACTATCTGTGTTTAAAAAGCAAATATCTTCAGCCGTGGACTATCTGCTAGTTGTTCATTGCTCAAACCATCCAAATCGGAAGAAGGGTGGAACACACATTGCGTGAACGGCTGATGATCCGTACTAGAACAACTATGAATCAAGTTGTTCCAGATGATTATGAGGTCAAGAAAACTACTTTCCATCCATTTACAAGGATGGCTATTGAAAATAGGAATAAGCAATGGCAAAAAGTTTATCCACTTCTAATATTTAAAAGAAAAACTATGCTTAAAGGTAATTTCCCTCGAAATGTTGTCATATGTTGCAGTGAAAAAGGCTGGGTAAATGAAAATATTATGCTTGATTGGTTCCAAGAAGTTTTTAAGAAGCGAGAAAGTGCTGTTTTTCAGTTCAAAGGATATTCTTATTATGTATTCAATGAAGACACATTTAAAAGAAATTGTAAAAACAGTGGCGAAAAAAAATGTATTGGTGCTGAACTTTGTATTATTCCCAGAGGTCTGAAGAAAATCCTGCAACTTCTGGATATTAGCGTTAATAAGAGCTTCAAGTCCTATGTAAGTGCATGCTGGGAAAACGATGTCAGAAGGCTGGCACACATTTACAAAGAGAGGAAATATGAGAAGTGCGTTGTACACTGAAGTCACAGAATGGGTTGATAAAAGCCAGGAAAAGTGTAACTGTTTCAAGGTCAAGATAGTTGGGTTTTACGGAGTACCTAGCAGTGAAAAAATGCATCACCACTTCAACCTCCAAATGAATAAGGATCAAAAACATAATTTATTGAATCAAGAAAAACAGGTTACCAAACAAGAATCTAATAAGCTTACAGTGGCTTCCGAAAAATGAAAAGCAACTGTTTCAACAATCCAATCCGAATTTATTAAAGCTGGGATTATTAGCGTATCGGAAGAACATGAACACGAGAAAACCACTGACAGTAAAAACAGCGATATTCAAAGTGAACTTTCAAACACTCTTCCAGAAAATATAGTAGAACTGTTTAATTCCGATAGTGAAAATTCAGACTTTGAAGGCTTTTCTTAAGTGTAATTAATTTATGACTTTTTGTGATTATTTTAATATGATTAATCAATACAAAATAATTAAATAAAAATTCCTTAGAATCGTTGCTTTTAGTCTGCATTTTACTTGGTTTATCTTTCGTTTAGTGTTGTTGATACAAAGGTAAGTATTTTATATTTTATTTAATTTATTTCCGCTCTTTTCCATATTTAATTTCTATTTTTTTATTATTTTGTGTATTTTTATTAATATTTATTACAAAACTCTCATATATGTGTATATTTACTTTAAATTACAGTAAAAACTTAAAATTATATTTTTAATTTATAAGAAGAGACAGGGAGGAAAAAAGAGCTTTCCAAAAATTTCCAGCTATTACAATACTGGATAGCCAAACAAGTGCCAACTTAAAAAAAAAAAAAAAAAATACTAAAAGTCCAGACTTTTTGGCATTTTACTGTACATAGCTTTTTCTTATTAAAGTGATTTATTATTGTCATATTAAAATAAACATTTTTGTACCTATAGTTGGCGGATTATCTAGTGGTGCAGACTATCTGATGATCTATGGAATTTTTTAAATAAAAAATCGTGCCTGCGGACTATACGGTCGAAATTACGGCTATTTCAACAGTATATTCCTGTGCATTTCATCCATTTTTGATAGAAATGTATAAGTTTTGTGACAAAATTTGTAGCAGGATTGTTAGAATGTAATGGATTTAAAAGTGATGATATAAAATTCTTTCATTTTTAATATGAACCTATGCATTTTTATCACTTGCAAAGTGTTGTATTTACACCTGAGAAATAAAACTGTTGAAAATTTTTTAGAAATTATTTTATTCTGTTTGGAAGGAGTGAAATCTGGACGAACTTTTTCTGTATTAATTTTACATTTATACAGAAATAAAACAACAGTGATAAGAGAAAACTGGGTAATCAAAATGTCTTATTTAAATACCTATGTTAAATAATCCAAAATTAAGTTTAAAATATAATTTTTGTAGTAATTAATACTAATAATTCTGAATTGTATAACACCTAAAAGGCCAGTCTAACAAACATTTCATCACTTTACTATAGAATCTTATAAAAGATTTCATAATTATTTTTTATAGGTATAAATATCATTTATTTGCATCTTTGAAACTGCCAAATTGACATGCACTATAGTTCATCTTGTAAGATTTAACATTATGAATACCTCAAAATCACAGTCTAAAGGAAGAAAAAAAGCAATCATTTTAAAGGAAAATAACCTTGAAATTTCTCTGTTAATGACTGTGTAAAGATCTAAAATTTGAAAAGCAATTTCTAATTTTTTATTAAATGCAGATAAACCCATATTTGTCATTAACAGTGAAGTTTTAAAGTTATTTAAAACCAATTAGCATTAGAGTAATGGTTTTTAATAATATACATTGCAACTCAGATTTACAATTTGTAGAGATGTAAGAACTTAAAATCTGATGTTTGACAAATTTTTTTTCCTAAATGCTTTAATTTTTCATCTATATTTCACATTTTTAATATAAAGCAACGTACTTTGATAATAGAAAGAAAAATTGTATATACTTATAATGCAAGTAGCAGGAACAGAGGTCAACTGTTAATCTGGACATTTGACAAATATATTGGATAAAAGGATTCAAACACAATTATTGACATGTTCATTACCAAGCTAAAAATTAGAATTTTGTGTGGTGGTCAAATTGTTAAGTAATGTTTATTGAACTCAACTTTAACTATCAATAAATTAATAATTTATATTGATATCATTCCCTGCATAAAAGTTATCAAAATCCAGTAATAACTCTTCTACCTATGTTCTTTTTAAGACTTTTTTAGCATGATCCGGCATTGCACTGAGTCTTTTTGAGGGTCCTGATTGATTACTCACATAAAACCCCCCCTCAAAAGAACAAAAAAAAAAAAAAAAAAAAAAAAAACTTTAGGCACACTAAATTAATAAATAACTGAACAATATTATCACTTCCTTTGAATGTAACAATTATTTGCACTGGCTAACAAAAAAATAAATAATAACTGATGGCCAGACATCACTTTGTGACAATGATCCCCTCCCATTATAAATTATATGCACTTTTGCCGTGGCTGCTATACTACTTTGCTTAGAAACTTGATAGTGACTTTGATGTGAAATGTATGATTGGCAATGAACATGTTGAATTGTTTAAAAAAAATTTTTCCCCCAAGGAAAAATTATGATTAAACTTTGGGAAAGCAAATTTTTGCTGCAAAAAGAAAAGGCAATTATATATTTGAGAGCGTAATATTTTAAATCGATGTATTTCTGTCTTTTACAGAATCACATGCAGATTTTTTTTTATTCCATTTTAAGAGTTTGAAACTATAAATATTAAAATATCCTCTTATATGCAACTATTAAAAAAAAAGGTAACATTCATAAAACCAGAAATACACAGACTTCATTAAAAATTGTTAAAATATTACCACTTTGATGACCCCTGCTGTAGTCTGTAATTTAGAGTAAAGCAGTTGCTGAATAAACATTATTTAAAAGCATGTGCAACCCTGTGTTTCAGTTTTCAACAGCATTTTTGTATTAAGACCATGATGAAAGACTAAGGCACAAGTCTATGAGATCTGTTTCACTGGTTATTTACAGCTGCTTAGAATAGTTTCATAAAAGCATCAGTAGGACAGCAAATTGATCCTAAAGTCCACCTTAAACTGTTATTATCTTTTAGTTATATATCTGAACATTTCAGATTATGATTGTATTACAACAAGAATCAAGAGCAGATGGAAAACTAAATTTAGAAATATGACTATTATATATTTGCACATCCTGTATGAACTGGTAAATTGAGAGTTTCTGAGGTATAATTAGTTCAAATTTGTTAAGCATTTTAAGCTGGGTTATTAGTAGACAACTGCAGCAAAATGAGGATACTGTGTCCTATTTATTTCGAATTATGTTCAATTAGAAGTGAAATAAATAGATCTCAAGTATATTCTAATATATATACAGTGAGATGCTTGAATGAATTAAATTATAAAAACTTAATATTACAAAATGATAGCAAAATATAGAGGAAAAAAAAATATAAATGCTATAGGTGACCCAATAGAAAATAATTCCAATCTTAAAGAATTTCATCCTTATTATTCATTGTCATAAGAATTAATGCTTTAAAAGAAAAAAAAAAAAAAACTAGCAATGTCAGAACAAAATTTATACAATCTTTTCACCTATGAGAAAAAAATATTAAAGAAACGGAAATGTTCAAGACAAAATGTAATTTAAATATTACCTACTCCTTTAGCTGAAATTTTTGATTTCAAATCAGTATGATAGAGAAAAGTTGACAAACTTTACTATATCAAATAGATTAAAGACAATTTAGATTACAATTTAATAGTTTCTAAAATATTCCACAGATAATTGGAAAACTAGGATACAAACTCAAAACAAATTGATTGGTTTGGATATAGAGCACTATGGTCTACTGTTTTGCTCACAAGGACTTAATAAGACTTGGATCTACTGCTTAAAGCTGATTCTGAACAGCTACGAAAATCCATACCAGCAGTGAGATTTAAACCCACAAACTCCATGATTAAAGAGTGACATTCTACCATTCAACACTCGAGACAAATTGAAAAAAAGTTTTAAAGTTTAAAAAAACTGTTAAACATGCAGATATTGTGGCAAATGATGTCTATGTGGCATGTTATTCAAGTACCATTTTGCAATTTAAAACAGGTATTTTTAAAAATCTTTACAGGAAAGCCTACCTTACTTTTTAACATACTTTTCTACCAATATCTAGGATTCTGTGACATTGTAAAACCAACTTATGAATTCTATCTTTATCGGGAAACTGCTGCTTTGCTTCTCACAGACTAGGCACTTTAGTTCCACTCAGTCAACATTTTACAACCCAAGTATGCTTTCAAGATATCTTTTACAGAATTATGGTACAACCATTAGATTATTATAAATTTATTCCAGGATGGGCTTGGGGCAGTGCATAATTAGGAAGCAGATTTTTATGAGGATAAAGTCAAAAGCTGTTTGGTAGAGATTATGTTAAAAAGTAGGAACAGGTTTTCCTTTAAAAATAAAACTGATAAAGAACACTTGTGTTTTTAATTGGAAAGTGGTACTTACTTGAAAAACACACCCTGTAAAATAATTTATTAAACTATCAAACATTTTCAGTTCTAAGAAAGAAATTGCAAGGAGACAAATGCATGGAGTTTATTCCCTTTAAACTAATATACGAAACTAAATAAAGTATAAATGTTTGAAAATTTCAAATTTTGTGAGAAATATATAAAAAAAAAAAACCCTGCAATTTACAAAAATCTGAAGGTCATATTAGATATTTTAGAGAATACTTTTTTAAACACACACACACACACAAATTTCCAAATAGCTATTTTTGGGATTCCAGTACAAGGTAGAGAAAAATGGCAATAATGCAAAACTAATATACAAAGTATGAGCATATTAAAAAATATATTTGTTATGCTTTAAGCATTATATTTTTAATGAATAGTGAACCTTAAAAATTATTAGGCAGATTAAAATCACATTTACAAAAGCAAAATCTAAATAAATGGGAAAACTAGTAAAAAGTTTACATTTTATTTTTCTATTTGTTGAATTACAAATATTAACCTGATAGTGACAAAGTATTCAAAATTTATAAATTCAGAATTGTGGTTTAATACAATGTAAAGTTTTATACTATATGTAAGTTTCATTTTAAATATATCGATAGACAGTTTGTGTAAAGCATAATAAAATCAGGGATAATATAAAATTGAGTTTTAAATCATGAAAAATGATAATACAGTTATACATTCTATTTTCATCATTGTCCTGTTTAGGTTTCGAAATCAGAAGTATGGCGCAGTTAACTGCCCAAAAGAACACACTTTTAATATAAAACACCTTTTATTATATTTCCGTATGCGAGCTCTTTAAAAAAAAAAAAAAAAAAAACAGAAAATGCTACACAGAAAAATTTATAGGATAAATAATTTCTCAAACACACAAAAGTAACTTGAGCCATTTTCTTCTCGCATACGAAAGAACCCTATTTTTACTACAAAATATCGCTCGTTGCCATTTGCAACTTGCAAAGAATTTTTTTTTTTAAATATGCGGGTGGGACAACAATTGAAAATTATGGCTTAATAAAATGGAAAATGTTATAACCATTTGTAATTTTCAATTTAAATATATCAATATACAGCTTGTGTAAAGCATAATAAAATCAGGAATAATGTTAAATTGAATAATTAAATCAAGAACAATGATAATGCAATTATACACTATTTTCATTATTATTTCGAATTTATAAATTCAGAATTGTGTTTTAATACAACAAAGTTTCATACTATATGTAATTTTTGTTATATATCAATAGGCAGGCTGTATAAAGCATAATAAAATCAGGAATAATATAAAATTGAGTTATAAATCATGAACAATGATGATGCAGTTATACATTGTATTTTCATCATTATTTCAAATTTATAAATTGAGAATGAGGAATTTTCACACTTTCTAATTTTATTTTTAAACAATAGGAGGCAAAAAAGTAAACAGGACAGTACCTTTATTAATTTCATTTGGGGCCCTAATTAGTCATTTTTAATGGGTTTTATATTGGACATCTCTCGAAAATGCTACTTTTCCTCTGCCTAGTTTGTGACATCACAGTTCACAAAAACACTGACAGCCTATGTTGTGTATATGGGAGAAGGCGACTTTTTAATTTGTTTCTGTTCAAAGAATCACATATTAGAAATTTTTATTATGTCTGACTTTAAAAAGTCATTCTAAATACTGTATTGTGCCACTTTGTACGAATAAAACAGCTAATTGCAATGAAAAGATATTTTTCAGCGTTCCAAAGAGCCTAATATAAGTAAAACTTGGACAAATGCTATGAAAAGTGATGAGAAATTAAATCCAAAATTATCATACTCATCTGTTTGGATTTGTGATGACCATTTTATTATAATTAAACTTTTGCTTTATTATGTTTTAAAGTGCTGTTGGTTAACCAGTACTGTTTTTACTTTAAAAAATCCCTCATTTTGGAGTATTTTCACAAAGCTTAGTTACTTTATAATGAATTTCTGAAGGATATAAAGTGCAATAATTATTTAAAATATAACTTAAAAAATTATGTATTCTTAATGTATTTAAATATTTTCTTGAGATACCTTCTTAAATATATAGGTTCACACTGTGACACCTTTCAATTAAATTGGAGGCTAATTTGAAAAAATGCATATATTTGTTTTAAATACTCTACTGATATTACTTTAAAAATGTAAATTTAATTCCAGAAACTATATACATTTTTTTAACATTTATATTAAGCAATAAAAATGTATTAATATTTAATATATAAATCAAAAGTAATACAATCTTTAAGTATAAAAAAAAAAGTACTATGAAGAATCTGAACCATGTATACATTTCAAAAAGTCATTTGTGATTTTTTTTAATGAATAGTGGAGTGAATATATATTTATAATTAAAGTACAAGCACACAATATCAATTTCATATTTGAACACAAAATCTGGGTATTAATTTCTTTTGAAACTTATACATCGTTATTTTCATCTGCCATCAAAAACAGGTTCTGTTTACATAAAATATCTCAATGTGTATTTACTCTTTTCCTGTTACGTTTCTTGTTTGTTTAAATTTATGGGCCCAAGTTATTTGAAGCCTATGCTACTCCTAAAATTAATATTAAATCAAAAGTGCACAGGCCATACTGTTATATGTACATATTAATTTTTGCTTATATAATTTTATAAAATTTCTTCATATCTATAAATTATTTAATAAAGAAACTAATGCAAGAAGCCATGATTGTTTTAATTAAAAATAATTTACGAGATGAATCTTTTTTGAATATAAATATGAAATTGGTATTTTGCATATAAAAAGAAATGTTAACCTTTAGGAAAGATAATAAATGGGGATTTTCAACGTGGTTATCTTTATAATTATACATGATGGGAGTTTTAATACATAATTAAGTGTTTTGATTCAAGAATGCTTTTTAATATATTTCCAACAATATTATTAAATACTTTTCAGATATTTTTTATTTTATGAGATCAAAATAATATTCATACATAACTTCCAATTAAAAAATATTTGCATACCTTTTCTAATTTTTCATTTAAACATTACTTCTATCTCTATATCTAAGATACTGCAATAACAAATGTGTATGTGTGCATAAATATGTTTGATGTGTTATCACTGTCTACAAATAGAACAGCTGTAGTTAGTATTAATAGAGCATTTATATTATTTGAAATAAATTAAGATAAATTGAAAAATATAAAAAATTATTTTAAATATCTTTAGATTTTGATTCCTGGTATTTCTACTCCTATTAAATCCTAATTATTTCCAAAAACAAAAACATCAATATGCTGTAAATTTTCGCAAGATTGTAGGACTGTTCTTTGGTGAGAGAGACATTTTAAACAAATGTATATATTTCCATTATCGAGACTGATAAAATTATCATAAAGGTCGAAGTAGAAATAATTATTGAGGAGTAGAAAATTTTAAAATATGAGCAAAGCACAATCCAAAAATAATTCATTTTTGTTTGCACTTGCTAACAAAAATGTCAACATTGAATATCATGAACTGGGATGTCACAACCAACCATGAAGTGCTTTCAAGTCACGTAGTTTTCTTGTAACTTTAAAATTAATTTTAAAGATGATGGATCCATTTATTTTTTACATTTTTGGAATTAATGAGTCTGGAATTACCAGAAAAATACAAAGTTGTTCCATTCTCCCACATATGCAAATTCCTCATTGTGGTTTAATACAAAGTAAAGTTTTATATAATATGCAACTTTCAATTTAAATTCCCTATATAATAATGGCCTAAGTTGGACCTGGAATGGATAGAGGCATTCTTATTGGATTCTTCATGAGTTAGGGTTAGCAAAAATCAAAGCCAATCAAGTTTATCTTTTCCTAAACTATTAATCCTAGTCTAAAACAAATTGGTAGAAATAGGCTTCATATCACAGCAAAAATTACTATCATCTTTAAAATGTTCGAAATAGAATGAACAGTCATTCCATTTTTTTTCGAGCATTTAATGCCATTATTTCAAGCCCTATTTTCCCCGGTTAAGAACAGATAATTAAATTTATCCCATAATAAATAGGTAAAAAATATCATTTTGTTTTTAGCATTATGACTTCATTCCATCTCATTGAATCATTTATTTTAAATTATTTAAATGTCTGCATTATTTTCATCTGTTTTATCACTGAACTAAGATATGACGCCATTAATTTTCTTTTATATTTGACTTAAATTATAGATTAGGCACATATGCAATACTTTTAAATTTAATCACTGATTATTTTTTGGTTCAAGATAATTCTCAGCCAAAAAACAAACCATTTTTTTTTACCTGCCTCAGAGTACTTTACAATTCTGGAAAGTTAAAAATTTTACTGATCCTGTCATATGATGGGCTATATGCTAGTATATCAATAGACAGCTTGTGTAAAGTATAATAAAATCAGGAATAATATTTGAGTAATTAAATCAACAACAATGATACACTATTTTCATTATTTTGAATTTAAAAATTCAGAATTGTTTAATACAGTGTAAAGTTTTAACTTTTATTTTAAATATATCAATAGGCAGATGTGTAAAGCATAATAAAATCAGGAATAATATAAAATTGAGTTACATACACAATAATAATGCCATTATACATTCTATTATCATTATTATTTCAAATTTATACATTGAGAATTGCGATTTAATACAATGTAAAATTTTATACCATATGTATCATTCAATTTAAATATATCAATAAACAGCTTGTGTAAAGCTTAATAAAATCAGGAATAATGTTAAATTGAATAATTAAATTAAGAACAATGATAAGGCAATAATTATACACTATTTTCATTATCATTTTGAATTTATAAATTCAGAATTGTGGTTTAATATGATATAAGGTTTTATACTATATGTAACTTCCTTTTTAAATATATCAATAGGCAGCTTGTGTAAAGCATAATACAATCAGGAATAATATAAAACTGAATATTAAATCAAGAACAATGATAATGCAATTATATATTCTATTTCCATTATTATTTTTACATTAAAAAAAGAGCTTGTGAATAAAGTTTTATATTTAAAGAACAGTGTAATATACAATGAGTAAATTTTCAAAATACAAAAGTCATTCATTTAATATAACAATGAGTTGAAATTGTTAATATATAAAGGTATAAAAGGGATTAACAATGCATGTGATAAGGAAGTTTACTGGGGATAACCACAAATTGACAAATTTTCTCTCTCTTATAAACAACAGTCTTGTTAATAACTAACAATGCAACAATATGGATCATCATTAACTTGGTACCATTCTTAACATCACAGGTATTAGTAACACCAAGTTTTAGCACTATTTGAGTATTCCTTGTTTTTGCTGACAACCAGGATAGAATTAAAACCACTTAAATGATTTAAGAAAATTAACATCTGAGTATCGTAAATTAATTGAGGTGACAAAAAATAAATATATACCAGCTGCTTCAACAATAAGTAAACAGAGATAAATGAAAACAAATTATGCAGTGATGATGAATGGATGAGACAGCATAATATACAAATGGAAATATACATGATTTTTGTTTTATTTTTACAAACTGAGTTTTGGTATAGCTAGGTAACAGGTGTTTTATCACTCCCTCATCAAACGTCTTCAAATTTGGAGTCTACTTTTTCTTCTGAAACTGAAGATTCCTCTACTTTACCAGAAGACATATTTTTATTTATTTCATTATCTAGCAAAAAAAAAAGTAATACAAAATATATTAGAGCTCAAGGGCTAAAAAAGGCATTTTAAACATTAATTATAAGTTAAAACTAAGAATTCATAGGTTTCATCCTATAAGTTGAGAACAACAAAACAGCTATTTAAACAATACAAAGAATACTTAGTGTTTACTATCAATGGGGTAAATAGTGAACACACACACAAAGAAAATATTTGCAAGTTAAACATTCTTTTATATTAGATCGTAACAAAGAATGTTTAAACATATAACAATTTTATAAAATTTTATATTACAAAATTTCATTTTGATTGTGTCAATAAACTATTAATCCCTTTTATGCTTATAAAAACTTTTCTATTTTATTTTTGTACTAATATTTAAAAGCATTTCTTCCATAACTTATCAAAGAAATGTATAATTCATATAATTTGATAAAGCAACTTGATAACTGTTGCATTTTAGTACAATTTTATATCAAGCCTTCAATCAATCAACAAAGAAAAAATTATTATTAATATTGGTTTATAATTATCCAGTTAAATCTGATTCACAAAAGTATAATTGTACTTAGTAAAAATATAAAAGTGGAGAAATGCTCTAGTAAAGTAGAATCAGAATAATTATACATTCAAAATGCATTGGTAGATTTGCTAAGAAAATGGAATTGTCTTGGTTTGGTTTGGTTTGGTTTGGAGTGCTACGGTCTGCATTTTGCAACACGAGGGCTAATGAGACCGGGACCTACTGCTTAAAGCCGATTCCGAACGGCTGCGGACATCCATGCCACAGTGGGATTCGAACCCACGAACTCCGGTTCCGAAGGCCAGCACCCTAACCATTCGGCCATTGTTCGGCTGTCTTGGTTTGAATCATATGGTAAAAACAGCTTCTTGATGCTTAATATTTGAGGGAACTAATGTAATTTACCATTATAAAATTTTGATAATTTAATTACTGAAGAATAATAGGATTTGAATGAATCCTTTCAAGGCCATAAATTAATTCAATTCAAAGTATTAAACTTTTATTAGCATAATTATTGTAATTTATTGAAGCACTCTAATTGAAGTTAGATAGCTGTATTAGTGAAGTTTGGTTACAAAAGAATGATTGTGCAGTTATAATAATATTCACAAAGTATTAATCAGTAGTATAAATCATTTCCATAAGAAAAAAAAAATAATGATTTTAAGTTTGAGCTACAAGTGCATTTACAATTCTCATATTTTTAAACAACTAAATAAAGAAAAATTATAATCAACATTTATAATCAGTGTGATGTAATGACTAGGAGTTTTATAATAACAGTTATGAGTGAATAAAGTTTTAAGCATAGCTTGTGACAAAGTAAAGTAATATAAACAAAAAGAAATGTTACTTCTACATACCACATGGAATTCTAGTAGAAGGACAAGTTTGTTGGTTGCGACTAGATAAATTAGCTCTAGAGCTAGAGTGTACTTGTACATTTTGCACATAATTGCAAGGAGATAATGGCACTGCACTTTTATTAAGGCTAACACTATTGCTTCCTGATGATACAAATTGAGGACCAGAATATGAAACAGAATTTGGTTGTAAAGCAATGTCAGGTCCACCTCCATATATTTCAAATAAATATTGATACATTTCTTTGGAAACTGAACAATAATCAGAACCTAAAATATGAAAATATATTTAGTATAAGAAAAACAATAAGATAAGCATTATTTATTATTAGAAAAATTATGATACAAACCTAACTTTAATACTGGTTGATTGTTTTTCAGATAACAGATAGTACTATTATCAATAGGTCCAGGTGTTTCTAAATAAAAAAAAGAGGTAACAGGGATAATTATATACTTATAACACTCTTTTAACACATGCAAAATCATTTTTGCTGAAAAATGTTCTTGAAATTATGCATAAAATAGTTCTAAGCTTCTTTTGAATAACATTTTATCTAATGAAGACTTAATCTGTTATTTTTATGATTTTTAAGGAAACACAATACTGTGTTATACTACAAAACTTAAAAACTCCCTAATTTAGTAATAAATTTTTATTTTACAATGTATGTAAATTTTCCCCCATCAAACCTACATTAATAGTGAACTTGAAAATAGTAAAAGATCATTAAATTAAATAAAACATGCTTCTAAATAAAAAAATAAAATCAAGATTTCTGATTTTAAAAATGTGCCAAAGAAAGCATTTTTAAAACAAGATATACCTTAAATAAGTACCTTAAACTAACTTATAAAAAAAAAAAATACATAATACTATTGTAACATCATGACTAAAAGAAAAATGTCAAATGTAATTACCTCCATCTCTGCATACAAAACTTTCCCATGTTTTGAACCAGTTCATACTAAGGGCATACACAACAGATGGATTTTCCATCCTTCTAAATTCTGCATTCATCTAAACAGGAAACAAAAATAGCATCACACACACTCGAAAACTTACAATACAATTTATATAACTTAGGGATAGTGCTATTTCCATTACAAAGTTTTTTTAATTTTACATTTTTCCTACAAAAAACGTCCAACTAGGAATACATCATTAATAGATACTTGCTCAATCTTTCCATATTACAAAGCAAAAGCTAATACCTCTAAGAGATGAAATAGTCCCTCTTCTACGTTAATTTGCTGAACAATGGCTGAATCAATAAGATTACTTGATATAAGAGACTGCAGATTCAAAATCTGCTACTGGTATGCACCAACGCTTTTTGCACATAATCTTTTTTTCCATTAAATTTTGAAAATAATACTGTACACCAATATACTTTTTTTTTTTTTTTGTACAAATTTTTTGTTTTAGCATCAATTCTCCAAATTTTTAATGGAATTTAATTTGTAATGGATTTTTTAAAAAATTTATTTTAAAAATTCTAATTCTGACAGCGTAATCAGAAGTTGGTAAGCTTACACTCACATATGTATGAGTGACTTTGTTTACTTTATAGCTTGTTCACTTTCTGGATTTATGGGGAATACCCACACTTTATAATCACTTTTTTCTTTATCTCATTGTACTTGAACACAACATTTGGTTCTCCAGGATAGTTCTATATTGTGTTAAAGTGTTCAGTGAATTGGTTACAATAAATAATTTAAAAAAGGTTCTAGAAGTTGACGTTCAAATTAAAGTTAAAAAAAATTTGAAGGAGAAATTTTCAGTATGGTTTGGTTTGGAGTGCTACAGTTTACTTTGTGCAACACAGGGGTTAATGAGACAGGGACCTACAGCTTAAAGCTGATTCCGAACAGTTACGAACATACATGCCACTGTGGGATTCAAACCCACGAACTCCAGTACCGAAGGCTAGCACCCTAACCAATCAGCACCAGTATGAATTTTGTTGATAATTTTTTACTATTAAAGAGGCAATATTGTAGGAATCATGATCTACTATAGGGTATTAATTAAACAATTACTATTACATTAACAAAAACTATATTCTAATATCTTTTCACGAGCTGACCAAACTTATTCATGAACTTTTAATTATGCAATGTACTACATAGAGCAAACATTTAAATATATTTGAGACTTAGCATAAGAAAGAAATTTGGCTGTTATGAAAGCATGGGGAAAGATTACAATTATGGATTGAATTACACATGCTTCTTTTGCCATCAAACAGTTCTGCCAATTGATTTTAAATGCTTGTTAGAAAAATTTTTGCTAGCATGAATTAAAAATGGAAGTTTTGTAGTACAAAATTAGCTATGTGTTCTGGATTTATAATTATGTAATACAGATTTCATCATTACTTTTTTGCACATTTTTGGGGAAAATATTTAAAAAATCATGTAAGATGAAAAATTCTAAAGTTGTAGAACATATCTCCCAAATTAAATCATATGTTACTTTTATTTTTCAACATGATTTTTTCTAAGGAAAATATCTACAGTATGAAAAAAATAGTTGGGTGTATACATTTGTGGCTAACCAAAAATTCATAAATTGGCTTTAAGCAGTAATTTCCAATCTAATCATTAATCCCTTCAAAATGTAATGCAGAATAAAAAGGATATAACTTTAGACATGCCTTAAAACAAGTACATATTTGTTAACCTTTAATCCTCAAAAGTAAACTTCCATACTAGACATGACTAAGTGGTGTCCATAAA
Organism: Pardosa pseudoannulata; assembly: GCA_032207245.1. Classification (NCBI taxonomy): domain Eukaryota; kingdom Metazoa; phylum Arthropoda; class Arachnida; order Araneae; family Lycosidae; genus Pardosa; species Pardosa pseudoannulata. The sequence continues at coordinate 122,836,354 of CM063502.1, read as the reverse complement.
GTAAATTCATACAAGATGGGCCACTTCAATAGGCTATAACACTATGTGTTTCATCTTTTAAATAGGGTTGTGATTTGTTTGACCAAGTGGTATAAGACAACAACAGGGTTTGGAATTCATATATAGAGGTCTTGTGAGTGGCGGCTTCTACTTTTGTAGGGAAAGAAAACATCACTATAACATATATCCTATGCAAAATTTGAGAATATGAGGGTGGGGAGGGGGAAGAAGCAAAAGGAATTCCTTATAAGTATGACATGTTCAGTTTCCTTCCTGATGCTCAGTATAAATCAAGTTATTCTTTCACTTTACCAACTAAACATGAAAGAAAACAACAGAAAAAAGAATCTGCTTAAAATTGAGTAGAAAAATAAAGCTTGAAAGCAGAAACATGAGCACTAAATGGCACTCCTAATTATCTTTTTCAAATCTCACTTACTGCAATAAATTCATCCAATTCTGTTTTCCTTTTCTGGTTTAATCTGTCCAGTTCAGCTTGACATACAGGACAAATATACAAATGAGTACAAGGAGGACCACCACCAAATCTGAAAACAAAAATTAAAATCAGAGATTTTAAATACCATTTCTTAGAAGCTGCTTTAAAAATTAAATGATAGAATATACAGTCAACTAACGTATCATGAAGATATTCCCAAACAGCCTGGGGAAGAATTGTACAAAGATCACTAGCATAACTTGCTTTTTGAGGTGGTACACCTAAAAAAAAAATAAAAGACATTAAAAAGGTATAAACTAAAAAAATTGAATTAACGAAGAAAAAAAGTCTTTTAATAAGCATACACAAATGAATTTATAATTTTCAAGAAATGAGAAAAAATTATTGCTATCATGAAATTAAACACCTTATAATACTTGGTGCTAAAAGGAATCCCACCTAAACTTTGAGTTAAGTAAACCTCCTGAACTGATATGATTGTGAAGAATTCTAATATCAAATAAATTGTTGGCCTCTCTGGCATTAAAAAAAAAGTCATAGTATGAAAATTTTTAATTTACACAGGGTATGGTCAATGGAAGAAAATGCCAAATTCCAAGATAGTATCACCCATCATAGAAGTATAACTTTGAATGGAAATTATCAGGAATTTTAACAACTGTACTATAATTTTCGAAAAGGTTTTTATTTTACTTTTAAAGTAGTAATAGAACTCAGTTGACATAAGCTTGTATTATGCTACATATCTGGATTATTAAGTGACACTTAGAAAATTGTCTTATAATTTGTTTATTAACCTTTAATGCTTGAAAAGCTCCAATGCAGAGATTGCAATAATATTACAGAAACAATTTTTTAGTATTATAGTTATAAATGCAGTGCTATAATTAATCTTACACAACATTTGTGACAATAAAACAAATAAAAAAAATCCTTCAGCTGTCTACAGCATTAACCCATGACAGGTAAACTTTTTTTGTTTTACTTATACAAGCCAAAAAAAAAAAAAAAAAAAAAAAATTACTACTCTCCTTAAAATCTCTTGATTTATTTGGTTGGATAGGTGATGAAATTCAAAGAGTTACGGTTTTTTTTAAATCTTAATTTGCTAAGATTTTCAAAAATGCTAAAATAATTTCTGAATAAGTCTTTTATACAATTCATTACTTTGTTATATTTTTTGTTATGATTCTAATGAATGTTACAAAAATTATGTAATATAAGCAAAGCAATTAAAAATTTTATCATAAATATAAGTAAATACAAAATCTTACATTTAAATTACCTAATATGACAAGAAAAATGGATATTTGTTTCTCTCTGCTAAGCAAACTGGCAAACTCATCTGCCCTTGACAGACATTCAAGATGAACTATTACTCAAGTAGCTAGCTCCCCAGTATGGCCTCCTAAAAATTTCTCCCATTTTATTACTATTATGTGTTTACAATATAGTCAAATTTTCATGAATGTGCACCTATATTGGGTTAATACAAGTCTCTGGTGTGGAGCCTTTTGAGCATGAAGGGTTAATTTTAGTAAGATTGTGGTGTTTTACAGCATATCTATTTTGTATTATGCTTAGTGTAAATGAAGAATATAGCAGTTTATATTCAACTCCCTCAACCCATTAGGTAGGATAATTGTCAATCCTACTGATTGACTATTTACCTATGTACAAATGATGTTTCTTATGAAAGCAAAGCTAACAGAATTTTAAAAATTTGAAGAATTAAGTGTAGAAGTTCTACTAAGAGCAAAAATAAATGATTTTTAAGTTATAACTGAATCTAGTACTTATGAAGAAGTAATAGTTAAATATTTATTGGTCACAGCTGAATATGAAATATCTTATAATTTGTAAAAACATCAGAAAAAAAAACCGAGAAAAAGAAGAGGGAAAAGAAAGGAAAAAAGACATAGCTCATGAATGAGACAATTGTAAAAATCACAGAAATCAATTCACAAAAGAGAAGAAAAAATTTCCTTGAATCGGATAGACTTAATTCTGAAACTCAAACATGAAAAATCATATTAGTTTGTACTTGGTAAATTTTTAACAGTAAATAAACAATGCAGATGTACAGACATATGCTAATCAGCCTTACAAGGATGGGAAATACATGTACTAATGTTTTTTTCTCTTTATTATAAATTCAAGAATAAACCTGACAGCTATTATATTATAAAATGTTTTGTAGAGATATCATTTGGGGAAGATCCTGCACATATGTAAAAATGACCTGTATTATTGAAAAGACAATATGAAATCCTGATGTTTTAAGAATAACTTAATAAAGTTTGATAGCAGTTTGTAACAGGAGAGAGAATTAAAATCACCTACAGAAATGTTAAACAAAGTTAGTGATAGTGAATAAGCTTCTAGCCTTTTACATCAAGAAAGATTAGTAAATAGGCATAACATTGATCTTTAGTAATAAGTGTAACTTCAGTCACAATATGTTGTCAATATGCATTCTTTAGAAAACATTAACAGCTCTTAGATTTATGAATTTTTTTAACCTATAGGAAATGTGGACATGCGAGAATTTGTAGTAATGACGCTGACTGCAGTTTATGCTGATGACGTACATGAAGGGTAATACATGTTAGGAAACCAAACAGAAACATGTTATGATTTCAATTGTACTAAAAAATTTAATGTAGTACTGAAGCTGGATCAAGTGAACAAAATTAAAAGGGAGGACACAGTAAAATTATTTTATTAGGAAACCAACAGGGAAAAATAGTCAATATTATGATTAATAGGAAGAGGTATTTAAATTATGTATATGGTAATTGTTCAATTTCAATCTAATTAAGAAGAAATCAGCACATGTTAATGATATTATATACTAATTCAGAAAATTACAGTTATCCCTAATTTTAGGTAACATTTTTATAGCAGTAATTAATAATTCACTGTTAAATGCATTTAGCAAAATGAAATTTACTGAAAACACTCAGCTCTGATAAAGATAATGAATGGGAATAGGTATTATTTGCACTTATCACATTAAACATGAGAATAAAAGAATTATTCAGGTTGAAGCAGAATTAGAGTAGAACCTTAGGTCTCCTAAGAACCTGATTTATAAATACTGAGATGAGCCTAGTAAGAGAGTGACAGCTAGCTGTGAGAAAAGCATAGCAGTGAACGATCTAAACTGTGACTACAGCTATGACATCAATATTTTCACTTTCTTTTATAATAACACTAAAAAAATATTTAATGTATAGAAAGACTTGCAGCAGATACTAAACACAAGTATCAATTACTCATATCCCAATTTAGTTTCTCAGTCTGTGGTTAATCTTTCATATAGGTCATTGAAACGAATTCAATTAAAAAAATTGTGATATGTTTTAATATCTTAATGTTTTGCTGTTATATTATAAGTAAACTAGTATAATTATTTCCCTCATGCATTAAGTTCTTAAAACAGGTAAACACAGATATTTAAGACTAAATACAGACAAAAGAGAATATTTTTAGCATTGTTTATATTAAGGATGCAACAGTTATCCGGCCAACATACTGCATCTGGCTAAAATACCAGATAATTGGCAATAGCCAAATATTACAATTATCTGGCTGTATATCCAGCCAAAAATTATATACAAAAAAAAAAATAAGATAAATATAAAAAAAGGCAAAATGTTAAACAATATACTATATGAAACAATGCATTTAAGTGTTTTGGAGCATTAAGAAAAAAAAAAAAAAAAGCTTTGTGGAAAAAAAATAGGTTTATATATTTCATTACAAAAAATCAAATCTGTGTTCTTGCATCTGAGAACACTAAAGACAAAACTTACTTTTTTGGTGGATAGAAGAATAAAGACAATTTATTAAACAAAAAAGTGGGAATATGTTCTTGAAATATTTTATACACAAACATAAGAAGGAAGGCAAAGGACTATTAAAAATACTTTTATTCAGACTTGAGTTTTCTAATTAAATAATGTTCAATTGCGATATTGAGTACTAAAACTTAAAATAAAGAAAAAATTGAAAATAAATTATAGTACAAATAGTTGACTAATTAAAAAATATAAAAAGGTGAGAAAAATACAATTTGGTGGTAAAAATAAAGTACATAAAGCTGATTTATTTAAAATAGATTTATAAAGAAAAAGGGTAAAACATACTGACATCCGGCTGAAACTCTGGCCAAATTAACATCCATTGCATCCCTAGTTTATATATAATTTCATAAAATGTAGTAATTTATACTTTCTTTTAACCTACTTCTTTCATATGTTGTTTTAATTTTATATTTAATTTGATTTATACAGTAGAACCAGGTTAAAGTTCTAGTCTCATACACATAAGTCAAAATTTTGGGAAAAATACAAAAAAAGAGGAAGCTAAATAACTTAAAAATTACAGTTCTGATTTACTTAATACAAAAACAAGTGACTAAATAACAAATATGGAATAATCTAAACTTTTAACAATAACTTTTACAATATAAACAAGTACTGAAGTTTCCTAGTAAAAAAATATTTAAAACAGATTCAAATCAGATGCTTCTTCAATGTACCTAATAAAAATATATATATATATATATATATATATATATATATATATATATATATATATATATATATATAAATTCACCAATACACTTGAACTTTATTATATTAAACTTTGAGAAACCATATTGTTTGCTGTATCTGACCTTTAATGAAAAATGCTAGATTTCACAAAATTATATGTTGTGTTACGAAAATTATAAGATTACATATTACCTTATAAAAGATTTATAAATATATTATCTTTAATGATTTTAATTGACTAAAACCAAACAACTGAACAATTGCCTATTAGAATGACCAAAAATGAAGACATATGCAAAACTATTTTGTCTTTAGTTGTTGCTTACAATTTCAATACTGAATTTATAAATAATCTACTGACGTGATGCCAGTATCAAGATGTTTAAGGAATTTCTTTGTCCAATACAACAAAAAACATTTTCTTTCCTTGATTGGGTTGACAAGGTGTTATTAATTTCCTGCATTTTATTTTTGAATCTAGAAACACATTTAAATCTGTTTTCATAACTGCACAAAAGTTTTATAAAAAATGATGAGAAAAAAAAAAAAAAAAAACATAAGAAAATAAAAAAAACTTAGTGAATGACTGAAAGAACAGATCCTTTTATCTCAATCCTAAGATTCATTATGTCAAACATATAAAATGGAAATTTACCATTAATGGATAAATTAGCATTGTAAACAAAAGGAAAATCACAAGACCAAAAGTTTCATTTGTTATAAGCTGGCTTGTTAAAATAGGGATCTGAACAGTACACCAATAATTAAAAAGCCATTTAAAATAGCAAAGCTTTAAAATGGACTTCTAAACACAACTTGAAATCTTTGTGACAGCAAACTTTGTTATTAACCAATTTGTAAAATTCTATTAATTTTTCTTATATTGATTTATAATTAATGTTTAAAAATACAGTTTAAGTCTAATTTTTTTTAAATGGACAATTTAAAAATTTTTTGAAAATAAATAGCAGACACAAGTCAAATAATTGAGAAAAAAAATGAAAAGGAGGGAAAAACGGGAAGTAAAAGACAAATATTTATTTGATTTACATGTTAAAAAAAAAGTACCTAAGTATGAAATATACTAGAAACTAAGTAATTTTTACAAATATAAACAATTACTCGAGTCTCCTAATAAAAAAAATGCTCAAAACAGATTCAAATCAAAAATTTCTCAAATGTTCCAATTAAAAAAGAAAAAAAATTAAATGCACATTTTAGATATTAAATATCTAGAGGGCTTTTCTATAAACAAATTTTTAATTTTGTGACTGTAGAATTTCTTAAATAGCAGTAAAATCTATACCTTAATAGTTTGTAAAGTTACAATAATTTTCATTAGATTTAATTTTAATCAATGTCTAAAAACTAATGATTAAGTAATATATACACCATATAAGGCTATTTTTTTAAGTGAACAATTAAAAAAAATTTAAATAGTAAAATTTCAGGGCAATGATAGAATAGGACGTACTTTCTTTTGGTATCTGAGCCAGTGGGTTCGAATTCTACTTTAGACTAACAGATTTGTAACTATTTAGTGTGGTGTGAGAGTGTTAGAGTTTTCTTTTATGTTACCCAAAGACTAAAAACATTGGAATTTAGTACTTAAAGACGATTCTGAATATCTATGAACAAAGCAGCAGGATTCAAACCTGTGGCAGTGCCCTACCGACTTAACTGGAGAACTGATTTTTATCGGGATTGCCGTTAAAAGTTTTTCATTGGCAATTTTTTCATCAACTTCAATGCATGGACAAACTTAAAAAAAAAAAAAAAAGCAGATTTTTTAACAATAACCAACTTTTGTACATATCCAAAATTCCGTAAGTTATTTGCTACTGTGTCATTTTCTTGCAGTTACTTCACATAGTAGAAAAATTCCATCAATAAGATGAAGTACAGTTTGAAATAACTATAGGAGGTAATAAAATGCCAATATTGTGATTGCAATATTAAAAAAATATCGATATATAAAACAATATTACGATCAGTCTATATGCATGTGAGTTCGGGGGATATCTAAAGAAAGTACATAGGTTGTTAAAACAAAATTCTACCGTATGAGAGCCCCATATTATGATTGCAGTATTAACTATAATGGCCCATTAATAAATGCACATTTTTCGGAACCACAATGCAGAACAGTTGATTTTCACCGAAAATACCCAATTACAGCTTAGCTGTACTATTATAAAATAGAATCACTCCAGTTCTAGATTTTTATTTATGCCCCGTCATATGACTTTTTGACTTTGAAGCACGTGTTGCAGGAATCATGCGAGAACCAACTGATAACACTTTTTTCTTACTTTTTGTCAGAAAAAAATTGTGGACGTGGGAAAGAGAAAAAATGATGAGAAAAGAGCAGAAAACTTCTAGATTATCGTCAAAATTTAAATGTGAGATAAAAAAATGGGCTCCTTCCGTTCTTCCTTTTTTTTTTTTTTTTAAATTTCTGAAAAAAATCTGTGCTTAACTGTGTTTTTGGAACAAATCCGCAAAAAGTTTCAGATCAGAATCATCTGTTAAAAAATTAGTTACTTTATTTTTATAATAAGTAATTTAAATATTTTATTTTATTACCCATTTCATAACCACTGACAATATTAGCATATTACGCATACATTTTTCTTTTGAGCCATGACATATTACATACGTCTGAAGATCGTTTCTTTCGCTACCAATAAGTATTCGGGGGTAAAAGCTATGTGCCAGTAGTAGTAGTATGGCTATGTGTGTCCTGAATTCAATATTCAACGTGGTAGTCCATTTTTAAGTTCACGAGCTTGGGGTAATGCATCTTTTTCCCCTTCTTGGGTTCAGAAATGGGTGAAACAGATTTCTTGACACTACATTCAACAAAAATTGGGTCCCCTTTAGTTTTGACACTTTGTTATTCGCTAACTTTCAAACACCTATACTGCCAATAAATAGTCTTAAGACTTTTTTGGGGGTGGGGTGTGTGTGAATATCCTACAGAAAAAAATATTAGAAAAACAAAAATGCTACCAAAACATGGGAAAGATGATGTGTGAGATCCATTCTGCCATTCCATAACTCCGTAAATGTTGAGGAAGAAACGAGGAATAAAAGGCATGAATAGTCGAAAAAAAAAAAAAAAAAGGAGGAATGCTGTGAAGTAAGGAAAAAAGGAGAGATTCTAGAAAAAAGGAAAAAGCGAAAAAAACGGAGCACTGCGGTGTCTGTACTCTATATGATTTATATTCAAAATTATGTTATTTATTAAAAATGTTATAATGTTCACAGGTACCTCTGTTGATAATATTTGTGAGTATCAGTTCATGGTTATATACTGTAAGTAAACTTCTGTGAAGCTCAGAATTAAAGACCATGGTACCTACTTCTTGTAATTTTAATTTTATTAGTTGAACTAAAAACCAGTTAAACATATATTGTGACCCTAAAACTCTTCTAGGGAAAATCAAAGATAGTAGCATTATACATGCTACCACTCAATATTCGGGCTTACATATAAATTTTAAAAAATATAGGTATGATTAAGAAGGATATTTATTAAAAGCCAAGCTTATAATAAATCTTTAAATACAAGCTTAGGCATATAAATGCAAATTTATTAAACTAGACAAAAACTTATAATTCACAACAAAAAATTATGAATATTACTTAAATATGTATGGAAATGAGTGAAATCTTTGCACACAGAGATTTTTCAAAACTATTCTTGACAAAAAGACAAATTTAAACTTTATACATTTACGTTGAAGATACATACATGAATGCAAGCAAATATTGGAAAAGAATAAATATTACCTCCATGAATACATAGAAAATCTGTATTTGTTATTGGGCCAGGCTCAGCAAAGTTATTAAACTTATTAATCCACTGTTTCGAAATGTGGAACTTTAGAAGACCATGCTATTTAAAAAAAAAAAAAAAAAAAAAAAAAAAAAAAAAAAAGAGAAAACATCACACTATCAACAGATAACAAATTTTTAGATGAAACTAATTAAAATAATTGGGATTATTTAATATACATAACAATAAAAAGTTAGCTATAAAATTTCTTTAAAACTGAGTATTTTATGTATCTTTTAAAAGAAAAAAAAAGATAGCTTTATCGGTCAGCAAAATTATAACAGTTAAAAAAAATTAATAACAATGAACAATTTAACTACAATACTGCAAGATGCAGAAGAGAAGAGTTATAAATTCAGTTCATATGATACATTTCCATCAATAGGTTAGGATGACTAACCCCACAGCGAATCTGGCTGTAGCATATCCATTGTCATAAAGGAATCTAACATTTTTTAATAGACTTTTTCAGGTGCAATGATCTTTCTCAGAAAATAAAGAAAATATTTGAATAAATGTTAAGATTTGCTTAGCTCTAAGATTGTGTGAGGTGACAGTTTAATAGAGGTCATGAAATATTAATTGCTTCTATTTTTTACTATCAAAAGTACACAATACTTTATAATCATCAGTAAATTTATAAATGGTAGAAATCAGAGCTTAGTTATGCTGTAGTAATTTAACATGAAATGTTTCAAGAGACAGACTGGATATAAGTAAATATATTTGATTATAAGAAAAGGTTATTCTAGAGATATTGTTTTCAAATTATAATATACAAGAAATGATCAACAGTAATGATGATAAAAAATTTTGTGAAAGATTTATTATATGGTTAACCAAACCAACTTAATAAAACAAGAAAATTGTTTAAAGCACATACCTGCTAACATGGTTAAAAAAAAAAAAAAATGTGTAAAATAGGGCAAGAGAGCAATTTCACCCAATTACTAACATAAACTTAGTAATTGTCATGGCAAAATATCTCACTAATAATAAGTTGAAATCTTTTAAGACTTCATAAATAAATGCAAATACATTGATAAAATTAACTTGCTCTTGCTGACAGATGCCAAAATTTTCATTGAGTTAAAAATTTTTTATCATTAAATTAAGCCCAAAAACTGGAATAATTTTGAGCATAAGTATGAAAGAATGCTTAAAATGAATCATTTTTTAAAATTTTGAGTTATAAAAATATTCTTAGTCAAAATAATCTCAAACTTAGCAAATTAATTAATGGTATGCATTCTACGCTGAATTAAGGGATGCAGTGGTAGCTTTCCATCTCTTTATTACACTGTCGGCTAAAAAAAATCTAATCAAAATAATATTAAGAAAATCTGCAGGTAAACCACACACACAAAAAAAGCAGAATATGGCAAACAGTCAAAATTATGTACAAAATAAGACAGTTAAAATCAAAGGGCATGAAGACCAATTAAAATGAAAATTTTTTTTAAGTATAATGTAAAAGTCATAACAGGCATGATAGCAACACTTTCAAAACATACCTCATTTTTACTTCTGTCTAGAAGCTCAACAGCACATTGACGTTTCTTAATCATTTCTTCACTACATTTTCTAAAATGAAGGAAAAAAACTAAATTTTACAAATACCTGAAGGGTCATAAGATCATGTTAATTTGAATTTAAATACTTATAATATGAATAGATTATTCAAGATTTTTAAATATATGTTTAAAAAAGTAGTAGCTACACTATAAAAAATTAAAGCACCAAAATAAAAATTTCATAAATTCAACAAAATCAGTACTTTTAGACAAAATCATAGGCAAAATTGTTTCCATTTGTAGAGAGAAATGTTGTGCTTTTATAAGAAATTATTATTAAAATTTAGTATAGGTTTTAGCTTTTATAATTATGCATGGAAATTATAAAAAATATCTTTCAGTAAATTAAGATATAGAGAGAGCTTTTGCTGCTAATATGTAAATTAAAAACAGTATTTTAATTGAGATTAAATGAGGTTTAATGAATGCTACTAATTCATAAGTTATAGACTAGCTCTACTTTTTGGAACAATGCATTTTAAATCAAATTTTTCCATATTAGATTTCTTTAATGGTTTTACAAATGTATTTGTGATTTATTTTCCACTGGAATGTGTTCAGAAAACATTCTTTATACATAGTCAGAATGAAAGCATTCCTTTGAGTACTTCTAAATAAAACTGAAAAGCCATTCTCATTCAAGGTGCTCAGTGACTAATGGAAAGTGTATGTATATACAATCATACACATGTGCATCTTTGTGCATGGTATTTGATACTAATATAAAACAATTAAGAAATAATCCTTAGATAATTTTAATATGATCATCACATAAAATTATTAAAATAAAACTCACCTATAAAATAATACATATGCTTCACAATTTCGAACCACTTCAGCATCTACTGCAGTAACATACTGATCATCAAATTCATACCACTGTTCATTAAAGTAATTCAAAGAGTATGCAGTATAGTGACCAGCTATAAGAAAAATAGTTTCAACTCATTTAAAATTGAACTGCTACAGCTAACAAATAATCAATTAGGAGTAATATAACAAATTTGGATAATATAAGTAGTAAGAAAAAAATTTCCTTTTTTCAATAAGAATTCTAATTTACAAATATATATAACTAAACCTACTTCTTAAAAACAATATACTGTATATTTCGAAGTATAAGCTGATCTGTATATAAGCAAAGGGTATGACTTTCCTTAAAAAATTTACCCAAAGTTCAAAACCTGTATATAAGCAGAAGTGAAAAAAACAATTTCTAGAACATTCAAATCTGTCACGAAGAAGCCAAAAATATTTTAGACTTAAATGGTTAGTGAGACTGTAATCTCACTATGCCTATTAACAATGTAATGCCAAACAGAGATATGTCTTTTAACACAGTGGAAGACTTTTAGCATGTAAAACAGCAGATTTGGTTTGGTTTGGTTTTGGAGCGCTACAGTCTACTTTTTGCAACATGAGGGCTAATGTAGAACAACAGAAGGAAGATTAATCAAAGCTTTTACTTTGGAGCCTGAATTTTATTGATCAAATGAAGAAGCTCCATGGACACAAAGAAGGAAATATTCACAATGCAAACATATTAATTAACTTACTAACTCCTTTGTACCGAACGATGGACAAACTTAAAGTAACAAAACGCTAGCGTAACATAATGCAACGATAACAAAAGACTACAGATGTATTTTATACACTCACGTTAATTATGAATTTAACATTTCTACACAATTGTTACAAAAATATGTCGCCAAACATGAATACAGAAACATCTTTTATCAATACATAAAAGTATCAAGTTTACTTTTTACCTTAAAAATAAACTGAAAGATCCTTCTAACACAAAAAGTAGAACTTAACATTATATAATGTGACAATATAAACATTACTTTTAACAAAACAACATTTTTCAAGTTTGTAATACAGTCACTTTACTTCAGGTGTATAAACATAATGCAATTATAAAAAAATATGTATAATCATCAAAGTACAACACTAACTATTCAAAATGTATACACATATAAGTTTATATAAAGTATAGACATTAATGCAATCATAATTTGAATAATTATAAACATTAATGCAACTTTAGTTGGTATTATCCAGTCAATCAATAGGTGGGCATAAAGGAGTTTTTACATAACGTCGCTTACGAAAACAAAAACAACTCTTAAAAGGCTTTCCAATACAAGCAGTTAAGGGTCAAATCCTCCAAGATGCACTCAGATATTTAAAAACAATAAAACACCCCTCCGAGATGGTTCCTGGGGCTGTTCTTACATCCGGAGTTTCTGATCCAATGACCCTCATACCATGCAGCGGGAAACTTATTGAACGATCCTCAAATACATTAAAACACAATATTGTGTAAATCTTCCTATTTTTCCAAAATGATCATTCTCACTCAAAATTTACATTTTTAAACTAAAGAAAAACACATAATAGCCTGGACATAAAATAGTAAAAAATAACATTCAAGTCCAGTTTTACAGTGTTTACTTATTTCATTTTAATAAAGTTCTTATTCAAAGAATATACAATCTTTGAAGTGTTTACTTTCAATTTTACTTACAGGTTTTGTAAAAAAAAAAAAAAAAAAAAAAAAAAATAAGGTAGATTATTTTTGCTACGAACGTAATAAATTTGAATAACATTCTTATGACACAAAATCAATCGACGCTTGATTGTCATCTAGAAGTTTAAATGACCCAATTGTTTGAGGAATTATGTTTCTATGACTATATTTTTTAAGTATATTCTTAAACCAAGTTAATTCCTTAGCTGCATCTGTCAGTGAAACGAATTTTGATTCTATAGAACTCAGGGATACAGTCTTTTGCTTTTAGTCCTCTACGCAATGGGAGCATGGTCTAAAAATACAATCTGACCTCCTATAGACGTTCTATGATCTCTATTATTTCTGAAATCTGCATATGAGTAAGCTGATAAATTTAGACTATTTACATTTGAAATATTCAGTTTCAACTGACTTGTAGCAAAAATATAACCTAATACTTTCAGTAGTCTACTCCAGTGAGCTATACCTGGATTTCCTTGATATTGCAAAAATATATTTACCATGTAGGAAATACCTGGATGAGTTTTACTGGCTAAAAAGGATAAGCTACCTATCAAGTTTCTGTACGGTATATTTATCATGGCTTGTATTTCACTTTCAGTTTGGCGGGTTTGTGCCTTAATATACAGTACCCCTTTGGGTATAGGTAGTGATGAAATAGGGAATCCGAATTCTTCGCAGTTTTTACATAGACCATTTATATAACTCCATTGGTGAATAAACAAACTGTTATCACTTTCCTCGAATTCTACACCTAATAACACTTTTGTCCTCCCACATACTTTCAAATCAAATATGCCTTTTATCATAGCTACTTTATTTACCCATTCAGTATTACTACAAAAAATAACCATGTCATCTATGTACAGCAGTAAAACGACATTTTCTTGGTATGAATACTCACAATTACACCAATCAAACTACACAAAACCTAGCCCTTTCAAAACTTCATGAATTTCATAAAACCATTCCCTGCCACTTTGATAAAATCCGTAAATGGCTTTGTTTAATAAATATACCTTATCAGTACTTTCTTCCTCAAAACCTTGTGGCTGTTTCTTGAGAATTCTTTGTTTTAAAACTTGCATACAGATAAGCATTTCTTATATCACTTTGAATATGAACTCACTTATTAAAAGATACAAGAATAGCAAAGAAAAACTTATCACACCGAAGTTTACTACGGGACTGTACACCTCATCAAAACTCTTACCTTTAACCTGATGAAAACCTTGTGCAACAAGCCTGGCCTTGTAACACTTAATTTCACATCACTTGTTACATTTTAAGGTGTATACCCAGCAATAACCTAATATTTTACCTTTTTTAGGTTTGCCGATTAGTTCCCAAACTTTACGATTTTTCATTACATCTATTTCATCCCTCATTGCTTTTAACCATTTTTCTTTAAATGGGGATTCTATAACCTCCTTAAAGTTCTTTGGTATTTTGTTTTTCTGCTCTAGTCATGTCTTTGTAAATTTGGCACTGGTTTCTGGTTGTGGATTAACTTCACCTGAAAAAGTATTTTTACCTCTAAACAAAACAATGTTGAGTCATATTTTAAGTTATTTTTAGCACAGTATTTCTTTACATCACGAGAAGATCTTAAGTGTTTAGTTTTTCCCTGTTCATAATAATATATATCATTTCTAGAGTCATCTTTTTAAGTTACAGCTTTTCTAATCCAAATTACGCATTTAGGTGAATCCTCTCTCTCTCAGCTAATAATGGTTTCGACTGTTCAGTTTCTTCTTATGAATCAGTATCAGAACTGCTGTCAGATTCATTTGAGCTAAAACAATATTATACTTTAAAAGGGTTTCCAGGACACTTTCCCCTGTATTTACTATAACTGGGTTTCGTTTAACTTGCTGCAGTTTGGGAGATTACATTTGAATCTAACATTTATGGTGTCTTAGTTTTTTTTTCTGAGGGCAGCCATACTCTATACCCTCAGGTTTTCTAACCATAACCTAGCAAGATATCCTTTTTAGCTTGCATACTGAGCTTTTTCCTCAATTGTTTCAGTACTCCTACATATACTGTACTATCGAAAGGCTTCAAATGTTTAACAGATGTTCTATGACCACAAAACAATTCAAAAGGGGTCTGTGTTTCTTTATGACAAACCCTATTTCAGGTGTATACAAAACACATAAGAGATTCTACCCCAAAACATTTGCTTAACTGACTATCTTGCAGTAGTACTTTCACACCATCCATTAAAGTATAGTTAGATCTCTTGGTAACTACATTTTGCTCCGGGGTGTAAATATTAGTTCATTCATGACTTATCCCTTGATTATCGAACACATTCTCAAACTGGGCATTTGCAAATTCTAACCCATTATCAGTTCGAACATTAACAACCCATAAAACTAAAAATCTTTCTAACCTCTTTTGATATTGTATAAATTCCATCCTTAGCATACCCCCCCCCAAAAAAAAAAAAAAAACTGGAACTTTATGCTGCTAATAACACTAAAATTAAAACTTTTGGACAAAGGCTGCTGACACTTAATTTAGGCCTTCGAAAATCTTTCAACTGGGTTTTCGTCATAGTTGAAGTCAACAAGCCAATAATTCGAAATGACTTTCTATCACATTTTAATCTATTAAATATATTAGTAGATAGTAAAAATAATAGATTGATGATGTAACATCGTTAAAAAGTAGTGGAATTTTATGTTCCAGCATCAAGCCACTGATCTTGAATATTACTAGTATGAAGTTCTTCTCTCAAAGTTCTCTGATTTACAAAGACCTAATGTAGCTAACAGAAAAATTAAAGAACATAACATCGAGCACTTTATCAAAACAAAAGGACTTCCTGTATTTTCTAAAACCAGGAGGTTGTCCTTGGAGAAATTCAAGGCAGCCAAGTTAGAATTTGATTTTATGCTACAACAGGGTATTTGCCATGTTTCCAACAGCAACTTAAAAAAAAAAAAAAGCTATGTTTGGTAATTTATTAATTGTTTCTGGGTTACATAGAATTGTGTTAATTGGAAGATTAGCCAATCCACTACTGTTATAGTACTGTTGTTTTGGAGTGATTGTAACACAGATAAGAATAATTTTAAATTTATTTTTCAATTTTTATGTTTTTTCATTTCAAAATTTTTACAAGCTTCATTTACTTTTTGATACTGTGTATACTGTGTATGTGATGTGTATAAAAAAGTTCTATTAATTTTCAACTTTTTGGCATCACCATCACCACCACCAAAAAAAAAAAAAAAAACATTGCAAAAAATCTAATGTATTACATCTATTCCATGGACCCATATATGAGCCAACCCCCTCTCCCTACTGTAGGTCTTTAAAAAGTCCCCAAACATTTTCAGCTTATACACAGAAATATACAGTAAATTATATACAGTTTTAGTTTATGAAAAAAATATTTAAAAATTATTCTTAATATTCCAAACTTTGACTGACATAACGGCTTTACTTTGAATTGGGGTTTAGATTACATCTCTTCAGTTAATTTTTTGTAACACGAGAGGCTCAGGATCTACAGCTAACAGATGATCTAATACAGAAGTAACTCATAATTTAATTACCAAAAGACGGCACTTTGCCTGTTTGGGCAAATTTGAATTATGGCACATAAACAGTTTGGAATCTTTAAGTTAATTTCAGAAGCCTGTAAAGTTATCAGTCAAAGTTTGAAAAGTAATAAAGGAATGTGGAGCAGAACTAGGCTGGAGTTTCAGTATTGAAGAACTATAAATTATAAATAATAGTGGATATATCATCTATTTCAGTCATATATAATACACCTGTTCTAAAAGGGTTAATTAAGATATTTTATTATAAAACAAAGAGGGACTCAGCAAAGTTTGATACTTCATGTTATAGCATTTTTTTTAAAGTTTCTCTTAGGTTCAATTGCAATAGTTATAATGGTATTGAATGATCTTAATTGAAATATGATCACCTATTTAACTCAGTATATCACATAGGTTGCTGCAAAATATCCCCATAACCTTTAGGGGCTAATTACACTATAAATGTATTACAGTTGAAAGATTATTTAACTGTCCAAAAGTTTAATGAAATGAAATGATTACTTCAAAGCACAAAGTGAAAAAAAAAATCACGATTAAAAAGCTAAAAAATTATTCTGAAGATAATTATACTTTTTCCACCTTAATAACCATATTTATAGTTGTAATATGATACAAATCATAAAATACATACATCCAGCAGTCCCATGGTGACATATCACTGATGCTAGATCATATGTAGTAACCCCACGAGGATAGGCTATCATAAAAATGAGAAAGAAATTATTTAAAATGAATGAATCTAAAAAAAGCAACTGCAACTTTATTTGAAATTTTAATATCAAAGTAACTGAAAATATAAGTCATATTTACTTTTAAATAAAAACTAATTGTAAATAATTTGAAAATACATACATTTGTGAAGAAATGATGACATATCTAATCCTTCTAGAGGAAAAGTTACATGACTACTAATTTTTGAGGAATACATGACTTCATGCCGAAAGCGCTTGAGATGGATACATAAAACCTAAATATAAATTAAATTAATGCACAAAATTAAATGACTTTAAATATTAATACAATTAAAATATTACAATATATACACAATACATTACCCTCCACCCATTTACTGTAATTCGTCAGATATATTTTTAAACATATACACAGACAGACATTTTAGTACACTGAACCGTATATAGAGAAAATCAACAATATTACCTCAATAAGAAGATACCTCAGATGACTAATTTAATACTTAATTTCAAAATATGACATTAATTATGCTCAGACCATTGGTATTTAGATTAACAACTTTTCAATAACCCCAAAAGAACTTTGCTTCTTTCCAACAGTTAGATCCTGTATGGAGAAAAAGAGAGCCTACATATTTTAAGTCAAAATACATATGTAATAACTTTGACATGACTTCTATAACCAGCAATGTTTTCTAAAGTTTGATCATATATACATAAAAAATAAAACTAACAGTAGTTAATGATATTAGGTCATTTGGAAAATTCTGTAGTTTTCAACATTAGAGGACATTTTCTAATAATTTTATTATTACTGCTGACAAGGAGTGACCTCGATTAAAACATACTTTTTTTTTTTTTTTTTTTTTTTGGGGGGGGGCTTGTATTGCCTAATTCTAGAATGTTTTGGAGCATAATTTTTAATTCAGTGCTAAGCATAACCTAAACTTTATATTATGCTCAATTATTTTAGTAAAAAGGAAAAAAAATACTTGTGAGATGGCTAATAAAATTATAGCCATATATGAACGAACAAAATTATGTTTCTGAGGACACAGTTTACTTTGAGAAAATTTAGTGTGAAAATTTCAGCCTCAAATATGATGTCCGTTTTATAAAAACATCTAAGACAATTCCTAAAAATCCATAATATATAGGTCCAAAATATTTAGTCCTGGAACATAGACTAAATATTTTGGAACGTATAATACATAAGCATTTAAAGTAACTTTTTAAATAAACAGTGTATAGATACCTGTTACTTGAGAAGAATATGCTTGCCAGAATTTTGGTATATAATCTTCTACTGGAGCATAATAAAAATACTCCCATTTTAAAATGGCTTATTACTCAAGATGATTAACCCCTTGCCTGTGACACTCAAACTCAATTCAGGCAACACAAATGTGCCAATTTTGGAATGCTTGACCTGAGTTTAGGCTAGAGAAAAAGCAATATTATAATTCCATAAAGCAAGAAATTTGTTTGTCTACTGAATATTTAATTTGACATTTTCCCAACAGATACAGATACTTTTCAACAAAAAGTTTGGCAGTTTTGTGCCACCTGTTGCTATTTCTTGGATACTGTAAAGAATTTGTCCAATTCAAAAGAATTTGATGGACATGGAATTCACAACAGATGATATGGATAATATTGTTGCATTAGTTTATTATATTTATCCAGAAAATTATGTCATTTGATTTATTTTGGTATAACTTGAGTAAAAATTACTGTAATCCATTAGCATTTTCCATATATGGGACAATATTGAAAATAGTAGCTATTTCGTTTAAAATTTTGTTTTTCTCAAAATTAATCTGTTTCTAACATTTTGATTATAATAATAAACTAAAGAGATTTTTCCCCACCAATTTTGGCACTTTTTATCAAATATATTCCACAGGCAAGGTTTGGTTTGGCTTTGGAGTACTATGGTCTACTTTTTGCAACACAAGGCACAGGCAAGGAGTTAATAACTTCTTTGCAGGTAAACAAATGACACTTAAAGAATTTTTGTTTTCATTTACCAGAGAAAGAAAAAAAATCACAAGAAAATAAAAGGTACTTATATGATTCAATAAAAATATTTACATGCCTTCTTTAGTATCTATCTCAAATTAACACAAACAAACAAAAAATACTGCAGAATTTTCTGGATGTCCTAAATCATACTAGTATATTTTTAGTATGCATACAATGAAATAATTAAGTACATTAATGACCATAATTTAATCATATGCATAGGAGTTAGTTGGAAGCTTATAAAAGAAAAGCAGATATTCTTAAATCTTGGTTACTAACCTTCTTGTATTTAAATGTAAACAATTTAAAATACACTTTAAAGGAATATGGGTTGATTTTTATAATTTCCTTTGACATTTGTTCAATTTTAAGGACGAACTGTAAAACATTCTATTGAAACACCAGTTCATGCTTTAACCGAAAAAAGATAACATTTTGAAAGTGAAAACTGAAAATGAATAACATATGCCATTAACAACTAATTTACTGGAATCACTTGGTGGTCATGAAATACATTATTAAACATTTTTTAAAGTTAAATCATTAAAATCTGAAGAGGGCAACTTACACTTATATCCGGATATGTACATATAGGAAAGAAAGGGTTGTTCAGATGAGATCATCATAAAATTTTTTTTAAATGTTTTTGTCTAATAATCTCTAGATATGTTTGCATGGCAAATTCAGAAAGAATAATGCTAGATATTTTTATTATATAGCCATAAAACATTTACATGTATATGAAAAAGCTTTTATTTATTATAATCTATGTCCTTTAGTAAATTGTATATATCAAATATAGCTATTTCAGAGAATACTTTGTAAGCCAATATACATATGTGAAACAGGTAACTAAATGATTTCTCTAACATATCTCTTTGATAAATCTTTGTGATTTACAAGATATAGCACTTTGTCACAGTCTCTAATAGATTAAAAAAGTTATAAAACAACAATTTAAGGAAGATAAAAGAACTAATTTAAATGCATATTTATAGAAAAAGAGAAATATTTTGTGTAAATATTCATTTTGTGGTGTCCACTATTTCCAAATACGTAAACTTCAAGAGTCACTTCAGAGATAATCTAAAATTTTAACTATCTAAAAATTAATTCCTTGCAGTATGTTAACCTAAAAGATAAATAAGTTTTGAGAAACAAAATAATCACCTCAGGAAGTTCAATGACTTTTGAATACTTTATACCATTTCTCAGTTTTTTACATTTTTCACAGCTGTACATGTTGTCTCCTTTAAGTTCATCAGCAGAGAAAAATGCTGCCAGACAATCTTGTAAACTAATAGATGGCCCCCAAAACCAACTAAAATAATAAACAGAATAAAATGATTAATACACCTACAGAACTTCTTTCTCTCTACATAACACAAAGAAACTGATATAACAGATCAACAGGTTTAATTATGACGATTAACTGTATTAGTATAATAAATTGATTCATCAAATCTGAAGAAAGAAATTATAGAAATTTTAAAGAACTAGAAACAGTTTTTTTAAAAGTAACACAAAGCCTCTATCATAGTGGTTAGTAAAACAAACATCCAAAAATCAGGCTTGATTTAAGTCTTAGCAATGACATGGACATTCTCACATCATTTTCTTAAAATAATCAGAAATGGTTTATCTATATCATATTAATAAATTATAAAATGGGATTAGTAATCAGTATTAATCATAAATTCAAATATCTGAATATATGTTGATCAAGGGAAAGATGCTAAAAATATATATATAATTAAATTTTAGACACACATACATTGAAGAAAATACTTTATATGTAATCAACTTCTTTAAATGATGTATAGAGGTAATGATAGCTGTAAGTGATGTAGAAACCAAAGTTAATGAAAGGCACAAACATGATAATTGCATGAAGATTGGCGAAAGATTGTTAAAAATGGACGTGCGAATGCATCGACTGCCACAGTTTGAAAATTCATAAACATACACGAACCGAGCTAGGAAATTTAGATCTGCAACTGATAGATTTGCACATACTCATTTGGATATAATCGGGCATTTTCCTGAATCTAATGTTAAAAATTATTGCCTAACAGTAATTGACAGAGTAACTCAATGGCCAGAAGCATATCCGCTCAGCGTAATAACAGCACAAGCCGTTGCTCGTACTCTCCCAGCCGAGTGAACAGCTCGATTTGGATGCCTGCAAAAATAACTATGGCCCAAGGCAGACGTTTAAAGCTGAGTTATTTCGACAACTAGCTACTCTCTTAGGAGCTGAAAAATTCAGATTGTCACCATATCGCCTGCAAAGTAATGGCATAATTGAGAACTGGCATAGACCTTTAAAACACGCTCTGAAAGCAAGCAAACTGAATGTTAGACTGAAGTTTTTCCTCTGATACTTCTCGGATTCCGAGCTGCTTTAAAAACCAATCTCCAGACTTCTCCAGCTGAAAAGGCTTTTCACCCAACTTTAAAACTACCAGGAGACTTTTTCGATCCCGGAAATCCAATAAAAGACCCCAAACAAATCACCTAATGCCTAAGAGAAGTTTTCACAGAACTTCAGCCTAAGCCAACTAAGTCGCATCATGCTGTAAAAACTTTCGTTTTGCAAGATTTTAAGAATTGCACCCATGTGTTTGTCTGAAAGGGCAGACTGTGAAAAAGACTACAGCAACCATATGACGGACCTTTTCCTGTTGTGGAAAGAGCAGACAAGTTTTTAAAACTTCGAATACGTGAAAAGACTGTTACAATATCACTGGACGATTAAAACCAGCATACTTCGTGAACTGCGAACCATACAAACCTGTGCCTACAACCTACGATGACCCCTCTAGTGTGATTCACTGACGTAGCACTCGTGCTGGACGAACTGTTCATTTCCCAGAGCATCTAAAAGATTATGTCCTCTGAAAATTTTTTAAAGATTTTTCCATCTAAGTTTATTTAGAATCTCTCATCATTATCACTGAGAAGGGGATACTGAGGGGCTTTTCCTTACTGACAACAGATGGAGCGGTGAGCATGGAATAAGAATGGCTGGTGTTTTTGACTATATGATCGTTGATCGATCATGAATATATTTCTAAAATGTTTTTCTGGAAATAATAGGGTTTCTGTTACATGTCAACATTGTTGAATTAATTTAGTCAGCTAGTAAGATGAAATTTCTTAGGTATTTAAAGTACCTGCTCATGTTTAAATTTCTTCTGATTTCGGATTTAAGATAGCGACAGACTTTTGATTTTGGAACAATTATGTTATGGCCACGATATCATAACAATCGATACAATTTTCATGCATCAGTAGGAACCAAATATGTCATGCTGGACAGATTAAGGTGTGACGAAGGCTATGTTATTAACATTGTCCCCCCGGTATAACATTTAATCATGGTAGGTGTGGGTCAATTGGAAGTATGAGTCAGGAGAGCAAAAAAGGACAAAAGTAAGCTTCCTGAGAAACTTCCGCTAACCTGAGAGATGTAAGAAAGCAAACCATAGTTAAGGAACCAAACCCAGGAACAAGAACAGAAGCAAGATACAGTCCAGTGTGAATCTGGAAGATGCAGCTGAGAGGAAGCATAGAAGCTTAGTGATGGAATCAACATATTGAAGATGCTGATGAACGTCCCTGCACGGTAAGCTATTGGATTTGTACTTGTTTTCCTTACCAGTGTTCAGAGAAATGCCAATTTGGATACAAAGGTCTTTGCTCATGAATCAGGGTTATTTAGGTTTCCAATCTAAGTTGCATATATGCTCTATTGAGAAATGTACTATGTTTATTTTTCTTGAGATGTTAAAAGTACTCGTAATCCGCATATCTTTATTAAATATAGTTTATCTAAGTTAAGTATTTTATTATGTTTTTGCTAGGGTAGAAATAAAATGGGGCTATTTCTAAAGATTTCTTTTCCAGACCTTTATTTAATATTTTAAGTGTAAAAATGTCATTTTTAATTAAGTCAAGCAAGGTAGATTTGGTACAGCTGGCTTGTGATTTTGGAATTGAGGTTTCATTAGAAACTAAAACACTAACAAAACTAATAGTAGAAGGGAAAGATTATACAAAAGAGATGGTGAGAATTTCATGGAACAAATAGTGTTCAAATATAAGTAAAAGGAAAAAGGTGTATCAGGAGAAAGGAAAAATATTGGAAATTGTATGAGCATATGAATTAGAAATTTTATAGGCAGAAATAAACTGGAGGCGGGAAAGGAATGGAAGAACCTTGAGCAAGGAATTCCTTTTAGAGGAAATTGAGGTTGTTCAGGCTAAATGAATTTAAGATCAGTTGCTGGAAGTTGGGGATATACTGAAAAAGGACAAATTAGGAATTTACCAGATAATGATGGGAAAGGATAGCCAAGGGAGAAGTAGCACATGTGAGGAAAGAAAGCAGTCTGATGATTTCACTCACAATATAGAAAAAGACAGTGGACAAGTTTTCAACCAGTGAAGGGATAGGGGATAACAAATACCTTGGGAGTGACACAGAAAATAGTAGCTCAGGGATTGAACTTGGAACAGGATTTTCCACACCAAGAGGGCTATTGTTTGTAAAAGTAGATAAGTTAACAAAATATGTTAGCATTTCTGCTGGGGTGGGAGAACAAAAAGAGTTTAACAAGCAAGCTAAGAGTTTGGAGGCTGCAAGTAAAGGAAAAGAAAATTCTATAATTAGAATGAGATTTCTGTACCATATAGGTAGGGTACTAAGGGAGGAGATGGTGCAATTAATGCTACCAAAGTTGTGATATGAAGTCCCAGATTTGATGCACAGCCCTGATTTAAGCAGTCAGGACCAGAAAAAAAGCAAGAAAAGCAAAGGTACTTAGATTTTGGGGAAACCAGAAAGGAAGAGGGGGTGCAATATTGATTACCGAATACACAATATGGGTTTGTGGAAATAAAGGATCAGGTACCAATATACACAGCAGCTCGATTATAATTACCATGTCAAAGTATGAATGGAGAATTGTTAGGACTGGTAGACATATATATAATAAAGGGTCCCAAAGACATCTTGTGGTTGGCTGATAAACACATAAGACGGAAGAAATTCTTTCATAAAGGAAATATAAATACTAAAAGTGCAGCTGAATTGGTTTGAAATAATATTTTACTAGAATTTTGGGCATTGTTTTTACTTAAGATGAAGTAAATTTTAACTTATGTTTGTCAAATGAGTTAAAAGAAAGTTTAGAAGTGAATCCAAAATATAATGGCCCTACACAAATGAGACAAGACATAAATATGGGAGCGATATGGGAGATTTTATGCAGAAATTTTGCACCATATTGCTAAGGGAAGGGGATGAATATGGTATATGAATTTACAATGCATAGTACGGGGTAATCAGATATTAATTAAGGCTACAATGGGTATATTGTATTTCCCATTAATATATGTAGATTATCAGAAGGGCCCTTATACATCACAAAGTTAACTTGGACAGGAGATAATTTAAGTTAATATCAGCAGTGATGATTGTTGAATGGATGGAATATTACGTAGGATCAGTTTGTTACAATGAAATTCTGTTTAAAAGATTTCAAGTATTTCGAAAGGTAACCAAACAACCTGAGTAGGTCAAAAAGTTTCAAAGAATGATGAAGGTACTTTTAATAAAGGTGAAAGAAACAGGGTTAGAGCATGTGTTAAAGATAAGGATTTGGCCAATGTTACCAATGCTCAAAATTCTCCTAGTAAAAATACTTCAAACCAATTCAGCTGCACACTAGTTAATATTCAACATAACTTTCAGATATTCAAATAAGAGACAGTAGTAATATGCATAGTATTTAAATTCTTAATTACTTATTACAAAAAAAAAAAAAAAAAAAATTATTAGCCTACCTTAACATCCAACTAAAAAGAGTGCTAAACCATCCTTTATGACTATAAACATCGGTACAAGTACCACCACTTTTCTGATGACTACCTTGGGATGCATGAATCATGTGAAGATGGTCTCTATTAGGAATAGGCAGAGACAAGTCTTGGAATGTTTCTTTAGTAAATGAGACCTAATAAAATTTTCATTACATTACATAAAATCTAATAGTGACAAATCATACAGAATTTAATGTATTACTTCATAAAATGCAGTATGCAAAATATATTTACTAACCCAAGATCCTCAAACAGTCTAATAAACTACAATCCTCTATCAGTTTTGGGAATTTTAAGATGGTTTAGTTATGGTATGCTGTTTTGCAACACCAGGGACTGGGAACCTGCATACTTTACTAACAAACAATGCCCTAACTATTAGATATAAATTTAAGATATTATTATGATCATACCACTTCCCAACAGTACCTTTTAACTATTAAAATGAGTTATCCAAAAGTAATAAGCAGTTTTACACAAGTTCTTTTATGATGATGAAGGTTGATATTTTGGGCACCAGGAGGGCAGGCGACAGTTTTTGAGCAGTAAGGGAAAGATATGAGCCTTTTTTGGCATACAAATTTAATTATAATGCTACAAAAAATATTAAATTAATTAGCCATGCTACATGATAAATTATGGGGTTTTCTCAAAGGGGAGAGACTGAATCTTTTTTTATTCCTTGGGAAAGGGCAGTCTAAAAAAGGCTGAGAACCACTGGTCTAATGGTTAGTGAGAATAAGCAGAAATATGAGCCAATATCATAATTAGTCATTAGGAGTAATTTTGCATTTTCTTTCATTTTACTGTTATTGTATATATGTATAATTTTTATTTTATAAAAAATGAATTTTTGATGTTTTTATAGTTATACAATGAAACACCTATCCCCATGCATGGTCAATATGAATATTTATATTGGGTTGTTTAGAAAATAATTCAATTTATTCCCTAAAAGGAGGGAGGTTTTTTCACAGCCAAATTCACACATAAGTTGCATTATCATAACATATTTTGACAACTGAAATAACAGTACTTTTTTGTGAAAAATTGTTTTGATTATGCATTATTTTTGTATGGTGCTATATCAAATATGCAAATCAGAAAACAACATTTTTTGCATGTTTTTTTTCTTTATGCTGTTTGTGCCAAAATTTTGTTCTGGTGTGATGATGATGTATTATGATAAGAGATGCCAGTTGAAGCTGATGAAGGCAAAATTGATTGATGCAAATTGTCAAATAACTTGTGACATTGCTGAGAGATTAAATATATAGAATTTGACCATTCATGATCATGTGAAACACTCTGACTTAATTTCAAAACATGAGATATGGCTCCTACATGGTTTTAAAGAAAGAAAGATGCTCTATTGCATTAACACCTCTAACTTCCTTCTCAAAAATCCAGAAAATTATCAATTAAAAAATAAATAAATAAAAGATTTACTGGGTACAAGAAATGAACTGTCTGTAGCAATGTTAAATGCAAGAGATTATAAGATGAATTAGTTCAAAGTACGTTGAATGGTGATGTTGTCTGTTTGATAGAATTTCAAGAGAAATTTTCTTAGCTTCTACCAGACAATACCATGATCAGTTCTGAAGTATGCTGTACTACACAAACTGAATGGTTCACTCAAACAGAAAAAAATCAAAATTCAACAATAGAAAAGGTATAGTGTTTCTCCACAATAATGCAAGACATGATTATTTTGGTTGTTTGATAACTTGAGAAACATTTAACAGCTTCAATAGGACGCACTACTACATCTACCCTATTTTCCAGATGTGGCATCTTCAGATTATTAATTAATCTGGTCTCTATAAATATTTTTAGAATGTCAAAACCTGTACTATACATGAGGACATAAAAAATAACTTGGATCTGTATATAGCTAACAAAGATTATAAGTTTTATGAGCGTAGAATCACACTACCCAAAGATAGCAAAAGTTAAATATTTTTACACTATTAGACAATCATCCTTCATTTTCATAAAAATATTACTTATTGAACAATCCAGTAACTTTTTATACAGGTTTTCTGTTTAAGTATATTTGTATTAAAATTTGTAACAGGTATTAATGGCTATGATACTGCACCTAACCACATTTAAAATCTTCCTCCCCCTACATCTACAGATTTTAAATAACAAAAACTGTTGGGGAAACTCTTCATACTGAAATTGAATTAAATACTATTAATTACATTGAATAT
This sequence comes from Pardosa pseudoannulata, assembly GCA_032207245.1. Classification (NCBI taxonomy): domain Eukaryota; kingdom Metazoa; phylum Arthropoda; class Arachnida; order Araneae; family Lycosidae; genus Pardosa; species Pardosa pseudoannulata. Next base: position 122,808,981 of record CM063502.1, on the reverse strand, counting down.
GCATTTAGTCAGAGATACAGATGCTGTGTTTTTTTTCACCAAATTTGGCGATTTTTTGGGATGATGAGTGGGTTTGTGTGTTTAGCCTGACTTTGGTGGTGGAGTATGGCAGCCCCGATGTGTTCTTACACCTCATTGGTGCATGTGATTTCTGACGTCAGTACCCAGCACTATTCGAGAAATTTGCATCTTAGCTGTTCTTTTGGCTTCCAGTCTCCTAGGTCTGGTTGTATTTTTTTTTTTTTTTTTTTTTTTTTTTTTTTTTTTTTTTTTTGTTCTTACCATTTTCTGGGATTTGGTAATTTAGTTAGGGTGAGTGCAGTTATTTCAATTCTTACTAGGTATCAGGATATTCTAAATCAAACAAATTGGTTTGGTTTGGAACATTTTTTTTGTTCTTATCATTTTCTGGGATTTAGTGACTTAGTTATGGCGGGTGTAGTTATTTTGGTATTTACTATTTTTGGAATTGCTAAAAAGTATCAGGATATTTTAAATCAAACAAGATGATTTGGTTTGGAACGCAACAGTTAATTTCTTTGCAATACAAGGATTGATAAAACCTGGACTTACTGATTATGAAATGGCGCGTGCAGTAATTTCGATTCTTACTATTTTTGAAAGTGTTAAAAATTATCAGAATATTCTTAGGTCTGAGGTGGGTTTTGCATTTCACTCTAAATACCATGTATGGGAGAACAACAATATTCTGAATCTGAGTTTTTTCTTTTTTGTAAGTAAAAAAGAATCATTTTAAAGTTTTTTAAGGGAGGTAGGAGTGTTGAAGAATGTTTGTGGCACTACCCTTATCAATTTATGTCTGTTATTAAATTTATTTTACATTTCTTTTATTACAAGGGGGAGGATTGAGGCAGAACTAACCTCACATGTTAGATTTTTTACAATATTAGTGCTTATTAAAATGCTATAGTGTTTATACTATTGATATGCATCATAAATATTACTAATCTTATCTATTTTTTAAATAACATAAAAAAATGATAATTATTATGCTAATTTTATTTCAATAATGCTTTAAATTGTTAATTTTTTTTTAAAGTTTAGTTTAGTAAATGTTTTTCAAATATGCCATGTGACAGCAGCCATGTTTTTTTGGTGATCTTTCAAAAAACATGCACTGCCACTGTTTTTTTACTTGCCGATTTTTCAAAACATGCATTTTTCTGTTGGTCCCCCCAAAAAATATGATGGATGGGGCTGGCATCTATAATGCATCTGTTCTGTCAAAGAAACCAATGTTCAAATATCCCAGTATGCAAATATTTGTATAATATTAACAGGAATAATAACAAATATACTCAAAAGTAAAATAGAATACTCACAGTATCACATGTTAGGCACTGTACAGAACTTAAAATTTTTCCATCAAATATGTCAGATATAATGCTTCTAAACTGAACTGGTTTCTTCTTTCTAGCAGTAAACATGGAATTAATTATAGCCTGAGATGAAACATGCTTTAACTGAGAAGTCTGTTGAAGTGAACATACTCCTTTATTGCAAGATATATGACTGGATGAAACAGGTGATGACATACTACACAGTTTTTCATTTACAGGAGAAGTCATTAATGTTGGATCACAATTATCTCCAATTAAACTCATATCAAGACTTGATTTACACTCATCTTTAAGCAAAGGACAATCAACATTATCACAACACAATGAGGCATTATTGGCTCTTGCTGAATCCGAATTTGAAGCCTGTGATCGACATTCTGGAAGGATACCATTAACTTTTAATGTTTCATTACTTATATTATCACCAGCTACATAACTTACATAACCACTCTCAATATGACCTGATAAACTGTCCAAAGTAGCTGAAGAGATATAACATCCACTTTGCTTGCTCTGTTTGGAAGAAAGGGTTGAGGGAGATGTTGGAATTAAAATGTCAGATGATTCTTGAGATGGTTCAGAAGGATCAATTGCTTCATCAGCACATGAATCCTTCTCACTATTTGGACCAGAATCACACGTTTCATAATCACCATCAGATTGACTAGATTCTTCTGAAACAGGAATGCCTGAATCACTACGAGGACCATCAAATTCTTCAAGATTTACAGGAGACAATGGTGAAATACCAGCAAGCTCAACAACAGGTTCTTTAAGCTCCTCATGTAATTGATCCATAAAGCACCGTAAAAATTCCTGAGCATCCTAAAGCAAATTTATAAATAAAATACTGTTTTAATTGAAATATATTACAATTAATATTTTAGATTACAAATAAGCCCTTAAGAAAAGGTTGTTGAATAAATGAATATAAAAAGAAAAAAATACATAAATGTAATGATTCAAATCATACTTTAAAAAAAGCACAGCATAAAACATCCTAATACGTATTCCTAACAAAGAGACAGCATTTAAAGTTTCATAACCTTAAAATTGCCACACCAAATATGTAAGGCATTCTTAGAATATTTATAACTTTTTAATAAATGATAAAGACATGCAACTCACTTGCTGAGTATATCCCCTAAAAACTGGAAAAACTAGTTTAATTCCAAAAGCAATGCCAGACGGAACTACATAACTAGGTCTGAAAGCATAAAAAATTTTGAAAACAATAAGAGAAAAAAAATTTATATCAAACAAATAAAATTAAAATGAATATGGTATAATTACATTTAGACTTTAGAAGACAACTGTTAACATTAAAAGTTAATTTACAACAAAGAAAATCTGATTAAAAAAAAATGCTTTTTCCAGAAAAGTACACAAAATGAGTATCCACAAAGAAAATTCTTAAGTCATGCTTTACTTTAGTTTTTGTTTTAGTCATATGTTAATTTATGCTGTAAAGTTTTTATTCATTCAATAAAAAACTCAAGTAAAGAAGAAAAAAGAAGTTTAAAGGTAATGGATAAAAAACAGAATATAATTCTTATTATCCAAAAATTTTGTTACTATTTGTATTCTGCAATATTTTGATACAATATCACTTAATACATAGCAGAATAAGATGATAATAAAAAATGTACTTAAGTAGAATGTCATAGAGCTGTGACTTTCATAAAAACCAAGATTATAAACATCTGATGTACTTTAATGATTACAAATAAACAAAATGAATTTGGTGTGCAAAATTGGGGGAAAATAAGCAGAATATACATTTCTCAATTTTTAACTAGTGTGACAAACAATGTGTTAGCAGTTACATTAAACTAATTAATAGCTATAATAATGCAAGCTCTAGCATGGGAAGGGTATAGAGCTTCCTTAATAACCAAAACAAAATAAGAGAAAAATTGATTGTATTTTATTAATTTATAATTTTTATAACATTTAAAAATATACATTTTTAAGGAAAAAAGATAATGTTGGACAGGAGTTAAGCTAAGCAAAAGAGATCAATTTATTCCCACAAAAAGAGAAGTAGTAAATAGAAAATTCTGGAACCAAAAATAATTAAATGGAAGGTAGCTAAATATAAAAATCAAAACAGAAAATTAAGAAATTTCTCAAATAGGGAAGAATATTATAACTGGGACCTAAGACGAGAGAGTGACAAGCCACTCAAAGTGCATACAACCTTGTCTTTAGCATGCAAGACTTTACTAATAGGCAGAAAGTCTTGAAATGCTATTAAATTTTTTCTTTCTCATCATATAACTAACTTTTCTCTATTAAAATTTTTAAAAAGTTAAGATTTCAGTTACCTAAATAATAATAGCGTTAAATAAATGATGTATATACACATTTATTTAACTAAATAATGTTAAATAAATGTGTATATACATAAATAAGTAACCAGCAAAAATTTCTTTCACTGATTACACAGGAAATTAATGCCCTATTATTTGAATTGCATGACTAAATATACCTAAGTAATTTGCAGTTATGCAGCCATTTAAAGAAAGCAAAATCCAACATTGTAGAACTTTAAATTTATTGAGGATTAAAACTGTTTGTCTTTACAAGGTAAGAACTTTGCATTGAATGCTAGAAGTAAAATGCATCCATGATTTTTTTACACCCAAAAGAGAGTGATCATGTGATTTTGTTTGCAAGAGATTTATTTAGTGTTTTTTGGGAGCCAAGAGTGAGCTTTGATTATTTAAGTTAGCTTGAAAACCACACAGGCAGCAATTTAGTTATTGGAGGAGTGAAACTATTTTCCTAGGACTGCTGAAAAATGTGGCCAGAAAATAAACATTTATTCTTGAGTTAGTTTTGGGGGACAAGTAAAAAGAATTTCAGTTGTTGAACACTCCTTTAAATCTCACATTTTACAGCTGTTAAATAAGGTATTAAAAAATAAGAAGGGGAAAAAGGAGAATTTTTAGATAGCTATTTTAGGTGTAATAATTTTGATATATATGTGCATGTATGAGTATTAGATAACCTGAATCATTCTTTTATTTGGCTACAATACAACTGGCAAGATATTTTTTACTTTGAAGAAGATAGAGAGATCTATGAATAGAATTTACTATAATGAAAGAAAATTATAAACAAGGAACATACCTTTTTTTATGCCACATTTCTTTTATAAGTAACATGTAACTTTTTGATAAGCCTGGTTTTTTCTCTGATCTAACAAAGGATCCACATTCAAGAAAAAAGTTTGTTAACTGAGGACTGAAATGAAAAATATACATTATTTGCTTGACATTATTTGAAGTTAAGCATATTAAAAGAAATTATTTTAGAAATTCAGTCAGACATATTTAGAAATTTTATATCGTAATACCAATTTGATAATGACTGGAGAGCAGAATTCATATAACAGGTATTACCCATATTCTGAAGACCTGTCAATCCTGTGAAAATAAAGATTTTAACATTAATACTTCCCACTGATTCATACTATTATAAAAATTAAAAAAAATCCATAAAGCAAAATAAAGTAACTTTTCATGCAAACTGTTATACCTTTGGGTTTTAAATTATCTTCAGGAGATTCTAACTCATCATCAGAATCAGTATCAGATCTTGCAACAGCAGGCTGAGATGACAGCATTCCAGGTATAGGAGGATCATTATTTTCCAAGAACACTTCACATTTGCACAGCAAACAATATACTTGAAGTGATGTTAAGTTTAGCATTAAACAATGCTCAATATGCCTCTGTAAAAAGTTCACCAAATTGTTAGAATGAATTTACCCTTTTTAAATATCTAACAATTTTTTATTAAAAAAAATCATTAACCTTCCGACTGTCAAAAAATATGTATTTTTTCCTTTTATTTCAAGACAAAAGTCAGTCTGACAAGTAAAATATAAACATAACATGTACATCTTTTCTGCTTCAAATTTCAACAGTCAGTGGGTCAAGAGTTTGGTTATATTGAAATAAATTGTAAATTAAAGACTGACTAAATTTAAGTTACATAATGCATAAATATTTAATGTTACATAAATAAAAACATGATTTCGTTGCAAATTTATTTTATTTATGTAAGTATCAAAACATTTTTATTAAAATGCAAATATACACAATCTGTTAAATAGAAGTCATATTTGAATCAGTGATTAAAATTGTTTCATGATGATACTGTCATATCAATAATTTATAGTAAAAATGTATGATTACATAAACATTAATGTATTGAATTATAATTATATAACAATTATATAATAATGATACAAAAATATATATCAACTTTTTAAAGTTTTTGTTTTCAAATATGCAAAGATTAAAAAAGCAATTTTGTTAGTACTTCCTTTTTAATATAAAAGTTCAAAATTATTTTAATTATAAAAATATAATCAAAAGTCAAACTTATTAAAGGTAAATATTCAGCTCAAAATTTGGCTAAATATTAAGCATTTGGTCACATCACTATTCATTACATACCAAATAACTATAGGTAACTATAGATAACTGAAAAGAACATTAAACTATCATAAGAATCAAATGTTAAATATTTAACAAGAGATTATGTTACAATACATTATTAGTCATATGAACAATTGTCAATAAGTATAGTATACTTATTAATATCAATATTATATACCTGAAAATGCCTAATACTGTGACTATTTGCTGAGTCATTGCATCCAACATTTAAACAATCTCTATGAAGACATACCCATAAATTAGGACCAGCATTTTCACAAGAATCACAAGATGACTAAAAAAAATAAATAAAAATTAAGGGGAGTTCAATATAATCTTATTAAGTTTGCAATTAATATCTTAATAAAATATGAGTTATATATGATTAAGTACAGGTTTGTTAAGAGCTTTTCAAATGTTAAAATAATTTAAATTATATGAAAAATATAGTATACTTAAAAGTACATTTATATATAATACTTAAATTTTGAATCTAATTTTGAGTCTAAATTTAATTAAATTGAATCTAAATTTAATTAAATTTTGAGTCATAAAATTAACCTATAACTTTGTCATAATACAAACTTTATAAATGTATAATAACAATAAAACCTTGCTTATAATAATAAAAAAGAAAAACAGCAAACTATTTGATTTACTTCCTAAACAATGATATTTATATGTAGATATATGCAGATAAGTAATAAATCAACGGGAAAAAACAGCATTAAATATACAACAATGTATATAAAATATTAATTCAAACATGCAAATATACAGCAAGAGTCTCTATAATTTGAGTTTCCCATAAATATAAGTTAAATCAGATTTACCAAAAGAAAAGTAAAAATTTCAAAAAAAAAAAAAAAAAATGACTGACACATGAAAAAAACATTTTTTGTTGTTGTTTGACGGCTCTCATATTAACTGCAGACACTGAAACTATCAGCAGAAACCCTACCTTCCAAAGGTAACAGTTATGTACTTTTCAAGGGATATGTATGGGGGGGGGAGGGAAATGGTGTTGTTTCAACTTAGGGAGAAAGTTGTTCAATCAGATTTCACCTACTTACTTTTCCCTCTACTTCAGACTATTTTCCTACATTCTAAAAATATTTTAATTGTGCAGATTGCAATTTGATTAGTTCGGTACCAGCACACAGAATTTAACCCATTAGCGCCCAGTGATCTATTTTTAGATCGCTAAACATAGCTTGGTAAACTCGCTTTTAGATGACCTTAAACCCACCACACACATTCTATACTGCACAGGGGGCAAGAAAAGGCATGCACCTGTTTACCAACAAGTGGTTTTCTTGTTTTGTTTATATCATTGATCTAAAGAGATAAGAGAAAGTTTGTATCGCCTTTTCGTTCCGCCGTTTTTTTTTCTACGTTTCTTAGCAAAAACACTGAAAACAGCTAAGTAATACGCGTAAGTTAAATTTTTTCCGATCTATGGTCTCTAGATTCACTTGGAATTCTAGATCCCTCAGAGAAGAAAAATAAACTGGAACTGCAAAAAGAGGCAAGAGATCATTTCTTGTCTACTGTAAAAGCAAACGAAGAGGGACGTTTTCAAGTCAGTTTACCATGGCTTGATAACCATCTACCGTTAAAAGATAACTATGACTTAGCTGTAAAAAGATTAGATTCTACAGTAAAACGACTAAAAGCTGAGAAACTTTATGATGCTTATGGAGAAGTGTTTAGTGAATGGGAACGTGAAGGCGTCATAGAAGAAGTACCAAAAAGCGAAATTGATGTAACATGCCATTATCTACCACATCGACATGTAGTAAAAGAAAACAGCACTACACGAATCAGGCCAGTGTTTGATGCCTCGGCCAAACAGAAAGGATCACCTAGTTTGAACGATTGTCTAGAAAAAGGTCTAAACCTTATCGAACTGATTCCTTCAATTCTTCATAGATTCCGAATGAACAGAATAGGAGTTTCTGCAGATATACGAAAAGCATTTTTGCAAATAAGTCTCAACTCTAAAGATAAAGACTATCTAAGATTCTTATGGTATAGAGCTGATGGAAAACTGAAGTGTTACAGGCACTGTAGAGTAGTATTTGGTGTTACAAGCAGTCCTTTCTTGCTAGTTTCTGTAATTCACTACCTTCTAGAATCGACTTTGAAACAACTAAATGGAAACCCAAAGTATAAAGTAGATATTATTGAGCAATTAAAGAAGAGCTTTTATGTCGATAATTGTTTAGCGAGTGTAAAGAATGATTTAGAATTGCATCAGTTCATGCAAGTTGCTTCAGATACTTTAGCTACAAGAAAACTAGAATTACGTGGTTGGGAATACAGTGGCTCAACAAATAATTCCTCTAGTACAACAAATGTAGTAGGAATGGTTTGGGAACGATGTGGAGATTACCTTTACCTCAATATTACTAACATCACCTACAATCTACCAGAAATTTTGTCTAAAAGAGAGATTTTAGCTACTACACATAAAATATTCGACCCCTTAGGAATAGCTTGCCCTGTAACTCTTGTGCCGAAACTTTTACTTCAGCACCTATGGGAAGTTAAGTTATCTTGGGACGAAGAAGTTGACTCGAATTCAAAATCACAATTTTGTAAATGGTTGAATGATTTGAAGTGTTTGGAGAGAATGAGAATACCAAGATGGTTAAACTGTGATCTTGAGTTGGAAAATGTCTCACTTCATTTCTTCAGTGATGCGAGTAAGCTTGCATATTCAGCTGTGGCCTTTGTTCGAGTACAAACAAAAGATTCTGTTCAAGTTCATTTGGTGCAAGCCAAAGCGAGAGTTGCCCCCAGCGGAAAGAAAAAGACAACAATTGCTCGATTGGAACTTCTTGGAGCTACAATATGTGCACGTTTAGCATCCAGCATAATACCTGAATTTCAAGCTGATGATATTTATTTTTGGACAGATTCGTCTACTGTACTAGCTTGGATACAGAGGAATGAAGTATGGGACGTATTTGTTCACAACCGAATTAAGGAAATAAAGCAATTGACTTCTGTTCAATCTTGGAGACACGTACCAGGATCACTGAATCCTGCTGATTTGCCCAGTAGAGGATGCTCTGCTTCTTATTTAATTAAATCTAGATGGTGGGAAGGCCCTGAATGGTTATATTTATCACCAGAAGAATGGCCAAAAGAAGATTTTAGTGCTGATGAAGAAGAAATAGCGCTTGAGAAAAAGAAAAGGATTATTTCGTCCTTAATAAATCTTAATGCCAGTGAAATAATTGCTACAAGATTCTCAAGTTATCGTCAGACAATCAGACTTGTAGCTTGGATATGTCGTTTTGTTTACAACTGTAAACATCAAAACAAGAGAAAATATGAACTTACTGTATCTGAGATAAATGAAGCAGAAAATATCTTGGTTCGTTTAATACAAAATGAATCCTTTAATGGAATAGAAGATAAACGGATTTTAAGTCTTAATCCATTCATAGATTATGGGATTATTAGAACTAAAACAGCTATATTTCAAAGAGAAGATACATCTGAGTTCAGAACTCCTGCTATTTTGCCAAGTGATCATACTCTTGTAAGAAGTTTAATTATGGAAGAACACAAGTTGAAAGGACATATTGGAGTTTCTCACGTCCTAAATTCTTTAAGAGAAAGATTTTGGATACTATCGGGAAGAAGAGTTGTGTCATCTGTTTTGAAAACTTGTATAACCTGTAAGCGTTATTCAAACAAAAATGCTAACCCACCAGCACCACCACTTCCTAAAGATCGGGTACAAGATGCCTCAGTGTTTCAAATAACCGGCATAGATTATGCCGGACCTATATTTCTAAGAGAATACAAGAAGGCATGGATTTGCCTATTCACGTGCGCAGTGTACCGCTGTGTTCATTTGGAACTGGTTACATCCTTAACGACAGATACATTTCTACAAGCATTTCATCGTTTTGCTGCTAGACGTGGGAAGCCATCCATAATTTATACTGATAATGGAACAAATTTTGTTGGGGCATGCAATACATTTGCTTCAATTGATTTCAATGAAATTTCAAGAAAGGGAGCTGATGAACGTATTATTTGGAAGTTCATTCCCCCAGGCGCCCCATGGTGGGGTGGCTGGTGGGAACGCCTCGTAGGAATGATGAAAAGAATATTGAGGAAAATTCTTGGAAGAGCCTGCCTTAGTTATGAAGAAATGTGTACCGTTTTGTGTAATTGTGAAGCTATCTTAAATGATAGACCGTTAACAGTTGTATCAGCTGATTCAAGTCTCACTTCCATAACACCTGGAAATTTTTTACGGGAAATACAAAACCATTCAGTGCCAATTATAAAACATGACTTCAATTCTAACTTTTATAAATGTAGATTGCGTCATATTCAAAATGTTTACCAGGCTTTCAAGAAAAGGTTTCGCCTAGAATATCTGGGAACTTTGAAAACAACAAGCAAAAAATTCGCTAAAAGTTGTAAATTAAGGGAAGGAGACATTGTCTTAATTGGAAGCGATGACAAAAAGAGATTAAATTGGCCTCTTGGTAAGATCATACAATTATTTCCAGGTACCGACGGTGAAAGCCGACGAGCCAGAATTAAAGTGCAAAATGGTGAAGTCATAAGAGCTGTACAAAACCTTTATCCTTTGGAATTGTCGGCTGCCGAGGAACTTCCATCGAAATTTAGTGGAGGTCGACAATACGAAAATATTTCCATAGAGCAAACTCCTATTGATGATTTACCTGTAATAACCAATAAGATAATCCACACCAACTTAAAATCGCCCACATTAACCAAATCGGGAAGGACAGTTAGAGTTCCTCGTCGATTGGACTTGTGAGAACAGTGTTTATTTTTTATTTCATTTTTTTTCTTTTTGCAATACTCAATCCCGAATTTCATATTGCAAGGTGGGAGGATGAACAATATTTTGACTCTTAGTATTTTGTTTACATTTTTCTTTGCTCTATGTTTTGTAATTCACTATCTATTCATATTATTATCTATGTTTTTGTACAGTTTATGTTTCAGAAATGGCAACGTTGTGCACTTTTGTGTTTTAAGAGTGTTCTATTGTTTAGAGATTTTGGTGTAGTTTCGTTTTGTGTATATGCAAATAAAAACGGCAATTATGGTCGGTAAATTAGAGTTTTTGTTTATTTAGAGTAGAGTAAAAAGAGTTACTTTAGAATAATAAACGACTAACGAGAGCTAAATAGCTATTCAGAGCAATAAATAGCTTTAGAGGTAATAAATTCACATAGAATTTACAACAAAGGACTTCCAAGTTGGTTTCCCAGTGGAGGTAGTGTGAATGTGTGGAAGGAAATATATATAGGGAAATCGTATATGTAAACAGTAACTTGGGAACAAATTAGTGCAGTGTCCCCGACTGAAAGGAACAGTTGGGGACAACGTACATTATAGAAGGGAGTTATTTGGAGACATAAGACAGCAACATGTATATAAGCACTTTAATATTTTACTGACTTAATATACTTTAAAGTGAACTTGAATTGCTTTTTATTTCAATATTCGAAAGCTAGGAATATTTATTGAAACTCATATTCAATAATCTTTAGTTAAAAAAGGGAAACCTCTTTATCCCGTTTCCTATTATTTACATACTAAAACTTGAATTTATTATAATTAAAATAAAAATAGCATATTTACTATACTTTTCTCCAATAATGTATGAACAAAAGCTTTTTAAATATGAAATTCTTTATGAATAAAATTATTTTCATTTAAAATGCATTTTTTCCAGCAGTAGAGAAAAAATAACAGCAATGTAATACCCATATCTCCCCATTTCCTTATAATGAGAGAGCCAAAAAGAAGAATCGACGTGTTTCCATGTAAGCATGTTATAACTGGATTAATTCAAATAGATGCTACAAAGTGTGTGTAAATATTTGTGAATCTTTCCAAATAACCATTCATTACTAACATGACAACGTACTTCGATTGTCCAAAGACACAACTGTAAGAGCTCACCGAATACACACAACCGCTGATCTCAATAAAACTGGAAGTAACTATGTAAGTTATGCCACTTAGAGAATGCTAGAGTGATATATTAATTCTTGAAGTGATTTAGACAGTTTGTAACGCATACTTAGAAATAATTATTTGTTGTCAAGAAATGAGTGATTAGTTGTCAAGAAATTCTTGCCGAATTAATAATGCAACAAAAGTTAAACTGGAGCTCAGTTAGAGTTAATAAGCCTTCAAAAAGATAATGAATACTCAGTATATCGATTCACCAACTTAGATCAAAATATTTATTTAAAATAGAGTGGATAATTTATTTTATGATTATCACACACACGCTTCTTCAATTAATTATATGTTCGATATTACAATACAAGTAATAGATGAATCTTGAATCAGTCTTCCATCCCTTCAGTGGGTAGATAGAGATGTAAAAACCCGGAATTTTGAAGAGGGGGTATAAACTCGGGAATTTTTGGGAATAAACCCGGAATTTTGGGAACTTTGGGAAGAAATCATTTTAACAATGATTACATTTATTTTCTGAACAGTGGTTATTTAAGAACTAGCATATTATTTTTTAGAGATTTTTTTTACTTGTGGCAATATATATATATATATATATATATATATATATTCAAGAAATAATAGCAATGAGCACTTAAATGATTTTATAGTAGTACTTATGTCATTAATCACCCTGTTAGTCTTATCAAACACGTAACTGGTTGCTTCCATTTTAATTGTTAATATAATAATCATATCCGTTATTTTTTATCATTATCTATTATGTAAATAGCTTTATTCTAAACTTTCCCCCCTCCTTTTATAATATAAAAATAAATATCTTTTAATTTAAAATAACAGTTTATTACTTTTTGTAATGCATATATCATTTAAAGGTGTCATCAAATGACACTGTTCCATTTTGTGTCCAATTCCTACACACACACAGATTATATATATACAGAGAGAGAGAGAGAGAGAGAGAGAGAGAGAGAGAGAGAGAGAGAGAGAGAGAGAGAGAGAGAGAGAGAGAGAGAGAGAGATGTTATCCAAGAAAAATGATTTATGAGTTTTGTGACACTACAGATTATTACCTAATATTTATGTAATAATAAAAATATGTGAAATGCAAAAATTATCTTCTGAGATTAGGATAAAAGTAAGCAAAATACTTCAAAATTCCCTTCCCAAAAAACCCGGTTTTTTCCCGGGTTTAAACCGGGTTTTTCCCACTGCTCACAACTCTATGGGTAGATAAACTGAAGATCAAGCATGCTTAGGAACAACACTGGAGTTCTGCGTAAGGTTGACGACTTTACGGGACACCTCAGAGCCTTAAGTGTCGAAAACGGATATTGTCGCCAAATACCATGACCCTCAAGTTGGGTTGCTGTGTTGAGAAGTTAAGTAGAAGGAATAGATTAATCACTTAATAGTTATCGTAATGCCGTTTTATCATTTAATTACACGATAAAAATAAATTGTACATATTTGTTGTGAGCTGCCAATGGTATAAGTAAAATGTATTATGATTTATTTAAAACTGTTATATTAAAATACTGGATAATAATATTCTCTGAATGGTTTAATAGATTTAATGGGAAAAATCTGTAAGTTCGGAGACTTTTTCCGTCTAAGTTTCACTTTTCAAGTAGTCAAAGTATTTTTGGAGAACAAAATTAAAAAAAAAAAAAATTCTAAATTTGGGGACTGTCCCCGAATTTCGAGGACGTATGGTCACCTTAGGTAGATTGTAATCACTTAGCACTTCGCGAATAGCACATTTGAACATTATTAGCACAATTTGAAGCATCCCGGCGAGCGAACGTCGGGTGACTGCACGAAAGTGGTATCTGGAAAGAATTTGGAAAAAGACTGAAAGCTTTCTTGGACATCAGGTCCTCAACGACAAAATTAGTGGGAGTGGTGGGAATCTTGCGAGGCTAAAAAGTGCTTAGACTAATAGCTTAAGGTAATTTTGATCAAAATATTACTAGGCTTTCAACCCATAAGTCTCATACTTTCGTTAAAATTTGATAAACAATTCTGAAATACTTCTTAGATTTAATTTATGCTGTCTTTATCTTTCTCACACAAATAGAAATCATTATATTTATTGACTACTTACCTATTAATAGCTTTTAAAATATCAACTTGGCTCTTAATAAAATATTTCTTAGTACAATAATAAATATCCTTTTAAATTATTTTGTGTTTATCTATAATAATACCATCAATCGAATAAGACAAACAAAGTAAGACTCTCAATGTCAGTTTAAGTTGAATCCCACAACTGGTGTGAGTCTCTGTAGTCATTCAGAACTGGTTTAGAGTAATAGATCCTCGTTTAACTAACCCTAATTCAGTAAACAATTGATCTCACAGTTCTTACATCAAGTAATATTACCAATCAAAATACTGTCTACTGGATTTAAGTTCTTGCATATTAATACAATATATTTTATTTAGTTAACAATTTAGTTGAATTTTCATTATAAATCACTTTCCAGCTATTTCTGGGGGATGTAAAACTCTTTTATATGCATAAAATACATAGCGAAGTTCTAAAACCAACCCTCGAACACCTTATTCATTTTCATATCACTCCTGGTATATGCCTTACACACACACACACACACACACACACATATATAATATATATATATATATAATATATAATATATATATATATATATATATATATATATATATATATATATATATATATATATATATATGCGTGTGTATGAAGTGCCGGATCCAGAGAGGGGATGTTGGAGCCCTTTAGATTCAATCTTGTACTGGATAAAATGAAGTTTGATTACAAAGAGCTGGATATTAAATAATTCCTGATACTCTCTTAAATTTGTATTCTGTGAAATTGCCGATTTTTATACATTTGTATCTAAGCCGTTAAAATTTAGAAATTCACATAGAAAACTAAATGAGTAGTACTTATTTACTAAAGTCTCTAGAAGATTATCAATGGTATGACCAAAAATATTATTTGGTTTCCAATTTTTATAAAATTGAAATAATTTCGCCCAAAACCTTTTCTATATGCTTGCTCATTTTCGTATTCCTTATTAAGGTAAAACTATTAATTATCTCACTTCTTTATAGAATCTCTTATTGAAATGTTGTATCTGATAGGCATTTACTATCGTCAGACGAGAAGACATTTGAATTAATAAAAATACCAGGATTAAGTTTAAAAAGTTTAAGAAAGCAAGGTTACTTAGGCTGTAACATGTCATAATTTATTATTCATAGCTCTTAAGAATAGAGAGTATCTTTTTATTTCATTTCAAATCCTTTCTAATGTGTTTACTTTAGGTTGGTTGGAAGCTCTACTTTCCCTGTTTTGCTGCACGGTACTTACTGACTTAGACGATTCCGAGTGTCTACGAACATCTATGCCATAAGTGAAATTCTAACCCACTGACTAGATTACCGGAGAGTAGTGCCCTACAAATTCAGCCATCGTTCGTACTTTACTTTTGAGAGAAGAAATTCTTACTAAACATTGGTTATTATATAGTATTCAGTAATACTATCGAAAGCTTATTTAAAACAGGTATTTTTTTTCGGCAAAACAGGCATTTCAACGTTTACTTTTTTTTCTCTTTAGAAAAATTCTGGATTGGAGCGTTACAGTTTACTATTTTGATACACGAGGGATAGCGAGATCTGTACCTACTGCTTAAAGTCGATTCTGAACAACTATGAATAATGACGGCATCAGCAGGATTCAAACCTGCTACCCATTTGGCCATTGTTCGGCTAGAGAAAATGTAAGAATAACAATACAGGTGACTTCTTCAAGTCTAGAAATATGAATAAGGACTATAAGAACAAAATACCTGGGTCATCCCGTTTAAAATATTTAAAACTATTAAGTATCTAGCAACATAATACCAAAGAAATGATTTTGATTTTTTTTTCATTTTAGCACACTTATAAACTGAGGCCTAAAATTCTGCAAAACAAAAATTATTTCATTGATAAGGAAAACGCTAAAATATTTTAGGTTTCTTAATCCATCCACCGACCACCCTCCCCACTTTTTTCCCTTTCAAAACAGTCACCCTTTTCGTAAATTCAAGACGGAACTTACCGTAAAATACTAGAGTTGCCGGTTTAAAAGTTGTCAGGCTACTTTTAAGTTATTTTCCCTGCAAGGTAAAAGAGTTCCGTTACGCAAAATTAGTTTTTTTCATTTGTTATCGCTTTGCACTATTTTTTCCCCTCAAAAGTGTGTTATACGAGTG
This sequence comes from Pardosa pseudoannulata, assembly GCA_032207245.1. Classification (NCBI taxonomy): domain Eukaryota; kingdom Metazoa; phylum Arthropoda; class Arachnida; order Araneae; family Lycosidae; genus Pardosa; species Pardosa pseudoannulata. Next base: position 122,792,922 of record CM063502.1, on the reverse strand, counting down.
TGAACGAGAAGGGGTGGACATGTCCGTTTTCGAACAGGAATTTGCTGTCGAACCCCCGTCGACGCGTCCGTTCAATGGGTTAAAGTAATTGGAAAAAAAAATTAAATATGAGAAAAAAAATATTTATTTTTATATAATTACAAAACTTTAGGAAAAAAATTTAATTTTTATAATTATTTACGTCAAATCATTTAAAATTTTTAACACCTTACTTGTGTTTAGTATTTAATGAGATATTTTATCTTCGTGTGGCTTCAGAGAGTTTTCTGTGCGAAAGGAAATTTTGGATATGCAGATATTTATTTCTACTTTAGCCTTTTTTTTATTGATTTGAATATTTCACTCTGTTGAATGGGATTTGAAAGAAAAACTCCTCCTCCCCTAAATCAAAAAATATTTACACACACACAAATATATATAGCTTTTCTCTTATTTTTTTTAGGTAAGCCTACTTTAAAAAAATACACTTTTTAACAAAACTGGGTTTTAACTTCTCTGTTCAAAGCAAAAGAATTATTTTTTTCGAAAGCAGCTAACAACACAGGTACTATGTGCCGTTATGCCAATACAAGGCTGCGAAGTTGTTACGCATTTAGCCCCAACCGCGGAGCACGTGTAGTTTAAGTAGAGATGTAAAAAACCTTGAATTTTGAAGAGGTGGGAATAAACCAGGGAATTTTGGGGAATAAACCCGGAATTTTGGGAAAAAATTATTTTAATAACGTTTACATTTGTTTTTTCAACAGTGGCTATTTAAGAACTAGCATATTATTTCTAAGAGATTTTTTTTTTAACTTTTGGCAATATATATATATATATATATATATATATATATATATATTTATATATATATATATATATATATATATATATATATATATATATAAATATATATATATATATATATATCAAGAGATATAGAAGTCTAATTTAAAACTATATTTATTTCAGATATCATATATATATATATATATATATACAGAATCAAAAGCCACAGAGTTCACTTTAAATCAGACACAAGTACTTATGTCACTTACAAGAATTTTATCAAACAAAACACGAACACATGTTCCGCCAACACCTGCGAAACTAATAAATAGACAGAGTTTACAGTTTTATGACAGAAAGGAATGTTAAGTGGAAAATACTTCATTGACCAAACCATTTAGAGGCTGATAAAAAATATCTAGATGAATTAAAATAGGAGAGAGGATGTTTTTGAAGAAATATTAAAGTTAACTAATTTTGATATATTACATATATATATATATATATATATATATATATATATATATATATATATATATGTATATATATATGTATATATGTATATATGTATATATATATGTATATATGTATATATGTATATATATATATATATATATATATATATATATATATATATATATATATATATATATATATATATATATATATATATTCAAGAAATAATAGCAATGATCATTTAAATGATTTTATAGTAGTACTTATGTCATTAATGACCCTGTTAGTCTTATCAAACGCGTAACTGGTTGCTCCCATTTTAATGGCTAATATAATAATTATAGACATTATTTTTGATCATTATTTATTATATAAATTGTTTATGCTAAACTTTTTCCCCTCCTTTTATAACATAAAAATAAATATCTTTAAATTTAAAATAACAGTTTATTATTTTTTGTAAAGCATATATCATTTAAAGGTGTCA
>CM063502.1:122776211-122786211 GCA_032207245.1 Pardosa pseudoannulata | reverse complement strand
GAATACTCACAGCTCTCTATTCTCTGAGCTTTAGTATTTATAAGTTATTATGATTGGAAGTTTTATTCTAATTGAATGCGTTATCTAAATGTATATATATATATATATATATATATATATATATATATATATATATATATATATATATATATAAGGCCGTAGCCCGAAATTATTTTCTGTGGGGGGGGCGAACCCGGAGGAGAGGAAAGACATTGTTATTTGTGAATGTTAATTCAGTAAAACAGAATTAAGGTATTAAGGCATGGATGAGGTACGACAATTATCTATTTTTAACTCAAATTGTTAAAAATATTTGATGACATTGTTATCTTCCTAACTAGAAAAGACGAAATATAGCAGAATATAGAGAAAACGTTACATTTTCGGACAGTAGATCGGCAAAACGTCTTATAGCCAAAATGTACACCAAATTATTATAATTATTATTTATTATTTTTTTTAACATGGTCTTATTTAGCTAGGCACATGATACCAACACATGTGAAACATTTTGACGAATTTCTCTTCTTAATTTCGGGAGGTGACCGGTCCCCCAAATCCTTCCTTGCCTATGGCTTTGATGTATATATATATATATATATATATATATATATATATATATATATATATATATATATATATATATATATATTATTCACTTGTTTGTCTGTGGCTTGAATGTGATAATTTAATTCGGGTGCGACTTCTATTTCTTTTGTACTATTTTTGCAGTGAATTGTAAATGGGTCAGACAGTTTCATTTGAATTTTTGCATAATATCTATTGTAGAAAAATTAGCATGGGAGTTTATTTTTAGTTTGGAGAGCTATGACCATGTTTTTGCAACGATAGGCTGTGGTAGAGTTTTATAATAAAGGTTAATCGCGCTTGAGGATCACTTGAATAAATAGAGGACATACCTCCTCGGAAAGTATTATGGAAATTTTCCACAAATTTGGCTGATAACACAAAAATGGAAACTCGTGTCATATGCGTTCCTTTGAAAAGATAAAACCTTTTTTCGGTTTTTAATTTTGATGTTATAATGAATTTTTTCTTCTAAATTTAAATTAACCCTAGGATGCACGCGTTTTAATCTCCATATCAACATAGGAGGGAGAAAAATATCCAGGTTCACTTTAATAATTTTTAACAATAGTAAAGTTAATTAATTAATTAATTTTTGTATTAATGTAATTCATTTACTTAGTTAATATTAGATTTGACCATAGTAAAAAATACTAAATCTATGTATCTTTTATTAAATTTTAACAACACATTGAATAGTCTCGGAGCTGTGGTATCTTAGTCGGCAAAGGTAGCGATCTCGTAACTGGAGGGTTGTAGGTTCGGGGTTCGAGCTGCCCTAAGATCCGCCGAGTTAACTAATGGTAATTATGGCATACCTAAAATAGGTCCGTGGTTGCAATGTTCTCTAAGTTTTCAAGTGATATTTCTAGGGCTGGCAGGTCAAGCCTGGGGGGGGGCTTTGTTTAGTCCTTTCTTCTAAATTACGACGACCGACTTGAACAAAGTCGTTCTTTTATTCTAGCAGTGATAGTCAAACGAAAGGCACTGCCCTTCGCCCTAAATCGTTGGGCTTCTGGCTTCCATGCTTGTCCCGGGCTCAACCAAGGGGCATGGACAGCAATATAGGCTTGTATTTTTTCCTTCAGATCTAATAGTTTTGTGTAAATGATCCTTTTGTGTAACAGTACCTTCGAACAAATATTCAAAGAGGAGATGATATCATTTCGTTCGTGGGTTAGGTTGTAAGTGTATGCCCAAAGGAGATAAATGCTCCTTCATAATACACAAGCTATATTCTAATATAGCAACATATTATAAATGTAATCTAACAGCATTAAATAGATATATGAATGTAACTGCGGGATTTCATCTGCATGGGAGTACATGCTACCGTCACGTGCTCTATCGGCACCAAAGTAATGTTCTTCTGTCTGGTGGATTGAATTCTTGCGCCACTGCCAATCGGGTGTAGTTTGATGTTATTGCATTATTTTGAAGCTTCCATGTTGGGAGCTGAATTACTGCACTGTACAAATTAATTACACTCCTAACTGTGCAAAAAAATTACACCTCTAGAAATTAGCGTCTCGCTGAAAGTGCTAATAGTTGGTATGTGGCCAGATGCCGATTATGATAAGTTTGCGCCCAGGCCCCGGTGCTTATTCAAAGCTTTTCCCCCCCCTTGAAGTTCAGTATAAGGTTCAATAAATTTGTACAAGTATCACCTTTCTTTATATGATACTATAAAGTAACTTATAAGCATAAAAAAGTATAAATTCGACATTTGATTTTTAAAATTTCCAATAAGAATAAAAAACTATAATTTGTTTTTATATAACTTCCTGAATAAAGTTTCATGAAATATTTCTTAACGAATCAGCCAAAGAGGTTTTAAAATTTTGTTTAGTAAGTAACTTAAGTTTTAAAAAGTAGATATAAAATTTTGAGGCCCTCAAAGTCAGGGGTCCCAGGGCCACTGTTCAGTCTGCCCAAGCTTTAATTAGGCGCTGTATGTGGCTATCTTAAATCAACTAGTCAAAATTAATGTTTTCATATTTGGTTAAGAAAAAATCTAGTAAGTTGAGAGGTTCAGTCTGGTATTTTCCTTATAGCATTAATTATGCATCTATAAAGAGTGATCATGCGTCTATCCTCGAAGTGAAGTGAAAAAAAAGAGGTTTAATGTCGCGTATAAAAGCTGGTCGGCAGGCAAGGTAAGGGAGGAAGGAAAGAAAACCGAGTACAAAGTTTGGGCCAAATGAAGTAATAAAATGTATTTTGAATGTTAGCACTTTATATTTTATTTTAGTCGTATATTAATGGTAGCTGAAAAGATAAAAAGTAGACATAATAATAAAGTTAATACAGATAGTAAGAAAAATAAACCATATCCCGAATCGGGATACGGTTACTACCGTGCCATAATACTGGCAGGGCACACGGAGTACTTGACCGATGCCTGCAAATTTCAGAGACCGAAAATTCGGTATAAAATATTTTTGGTTATATCCCGTTGCATTGTAAATCCTTTATTATTATTATTATTTATTTTTGATATTTTTGTATCATTTTCTGATTTATTAGTATGCTTGTTAACTTACAAAATCTAATTAAAATTTAAAATTGGTATTTCGCCTGAGACAATTTTTCATTTTCTGATATGGCTTACATTAAGAGTATATGTGTAGGGAGTATTTTAATGTGTTAAGTATAAATAAAATGCACAAAAATTAATTTTATTTTATCAGAGGCTTGATTTAAACATGTGCATTTTATAAAAATTCAAACAATTTGTATAGATACACTTAAAAAGTAATAATTAACATTGTCTTTTTTGTTGTTTGAGTATGAAATAATAGAGCAGATTATACCATAAGCGTGTGTCGCCTGTAATTCAAGTTTTTTACAAACATATAGAAACATATAGAAAAAGCCACTAAATAACCACACCTTACGGTCATTGCAATATAATATTTTATAATATGCACTGTTATGAAACAGACACCAAGGCAAACACTTATTACGTGGACATTACACGTCTCAGTCTGAACCTAAGTAGATATGCAGGTTTAAAATAACCTTTGTAGATTTCAATTTATTTTCAATAAATGTATAATTTGCAGTTTTGCTTTTCGAAGTACACTTTGAATGTATAAAGTTGTGGGGTTTTATAGTGGAACACAGTTCGTTAAAGCTCGAATTGGTATTCAAAAATTTTGTTTACATGGAACCTTCAACTATCAGGCTTAGGTTCTAGTCCCGGTACCCCAAAGTATTTACTGAATTGAATTCGTGGGGCCTTAGGGATAGACCACAGCAATATATTTTTCAGAATATATTGGTAGTACACAGCAATATATTGGTAGGCACTGCTCTTCGGGACCAGAGTTCACGGATTCGAATTCCGCTGCTGGTATGGGTGTTTGTAGTCGTTCGGAATTAAGCAGTAATTCCCGGTCTCATTAGCCTCGTAAACAGTAGACCGTAACGTTCCAAGCCAAACTCAGACCTGCTAAGATCTTAATACAAAAGCTCTGCTCCCAACACAGCTAGCCTAAGCAACTTGAAATACAAGTAACTCAGGATGGTGGAAGGAAAATTTAAATCGTAGAGGGATATAAAATAACAAAAAAAATTCTAGAACAAAAGGCCAAATAACAATTTTAGGTGATTATTTCTGCTACGGTCTTAAATAAGACAAATATTGCTTCGAAATTGTTTAAAAAAATAAGGGTGACTCCCTATTTAACATATACAGAGTAAATAGAGAAAAATTCACATTTAAAATGTTGCTGTATTAAAAATACTAAAATTTCCACTACGTCTGAATAACTGGCGGGACATTTAAAGCTCGCACTTGTTTACGTATGTCAGGCATATCAATGCGTATTCTAACATATCTGTAACCATAAATGTATACTAAAATCACCAGTGAAGGAATAAGTAGTATGGGTTATAATATTTTACCAACAAATATTATGTAATGCTGTTTTAAACAGTCGTTTTTAATTGTGTGGGTTTTCTAATATTAAGGAAAGTTTATACAGGTTTGTTATTAAAGGAAGAAAGTGCATGTTTAGGAAAGGAAGCTCTCAGAAATACTTCCCTCAAACATTCTGCAAGGCGCGCTATTCTTTGAGTTATGCACAACAGACTTGTATGGAGCATTGATGCTTAATGACCTCCTTACTTCTTTGTTAATAAGAGTGTTTGACGTAATTTCCAATGACGTAATTTTAGGAGGAAGAAAAAGTCACTGTGCTGAAAGCGGAATTGTGTAATCGAATTCTTTTCAAAGAAAGCAAGTAGTGTTAAAGAGTTTCTGCGCATACTACATTATAATATTACAGACTGGAGGAAAGAGTGAATTAAGAAGTAAAATCTTAGGGGCTTTTAAAGCAAAGTAAAATTTTTTCTTTCTTCACTCAAATGCTTTTCATATTTATTACATTATTTATATGATAAATTACATATTACATTATTTATATGTTATGCATCGTTTAATATATATATATATATATATATATATATATATATATATATACATATATATACATATATATATATATATATATATATATATATATATATATATACATATACATATATATATATATATATATATATATATATATATATATATATATATATATATATATATATATATATATATATATATATATATATATATATATATATATATATATATATATATATATATATATATATATATGAAGTTGTACACAATAAAGTGGTGTATGAGTACAACTAATATTTAGATTGCTGATTCTGCTATTTTTATGGCAAAAGTTTTTTCAAAATATTTTCAGACGTTTTTCGTATTTAAGCATTCATTGAGATTTTTGTATAGTACGAAGAAACTGTACGCAATTAATGATTATGAGATCTACGAGTTCTTTTATACAGAGCTCTTCATCAAAATCTCAATATTAATCTAAATAAATAAATAAATAATAATAATAATAATAATAATAATAATAATATTAACTAGCATATAGCCCGTCATATGACGGGATTAGTAAAATTTTTAATTTTCCAGAATTGTAAAGTACCCTATGAGGTAGGTAAAAAAATAGTTTGTTTTTTGATTGAGAATTATCTGGTTCATTCTCAATAATTTATTTATCTTGAATGCAGTTTAGAATCACATTGAATTCATTTAGTCAAACAGTGTGGTTATGTATAAAAACAAACACATAAACGAACAAACTTCTTAATTTTCAAAGATATATAACTTAAACGATTTTTATGAAAATAATTTGTTGGTATTACCGGTGATAAAATTTTCATTGCAACAAAAAATAATCGATGATTAAACTTAAAATTATCGCATATGTACCTAATCTACTATTTAAGCCAAATATGAAAGAAAATTATTTAAGTAAATCTAAGTTCAGTGATAAAACGTATGAAAATAATACAGACGATAATTAAATAATTTAAAATAAGAAATGATTAAATGAGATGGTTAAAGAAATGACGTCATAATGCTAGAAAACAATGTTATTTTTACCTATTTATTATGTGATAAATTGATAAATTTAATCATCTGCTCTTGACCGGGGAAAATAGAGCTTGGAATAATTGCATGAAACGCTCGAAAAGGGGAAGGGGTTTATTTTGAACGTTTTAAAGACTTGCTTTGAATTTTGCTAACGCTAACTCATCAAGAATCCAATATGGATGTCTCTATCCATTCCAGGTTCAACCGCTTCATGAATTCGAGGACAGACGGACAGATAACTTAGGTTATTATTATATAGGGATAATTGCTTTAAATTGAAAACGAATTTCTACTTTTGAAGAAGTTTAGTTTAAAGAATTACTCCAGAAGTGTTCTTATTATTTATTGTAAAAACGACGGACTATCTTGAACTTGTGTTTTGAGCAAAGTACTTTTAGTCTTGAACTGCGATATTTCGATTAGAAGAAATATTAATTCATTGGTATATTTATAAATGCGAATAAATTTGCAGATATTTTCTATTTGTCTTTTTAATTACTTCCGTGGGAACTTATTCTGTTTACAAACTTAAAGTGGTGGAAGCATTAAAAAAATCAAGAGAAAAATTCCGACTTCGTGAAGCTTTTAAAGGAAAAAATATATTATTGAGACTCAGAAAACTTGAGCATAATGTATTTCCAGAAATATTTATTCTAAAATAGGGCTTTAATATACTATAACTTCAGATTGAGTAGAATCTTGAGACATGTAAAACTTCTCTCCAAACTATAAAAATAAAAATGTTTTCAAAAGTTAGAAAAATAATAATCTGTTTCATCCCTTTAAAATTAGAAGGCAAAAATGCAATAACCAGTACTTTTTTCTAGAGCGTGATCTCTAACATTTTCTCACATCGTATTGTCTCGAGCAAAATTATTTAAGCACATTTCATGAATAAAACCTTATTTTATTTCTAAAATTTATACGGTTTTTTGATCTTTAGAAAAAATATCAGTCTTATGCATTTTCTAAGAAGAGATTTTGGGAGACAGAAAGAAGAATTTTGAAGTCAAATCACGAATCAATCAGTGTTAAAACAGGATGTGTAAGTAATTTTGAAAATCATTAGCACAAAATATGTCAATGATGTGGTATGAATGCCTTCAGTTTGCACAATAACTTATGTGTTACTTCAGTACAAAATCAGAAGGAACATATTTTTTTGCAAAACATTACGTTAGGCTCTATGTTTTTAAGCAACATTTGTAAGCACTAATTTTCCAGTCGAGTTGTTTTCATGATAACAATCAACCGAACTCTGGCCGATTGGTTAGGTCGCTGATCGTCGGTACTGGAGTTCGTGGGTTCGAATCCCACTATGGCATGGATGTTCGTAGCCGTTCGGAATCGGCTTTAAGCAGTAGGTCCTGGTCTCATTATTCTTCGTGTGCAAAACAGTAGACCGCATTGCTCCAAATCCAAACCAAAGTCATGATAATAATCATAACTGCAATATACTTTATACTTATGAGCTACTAAATAACTAGTACAGTACAGATAAAAGAAATGGCTATCAATTTATTTTAGTGCTATTTCTTTTAATTTTCTTTAAAAGAAAAATGGATCAAAATATTTTTACTTTAGATTAATCCTTTTGTTTCTTAGACCCCCCGGTGATTAACCTAAGGGGATTTTAACCTTCTTATCAACTTTAAAACTATTACTCTATCTAGTTTAAAAAAGAAATTATAAATGGCATTTAATAGCAATCTTCCATCATGTTGCTTAAAAAAACACACCCCTTTTGCCTAGTGACATTGAAACAGAATTTCTTGGGAATTTTGTTTGAATTGTGATAGGTATTATCATTTTGTGATTGATTCCCCGAATATCCTCATATGCAGGTGTTTTAATACTTCTGTTCACAAATGTTCTCTATCAAGTTGAGGGAAAGAATAGTAATCCTACGCCATCTGGTTTGTGAGAAATTTAAAAATAAAAGACTAAAAAGACTAGTACAATTGCGTTTTTCGCTTTAATCTATACAAAATACTTTAATGTATAGCAGTAATTTAAGATTATTAATCTAAAACCTGTTCTGATACCATATTTTACTAAAAGAAAAAGACCATCAAATGATGCTTTGTTTTCTCAGCTAATTTTTGAACTACCATGCTTTATATTAACTATAACAGAACGAATTCTCAACAGAAAAACTAAAGCGTTTGCTATGCGGAAAATAATAGCATAGATTCACATCTAATGGAAATAATTACTTTTAGAATTTCTAGCGTACTCATTTTATATAGATGGTGAGATGCAAGCTTTCAAAGTGTTTAATATGTGTACTTTAATTTTTTGTAAGCTGTATTCTTATTAATTAGTAAATAATTGTTTTTCTAAAGGCAACATGCTATAACTTATTTAAATAATTTCGCTCTATTCATTCTTTCGAATCATGGGAAGAATCAGGGACAAATTAAACTTATCTTAGGCTTTTGTTAATTAAATACATTACATTACAGAGGAACATTAATGCAAGTTTTTGAAGGAATTCAGTATGCATAATAAATCTTATAAAAATTTTAATAAAATAAAAAGTTTTTATTGAAGAGTTTTACTCGCAAAATAATGATCTTTAAAGTCGACTACTCAAAATGTTAAAATACGTACGTTGATTTTCTCTAAGCAGAACTTTTATTAATTAGTAAATTCTTTTTTTTCTATTGATGTCACGTTATAGCTGATTTACATGATTTAACGTTATTCGTTCTTTTGTATAGAGAGACGAATGAACGAAAAATTTAATTTCCCTTAGGTTTTTTTAATTAAATACCTTACATTAACTAAGTATGGGTAATAAGTTAAATTACAATTAAAGTTTTTATTGAAGAGCTTCCTTTTTAGAATAATGAACTTCAAAGTAGGCTACTTCCAGGGGCTGAGACATTTTTTGCTCTCTGAGCTCCTTGTTCTCCCTTAAGAAATAGAGCAAACAAAAAATAAAACAATAAATAAAACAAAACTAAATAATGTGAAAACTAAAAACAAACCTTAAATTTTTTTAAATAAAACTATTTAATATAAAACAACAAATTTTAGATTTTCTAGAAAAGTTTAAATAGTTTGTTTATAAATTAAAAAAATTGAAAATAATTTTTCATGTATAACCAAAGTACAGCAAACTTTAGTTTTTATAGAAAAGTTTAAACAGTTTGTTTGTAAATTAAAAAAAAAAAATTAAAGTAATTTTATCATGTGTAACAAAAGTAAATATATATTTATGAATATATAGTTTTTCTAGTAAAGTTTAAATAGTTTGTTTATAAATTTTTAAAAAAAATTGAATGTAATTTTATCATGTATAACCGAAGTACAACAAATTTTAGTTTTTATAGAAAATTTTAAACAGTTTTTTTGTAAATTACAAAAAATTAAAGTAATTTTATCATGTATAACAAAAGTAAATATATATTTATGAATAAGCTTTATTTAAAACTTCTGTTTTCTAATCTTTAATTCAACAATATTATTAATTATTTCATCATAATTAATATTATCAAAAACATTTTGTCCGATGTATAAAATAGATAAAATAGATTAATTTTTATTGACTCAGTGAGTTTCGTGAATAATTGCTTGCACGTTTTGTTACTGAGAAAACCATTTCCCAGATTCATTTGATAAAGGCAATGTAATATGAATTTGAAATGTTGAAATGTTGACAGTACATTTGTGCTCTTTATAATTTTTTTTCAAAATAGCAGTTTGACCGAATCCTTAAAAAACCCGGACTCTAGTCATTTGTCTCATTTGTCTATGCGAGGATCCGGCCCTGGCTACTTCTCTAACGTCCGGCATAGTGTGATTGGATAAAATCACGACTTTCCTTAGACGTGAACTCTAGTCATTTGTCTCATTTGTCTATGCGATGATCCGGCCCTGGCTACTTCTCTAACCTTCCCGCATAGTGTGATTGGATAAGATCACGACTTTCCTTAGACG
>CM063502.1:122658711-122771211 GCA_032207245.1 Pardosa pseudoannulata | reverse complement strand
AAAGCTGTACATATTTCTATTAAAATTTAAGAAGAACTCAATTTATTAAAAAATAAAATTTTGTTTTTGCCTATAAAATAAAAAATACCATAATGGAATTTCTCATTATTAATCTGAACACACGGCTACCCCTCCCAAACCATTTAATATGAAATATATAGCTTAATTTACGATATATTCAGAAAAATATTATCTACCATCCTCGTACTGAAGCACTCTGCTTCATTCAGTAACACTTCAAAAAATTTCAGCTATAAACAATGCTTCTTCTTTTCTAGGTATATTGTGTTTCTTCTACCAAATGAATTTGTAAATTATTCCTTTTTCTGTGAGAAAAGGAATAATTCTGAAAGAATCTGAAAATGCATGTTTATCCAAGATTATATATGACATCCTTTGTTTTTCTGTTTCTCTAGAGAGATCTACTTATGAAGTATGATTTGGATCATTGATAATGGTTGATAAAAACGCATTGTCTGAAAGATATGATTCGAACATATGTGATCACTTTCCTACAGTTGTAAAAATGTCCCGATTGAATGCAAACGTGTACTTAAAATGCTCTTTTTGTATACAGTTTTTTCGTCATGTATTCATTTTAAATTATATGTTTTGATTCAACGAATCAACGAAATTCAACGAATCACAGTTCGCATAAAGTAATTTTTTGTTTTAGTCTTCATGTTTGCTATTTGAAAACTATAATAATTAATGACAGAAACCATCATCAGATTTTCGCACAAAAACAAATGGACTACAGTTACCAAATTTCACACACACACGGGTTTAGATCTTGTAAAGATCTAATCGATTAAAAGTCTCTTTTTCGATTTTCGATTTCGTTTTTACTTAAGGAACGATAAAAAATTTACATGTGGGTAAACTGCAACGCATGATCCCATCTGAGATTTATCTGAGTTGTGATCAGAGAAAAATACACCATTTCTTTTCAAATCAGATTCTAAACCTGTATGTCTTTTTTTTTTTTTTCAATTTCTGCAAACATATAACCTACTTTTAATAGTGGGATAAGTTAATTTGTTATAAACTTACTAGGCAGTGGTGTATACTTACAACTAGAATATAATAAGCGAAAACATATAATACATCATCGAAAAATATTTTTAGAAGAAAGACAGAAAGCTTCTTTGGCAGGGCCGTAACTAGGGCGTGGCAAAGGTGGCATTTGCCACGGATACATCAATCTTAGGGGCTCCGCACCGTGAGGAAAATGGGGTCCGAAAGAGGACGATTCGCCCCGAGTAGAAATAAGGAAAATTTGAAAAATAATGTTTTTAATTATAAAATCCAATGTATTTAAAGATTACTTTTTTTATGAACTTTCTTATTTTTTAAAAGGCTGCTAGAGACTAAACTTGTTACAGATTCATACTAAATGCTTACCAAACACCACTAATATGCTTTAATATAATTCTAGGTATTTTATAAAATTTTGAATTTATTAAAGTTATTAAAAGTAAATTTAAATTTAGAAATTCGCTAATTTTTTTATGAAAATTCAACGTTTAAATAAAAAAACATTCCCCTCAAACTATTCAATTTATCAGCAAAATAATATCCACAAAATGTTAAAAAATATCTGTATGTATTAATAAGGTAAAAATAGAAGAAAAAATTATAAATTAATATACTGGAAACATTTTAAGAATTAACAAAATGTTGAGTTCATTCTGAATATATGATATAAAAAAAATGTTTATATATTTTATCACTACATTTGGTGGCCTTTATCAATACATTTGGTGACTGGTCTGCGCCCGTATGGGTGCAGACCAGTCACCAAATGTAGTGTCTAAATGTCAGACTAGCGCAAAAGGACCTAGTTACGGCCTTGTTCTTTAGTAAAAATATTTCAGGAGCATAAAGTATATAGCTATAAAAATAACTTAAGTTAGTAACGAATTGTAAAAATAAGAAAAAAAAATCTGCCTATTTTATATGATTTTTGTTATCTAACAGGGATATTCTTCCCGAATATTAATTTTCCTCTTTACTTGAGTTGAAAACTATACTCTTAAGTACAGTTTTCAATTTCAGCCATTGATAATATCAGTATAATAAACTACATCCATAAGCTAGTTTATTAGATTCTCTCTATATAGAAAGTAGCTGAAACAGTATTGGTTAAAATATCTGAAAATTTTTATCAGATTTTTGAAGGTAATTTTGAATGTAAGTGTACAATAATGTATACTAAGGTCTGAAACTATTTCTTTCAATATAAGTAGGGTTTTTTCCTTTTTTTTTAGATTATGAAAATGCCAAAATTTTTTTTGCAGAAATACGATTATGAATCTTCACATATTTACCTGAAAGATAAAACTTTGAAAAACAATTAAAATACAGAATTTATCGTAGTTGGTTTCAAAAAAAATTTTTTTGGCACTCAAATTTAAACTTTTTAATAGAAGAAAAAATATTTTCTCCCAAAACCATTTAGAAAGGGATATACAAAAAACTACCATTTTACCTTTTATTCCACATGTTGAAGATGCCATAAATAATCATTTAGACATTATAATTTCTCACACATTTTAATAGATATTCAAGTGCAGATTTGTGCAGGGCATAAGTTAATATTATTTTTAGCTAATGCACATCAATAACCAACTAAATATTCAAATCATAAAAGATGACATTCATTTTTATTAGTATAATTTACCGCTAAAAATAAATTTTGAAACACAACTAAACCGTCTTAAGACATTCTATTTCTGTTGTCCAAATTTTATTCATATATCTATAATGGTAAATTTGCCGTTTAAGAAGTTTTATTTTTAAACATTGTAAGATTTGAATGACCCACGACGTACCTTGCTACATGTGGGGACTGCTTCCCCTTGCTCATCGGATGTGGATCCACGACCTCTCCAACACTTGTTCCTCTGGGGTGCGGGCCATAAAGGTATAAGGGCCATAAACTCATAAAGTCTCCAAAAATTTGACATTTTCGGAGACAGTCGTAGCACCAGATATATCTTTGCAGGTGATTTCTTTTAAACATCAAAGGAAAAGCCGAAGACGATCGTTGACAGAAGGATTACGTTTAGATTGCCCTGTGGAGAGGGGGAGAAGCGAGTTGGCCCTGTGAAAAGCAGGGAAGACAAGAGCGACAGACTTCTGAGAGAGACTGTCGTGTAGACCTGTTCCAGTGTCCAAAAAGACGTTTTAATGGTGGAAAATCTCTGTTTTAATTTTATTACAAGGATGAATTATTTTTTTTTATACCGAACAGAGTTGCAAAAGATATAATTATGGATGAATTAAACGATAATAGAGGCTAGCAATAAAAATAGCATTTCTTTAAAAGGATATTTGTTGAAAATTAGAAAGTTTTGACACTCTGCTTGAAAGGCGTGTTAAGTACCCCTTATGAGCGATGTCAATTCGGTCCTTTTCACGAGCCACCCTAAATAAGGATGAAAGTTATGCATTATAATATTAAATCTGTTATAAAAAAGCAGTCACGAAATCTTAGGAATAAAAAAAATAAGGTAAATTGGAATAATGATATTATTTCTAGCTTTCTTTAGTCTATATTTGTACCCAAGGTTAATAATTTAATTGTTTTGAAAAGATACATTACAGATTAATTCAAAATATTAAAATTGTTTTAAGTTAAAAAACAGCACTATACATTCGCTAGAACATATTCGGAGGTGAAAAAAAAACAAATTACTACTAATATTTAGATTAAAATGTTTTTCAAAACGAATTTTTCAAGTTTTATCGCTTAAGAAATTTTAATCGCTCGGTCCGTTGGAAATCTTCTTAAGCTGGTTCCATTTTAAATCATTGTTTGTATTCAAAAACAGAATTAAAGTTTTCCAACTTCAGCTAATTTTTATGCTTTGAAATTGTTACAAAATCGACCGTCTGTCTTATTTCATTTTAACCCGATTACTCGAGCATGTATCATTCAATCCTAGACAGATTTCATATTCTGAGCCTTCTATTAAGTACAAAATGTAATCCTTCGATAACAAAGTATAATTCTACACAAAAAAGATAAAGAGTTAAGATAAAGAATTAGATCTCGTGATTATCGTTTATGAATAATTGCATCTTTAAAACATAAGAATTATCGTTTATACCGTTATATCGTTTATATCGTTATTAATTATCAAGGTTACGTTAGAAGTTTAGTTTGTTACTTTCATGATGGCAGATTCTACTGCTTACATATATTTCACGCTTGACGTTTCATGAAGAGTAATGATATATGTTTATAAGTTAAAGAGTTTCCAACTAATTGTATGATTGCGTTAGTTTATCTCAGCTCAGTAGAGTTTGGTTTGGTTTGGTTTTGGAGTGCTAAGGTCTACTTTTTGCAACACGAGGGTTTACAGCTCAATAGAGTAAGGGAAAGTTAAATTTTATTAGAGAGCATTATCTTTCATTTCCTACACATATTGTTTTTATCTTATCTACAAATATATATAGAGCAAATAATAAAAAAAATATCCAGTTTTCTAGAACATGAAGTTAAAGAGAAAACTTTCTGCGCAATTTTATGCAAAACTTACTCTTTCATTCCTCAAAAAGGAAAATTAGAAAATCGTTAATTTTCGGTAATAATGTTTTTTTTTCCTAAAGTGAACTGGTTCCAGTGATAACAAAATAAATAATTACTAGAATTTTATGGAGGGGGAGATCATAAAAATCAAGATAATGAAAAATGTTTTATGTTAGTTAAAAATACGTGGCTTTGTCTAAAGAAGGTAATGAATTACAGATTTTGTTGACATCTCTTTTGAACATGCTTCTTCAAAGTAAAATTCATAAAACTTCCGTACTATTTGTACTAAAAGGTTACGTTAGAAGTTTAGTTTGTTACTTTCATGATGGCAGAGTCTACTGCTTACGTATATTTCACGCTTGACGTTTCATGAAGAGTATTGAAATATGTTTATAAGTTAAAGAGTTTCCAATTAATTAATTAATTGTATGCTTACGTTAGTTTATCTCAGCTCAAGAGAGTAAGGGAAAGTTAAATTTTATTAAAGAGCATTATCTTCCATTTCCTACACATATTGTTTTTTATCTTATCTTCAAATATCTATATTGCAAATAATGATAAAAAATATCCAATTTTCTAGAAAATGAAGTTAAAGAGAAAACTTTCTGCGCAATTTTATGCAAAACTTACTCTTTCATTCATCAAAAAGGAAAAGTGGAAAATCGTTAATTTTCGGTAATATTGTATTTTTTCCTAAAGTGAACTGGTTCCAGTGATAACAGAATAAATAATTACTAGATTTTTTATGCAGGGGTGATCATAAAAATCAAGATAATGAAAAATGTTTTATGTTAGTTAAAAGTACTTGCCTTCATCTAAAGAAGGTAAAGAATTACAGTTTCTGTTGACATCTCTTTTGAACATGGTTTCTTCAAGGTAAAATTCATAAAACACCCGTACTTTATATTTGTTTTAATTCTCTTCGTATAATAAAAGAAAAATCTAGGTTAAGAGTAACATGATTTTTAACCAGTTTTTTGGTACAAAATAATAGTTCTTTCTCCACACCTCAGCAAAATGTAAATAAATTAATACAATAAAGACAGTCTATTTTCTTTCTTAATTTTTTAAAGCTTTTTCCGGGAAAGGATAATTACGATGTTTTCGCATAATGTTTTAAATTGTTGCTGCAAGTTCTGGGAATCGAATAAAATTAATTAATATTGAGCAACATAAGGAAGTATGGCAATGAAACAAACCTGTCGATTTATGCACTTGTGTCTGTCGTCTCTAATCAATTATTTTTCATTTTCTTTTCATTAGTTTTTAAACTGAATGTTCAAATTCAGTATCGGGTTATACAGACCATACGTTTAAACTTTTTTGTGTGTGTTGGAGAGTATAGACTGAGTATGCTTAAACTTGTTGACTGTTAAAAAGTTAACCTCAGAAAAAATACATTTTTTGCTTATCAAAAACACAACACATTATAATTCTAAAATCAACTTATCTGATTTTTTGAATTTAACGACAAAAGGACATATTTTATTCGACTGCGCATCTTCTAAATTAGTACCACAGACCTAAAAAAATTGATTATTTACTCTCTTTGGTTATCGATTAACCCTCTGACTGCTCATCCCGCGATTTCCACGGGCAACTCAAATGTAGCAAAATCTGCTCATCCCGTGATTTTCGCCGAACGATGGTCGAATGGTTGGGGTGCTGGCCATAGGAACCGGAGTTCGTTGGTTCGAATCCCACTATGGCATGGATGTTCGTAGCCGTTCGGAATCGGCTTTAAGCAGTAGGTCCCGGTCTCATTAGCCCTCGTGTTGCAAAATAGTAGACCGTAGCGCTCCAAAAACCAAACCAAACCATCCCGTGATTTTCGCGGGCATGTGTTTTTCTTGCTTTATTAAGGAACGCATCCCTCATTTTTATTGTTTAACTAATGAAATAAATTATATACAGTATTAGACGTTTAATCATGCTGTACATAGAATTATATGACTTAGAACCGTGGTTATATTAGATAATAGAATCATAGATATTGTGTAAAAAAAGAAATTAACTGTAATTCAATTGAAATTTATTAAAATAATAAATTTTGCATGTGATAACATTCGAAATTAGTTTTTCTAACAGTTTAGTTTCTCATGAAAAATCTAATTTTAGAAAGACAAAATGCGTACTTGAATACTCCAGTATATATAGATTTAAAATACGTAAACAGAAAATACGCAATTTATTAAGCGATTTCGGTTTACAAATTGAGCAGTCAGAGAGTTAAAAGAAAAAATATAATCACAACAAAGCACAAATACAGTACTTATAAAATACACTAGTACTACAACAACTATAAAATATTTACATGCATTCATTATTAATATTCTCCATATATTTAAATAAATATTAGTTACAAAAAATGAATGTAAGCATGGAAGTACGGTATAAAGTTATAGCGTATTCAATAAGATTTATCGAAAATACAAGTAGTTATATGCATTATCATAGTTGTAAAAATGTCAATAATTCTGCTTTCTTTTTAATAGAATATATCGAGTCTAAGTAAGTAGTCAATCTTCGTTTATGAGGTAAAATGTTCCAAAGATTTAGTTTATTTATTTAAGATTACAGAATCTGTTCACACATTTTTTAGACGATGTATATTGCAGTCACAAAATTAAATTACATAAAATTCTTGTGTTTGAAATGTTCACTTTGATATCCCTCATTCTGAACTATCTTGTGACACCGTAATTTTCAGGATATAATGCCTTTTGAAGCGCCAGAAGAGGTATTCTATCCCATTCCTCCTGAACAGCTTTCCAGTGCCCTGTAAGGTTTGTGGGACGACGTTTGGATAATGCAGATTTTAAAAGTAATACTCGAGAAGGGAGTACGAATTTGAATCCGTGACAAATTAAATTGCAACGAGAGATTTAAAAACTAAATAAAAATTTTAAAGTATTGAATCTCATTTAAAAATATTTATAACTTGCTTAATGTAGTTATACTTATATATGCTTAATTTACTCAAATATTAAATTCAATACGCATGTATTATTTGAATTTAAGTATGCGTTCTTATATATGCTTAATTTAGTTAAAATGGATTCACATAATTATGTTAGCGTATAGTTTGAATGTCCGGTAAAACTTTTTGGGCATCTGCGAGAAATTAAATTGTAACGAAAGTTTAAAAATTAACTAAAACTTTTAGAAAATTGAAATAGAAATCATTTAAATATATTTATAATTTGATAAATTTAGTTATACTTTAATGTATATGAGCCCAAATTTTCATATTTTAAGTTAATAATTTATAAAATCGCCTTCTATCTCTTAAACCTCAATAGAATAAATTAATAGCTACAGTAATCATTTGGTTAAATTAAATATAACTTTTCTTATTCCAATCACTTTGTTTTTGAAAGAAAACTTTTATTACAGTTTTAAGTTCTCTTATATATATATGTATACATATATATGTATATATATATATATATATATATATATATATATATATATATATATGTGTAATATTAAAATCCCTTATTTACGTATTTTAATATTAATTTAATAACTTTTGTTCATAAAGTGAGTTCGGGGTTTGAGCTGTAATTCTGATTTTTCCCTCCAGACACGCTATAGACTTAGTTCAGCCTCTGTCTGGACTAATTTAGCCAATAGTTAGCGAGTTCTCTCTAAACATGGGTATTTTGTATCACGTGATCAATTGTGCTTAGGGATTATTCGTAATCTTTTACCTTAGGAATCCCTACTTGAAAAGTGTATGTGCGGGGGCACATTGTTTGTGTGCACGAAGTTGTAAAGGTGTTTGCCTGTTGTACGGATTTCATGTTTATTACCAGAAATAAACTGTATTGTGATTTTGAATGAGTCTCGCCAATATAATATTTCATATATATATACCGGGTGGCCATAATTAAACTGACAGTGCTCACAGTGTTCTGTAGCGCGATCTATTTGCGAGAATGATGCCACATTTTGTACGAAGATTAAACAAGACGGGGGACGAAGAATTCCGCGAAAAAACAAATTAGTTCTAAATGTCACCGCTAGGGGAATATTTGGCGCTGTGTAATAGAAAATAGAGTGTTAACAAATGCAAATCAATACGGAAATTAAATTCTTAATTGTGCCAATGGATGTAACGTGAAATTTGAATAAAGAACTTCTTCTTCTGCTCAGAGTACGTGATATTGCAGATCACGAGACTTTATCGGTGTTTATGTAGATTTTACGCTTTTTTAAAAGTGTTGCCATATTGCACTTGAACTAAATCAGAAAATGTGCATAATAAAAGGTAATTTTATTCCGTATTAATTTGCATTTGTTAACACAAACATCGTTAATCTTTCTACAAAATGGGGCTTCATTTTCGAAAATAGATTGCTCTACAGAACACTGTGAGCACTGTCAGTTTAATTATGGCCACCCGGTATATAATATATATATATATATATATATATATAATATATATATATATATATATATATATATATATATATACATATAAATTCATGGCATTTTTTGTTATAATAAGAACAGCCTGTGCAAAAGAAAACTTGTAGTTCGCTGTTATCTCTAAACTTTACAGGAAAGCATAAAAAATTCTCTGCATAAGTGCTTAAAGTGTCGTTTTCTATTTCATTATCAAGTGAAACAATCTTTTTGATCAGCATATTGTTTTGTTTCCCTTTTTATTGCTGACACATTTATCTGTTTATCATATATAATCATATTGATTCATTTCTCTGATAAATGTTATTTTCATAGCTTGAAATTGATTTATATTCTAAATTTCAAACGTATATTTAGAATAACATGTTTGGAAGCTATAATTAAATATTAGTTTAATTTACTGAAATTTTCCTATTTCCACAAATAATGAATTGGAAAACAAATGTTATTTGTATTTGTTTTTATGATATTCTCCAACTTTTGTTCTCGAAATATTATAGTAAGGTTTCAAATAATGACATTGAAAGGTTTCGTATTGGAAATGCGATAGAGAAGAAATCCCAGGCAAAATGTGCATGCTTTTCCAGCAATTACATGTATGAAGAAAACCGTTTTCTTTATTAACACAATACACTGTAGTACGCAATAAGTAATGAAAACAGTATCTAAAATTTCCCTATACATGTCAGAAAAACCGAAAAATATATTTAAGTAAAATTTTTAAAATTCATGTATAATTTAGCTTTGAGAGTTCTGTATGTGGAACCAGGAAAGTCTATTGTATTTATTTTATTATTATGTGCCTCTCCTTTAATGCTATAAGAGACATGTTATTGAATTTGTTTTTTAAGTATCCCTATTATCTTTTTTTATTCATAGCGAACAATTTAGGGATTTAAACATTTTCCATTGTATATAGAATAAAATAGAATAAATAAATTTCTCCCAGTAACTGTTTTTATTCGGAGCACGTTATGGCTCTAAGCACTACCATTTTACTCAAGATAAGCCACAATGTCATTTAAAACAATAATACTCACATTATTTTTAAATTAGTACAATTTTATATTTTAATACCTAAAAAAATATGTACTATCGTATGCAATACAATATGAAAATATAATTTAAAATTTCCCTATAAATAAGTAAAAAACCAGAAAAATTTGAATAAATGGTTTTTATGATCAAATTTAATTTTTAAGAGAAAAAATGCTTTTTCTTAAATTATCACTTTCGTGTTTATCCCAATTTAAAATTTTTTAAACTTTAATTGTATTTCTGCATTGTGTTCAACTTATTTTTAATTCTTATTCATTATTTGTATTTCTGCATCGTGTTCAACTTATTTTAACTCTTAAACATTATTTGCATTTAGATTCCTTCTCTCAAACTCAAGCATCCTAATAATTATTTGTCTTACTTTCCTCAACCCATAGCCAGGGCCTGATTAAAGCACGGGCCGAATGGTCCTAGGCTCTGGGACCCCTAATTTTAGGCCCCCCAAAAATTTGGTACTTAATTATTAAATTTTAAATAATTTAATTAACAAAATTTGAAAATGTTTTTTGTTAATTCTTCAAATAATATTTCATAAAACCTTATTCAGAAATTAAATAAAAACAGTTAAAATGTTGACAATTGTATCTAAAATACACTCCAGTGTACTTATTTACATCCCTCCAGTCACTTTGTTTACTCATTACTTACTCCATGTTTCTGAGTAGAAAATCCCTTTCTTTTAAAGTTTTGCAGTAATTAAAGGAACATAATATCGGAATAACAGTTGATTGCATTCAACATTTATAATATGAATCATTAAGAAAATAATTTACAATATTATTATAGAAAAAAATCATTTATCTTATAATATAAATCAGTAATAAATTAAAAACTTCAACCAGTTATAAAGAAATATTAGCACTTTTTATTATATTTCTGAAACTTAGATACAATTGTTATTTGCTTAAGAATTTTTATTATTTTATTATTTTTTCTTATTAATTTTGTCTTAAAATCTACGAATAATTATCATTTGTTAATCTTACCTATGCTATTTTATTTTTTATATAAAACTTAACTGCAAATGTTAAAGTTTACATCCTTGAGGATATACAGATTTTTGACTTTCGACTGTACAACCAAAGGTATGTAAACATAAAAAAATAATATAAACTTATTTTTAAATTAGTACAATTTTATATTTTAATACCTAAAAAAATATGTACTATCGTATGCAATACAATATGAAAATATAATTTAAAATTTCCCTATAAATAAGTAAAAAACCAGAAAAATTTGAATAAATGGTTTTTATGATCAAATTTAATTTTTAAGAGAAAAAATGCTTTTTCTTAAATTATCACTTTCGTGTTTATCCCAATTTAAAATTTTTTAAACTTTAATTGTATTTCTGCATTGTGTTCAACTTATTTTTAATTCTTATTCATTATTTGTATTTCTGCATCGTGTTCAACTTATTTTAACTCTTAAACATTATTTGCATTTAGATTCCTTCTCTCAAACTCAAGCATCCTAATAATTATTTGTCTTACTTTCCTCAACCCATAGCCAGGGCCTGATTAAAGCACGGGCCGAATGGTCCTAGGCTCTGGGACCCCTAATTTTAGGCCCCCCAAAAATTTGGTACTTAATTATTAAATTTTAAATAATTTAATTAACAAAATTTGAAAATGTTTTTTGTTAATTCTTCAAATAATATTTCATAAAACCTTATTCAGAAATTAAATAAAAACAGTTAAAATGTTGACAATTGTATCTAAAATACACTCCAGTGTACTTATTTACATCCCTCCAGTCACTTTGTTTACTCATTACTTACTCCATGTTTCTGAGTAGTAAAATGCTCTGCTTTTCAGGTTTTGCAGTAATTAAAGGAACATAATATCGGAATAACAGTTGATTACATTCAACATTTATAATTTGAATCATTAAGAAAATAATTTACAAAATAAGCATTAAAGGAATAAACAAATATTAAAGGAAAATTATAAAAATAGAAAAATAGAAAAATGTATATTAAAGGAAAAAGCATTTATCTTATATAATATAATTTAGTAATAAATTAAAAATTTCAGCCAGTTATAAAGAAATATTAGCACTTTTTATTATATTTCTAATACTTAGATACAATTGTTATTTGTTTAAGAGTTTTATTGTTTTATTATTTTTTCTCTTATTAATTTTTTCTTAAAATCTACGCATAGGTATTATTTTTTAATCTTACGTATGCTATTTTATTTTAATTTTATAATAAAACTTAATTGCAAGTGTTAAAGTTTACATCCTTGAGGATATACAGATTTTTGGCATTCGACTGTACTACAAGAGTATATAAACATAAAAAAATAATATAAACGTTCCTCCAAAAGTATTCGTTTGTATCCTCTTTTATAATTTTTTTTCTCTTGAAAAGAGAGTAGGGAGGGGGGCGAAAGACTACCAGGTCCAACTTTGACTTGATCGGGCCCTGCCCATAGCCAAACTCAAATCAATAGTTGTTTTGCCAAAATCCTAGGTATAGCAGAACTAGAGGGATTGGCCCAGGAAGTTCTGAATCCTAATCTGTCTGTAGCGATTCTGGGGAGATTGCATGCGGAAATAAGCTTTCCCCTTGTTTTAATTTTGTGTTTCTATGATTTTTTTATTAAGGATATAAGACGCCTATTTTGTCTTTTAAGGATAAGTTTTATCTTTTCTATTTATTGTGAAATAATTAACAGACTTCCGAACATTCTACGTAGTATATTTCAGAATATCATACCCAAATAAATAGAAAAATAAATAAAAGAATCTCAGTAACTATAGTAATATAGATGAAAGAGGTTGGAGTCTTCAGAAACACATTTTAATTAACACACATTTTTAATTAGCATAATGCTTTTACAAACACATAGATATCGTTAACAGAAACTTTTAAACAGATATTCTGCATTAATAAACATTCGTATAGCAGCACTCGCTAGAAAAGAACCAGATGTGTAGAAAAGAATAGGAGCTTCAACACAGGACGATGATCAGAGCAAAGGAATAGCAAGTTACTGAAAGTGGTATAAAAAGAAATACTTCAAGTGCGCATGCTCTGTAACTTCAAGCTCTCTCTGACTCTCCTTTGAAGTTAGAGTAAGAGAGCAGTTTCGTGCAACATCTCGAACTACTATAATGCCCTTCCCATTCATTTTCATGTTTACAACAGCCAATAGACAAACAATAAACTGCCCTTCCGTTTGAAACGAAAGACAGAATAGCAATAAGTTTAGATGTGCCCTGCTGCGTGAAATCGCTTTATTCTTGTAACGTCGCCACACAAATCTGGCAACGAAATTAGAGGTATCTGGTGTTAAACTTTACTCTACGTCCAGAACGTGTCCCCAGTTATAGTAATATAGAGGAAAGAAGTTGGAATCTTCAGAAACACAATTTAATTTACACACGTTTTTAATTAACATATCGCTTTTACAAATACATAGATATCATTAACAGAAACTTTTAAACATCCATTCGGCATTAATAAACATTTGTATAACAGCACTGGCTAGGAAAGAACCAAGTGTGTAGAAAAGAATAGAAATGTGTACATGACGTCAGGTGCAGAAAAATTGCAGCTCAACTTCCCCGTTTGCAAAAAATTTGAATTTCCTTTAAATTGTGCTTATTATTGGGGGTTTTAATTTTGTCATTTATTCGAAAATGGTAACAAGCTGTTGTACTTATGGCTGTACTAAGCGTTTCAAAAAAGGTGAAAATATTGGATTTTATTACTTTCCTAAAGATTCTACATTGCAAATGCTTTGGATAAAAGCTTTGAAAAGGCAAGACTGGACTCCAAGTTCTTCGAGAATTTGAGGCAAACATTTTCAGAATGGTAATAAAACGTTAACCTTACTGTAATGTAATAGATTATATAAAATTATTATGCTCTAAGAATTTTTTTATTATTACTAAGTTTTTTTTCATATTTCTAATGTATTTTCTATGCTTTTGTGAGAAGTACTGTACCTATAAATGTAATTATTTTTTGTCCTTAAAATGATCAGATTTTAGACATTTTTATTAGATTCTTATTTATGTAATAATTTATTATGCCTGTTAACATAATCAAAGTAGTTATACTTTGCTTTGGATAATGGGAAAAAAAAATCCGGATTTTATGGGAGCAGAAATACGGGGAATTAAAACCCAAAGGTATGTAAAATGAATTATACATTTATCCAATTTTACTTAACATGTATTAATATTTTATTCATGCTAATTACAGCTCTTCTGTTTGTAGACATAGACAAGTCAAATAAATATACATATATCATATACACATATTTGTAGTAGCATCGCTTTTTATAAATAGAGATAGATGTAATATATTATAATAAAAATTAGAGGAGGTATTTATTATGAGACCGGGACCTTTAGCCCTCGTGTTGCAAAAAGTACACCGTAGCGCTCCAAAACCAAACCCAAACAATTCTTAAGTATTTCAAATTTGATGAAAAGAAATTTAAAATATTTAAAAGGCTTTACTTAATTATTTATGCTTTTTTAAATAGCAATACAATTTTATTGCCTTTAATATTAATGTTAAATTAAAAAATGTATAAAGTTTCTGAAATTAAATTTAATTTTTAAAGTAATATCATTATAAGTATTTTAAAAATATTATATACTTTTTTCAAATTAGTCACCAATTTAACCGAAAAATATCACTGTGAATTGATACACATAAGAAAGTATGCATCTCTGAAGAAAATATTTATAATACCTTGAAAATACATAATCTTCCCCTCCCCCGAGTTAATTATTAGATAATTACATGGTTTAGATATTTATGTTTTATGATATTTGTATGCTTTATCAAACATTTATTGTACTTGAACTCTGTGATAATACTCGAAAATTAGTAGTTTTAAAAGTTAAATAGCACTGGTTAATCAACAGTCCTTTTAAAGGTATAGATGTATTTTTATATACTTTAATTGTTCTAAATTAGTAATATTTAAACAAAAGCAAGCATTTATTTACCGAAAAATGGTCTTCACAAACCCATAGAGATTATTTATATGATAATATGGGGTTTAATTTCTCATCCCTTTTCATCGCAGTTCTCCAGATTTTACGTGTATGTAGGTCTTTCAGAATGCTGAAAAATATCTTCTCATTGCAATTATTTGTTGTATTTTTACAGAGTGGCACAATACAATATTTATAATATGATTTTTTGATGCCAGACATAATAAAAAAATTTCTATTATATGCGATACTTTACACAGAAACAAATTTAAAAGTCGCCTTTTAACATGTAAACAGCATAGGCGTTCGGTGTCAACGTGAAGGATGACGTCACAAACTCCGCGGAGGAAAAGTATCGTTTTTGAGAGACGTTAAAGAGTCCGTTATAAAACCCATTAGAAATCACTAATTAGGCCCCCAAATGAAGGAAAAATTGCTACTGTCCTGCTTACTTTTTTGTCTTCTATCATTTAAAATTAAAATTAGAAAACGTGGAAATTCTTCATTCCGCTGAGAAATGTACCCGCACACAATGTGTTAAGTAACTACCTTTTAGAAATTTAAAACACACGATTGTAATTTTTTTAAATCAATGTCATTCTTGCATAAAAGCCTGTACATTAATCTACATTTTAACACAATATTCACCAATATAAAGGAATTTGTAGCATCATGTAACCAGTTTTTGAATTTAATCACCAAGGAAATCTGCCGTCTGGCTACGCACATTTGAAACACTTGTTTTTGTGCCCCTCAGTTAATATTTTCTGTCCCCATAAGGAAATGTGGACTTATATAATCGTAAATTTCTCTCACAATGGGGACTAAAAATGTTGAATAGGAGGGGAAGAGGACAAGCAAGCTGGAAGCTATTGAGTGAGTAGCCAGACGGTAAATATCAAAAGACGAAATTTAAAAGCTAGTTCTACGATACTAAGTGACTTAAAATTGTGGTAAATTATACTAAAAAATATTAAAATACAGGTACACTTTCATGTAAAAAGAAAACTGTTAAAAATGCACATTTGGGCGTATTTAATTGAAAACGGTACTTAAAAAAGTCGCCTCGCACATTTGTTTTGAAATACATTTGAAAAATACAGGAGAAAATCTAAATATTGTACTAGTTTGAAAAAATAATTTCATAATATTTTTCTTTGCAATATGTGATTGCAAGGGCTAAAAAGCATAGTCATTACACAAATGAGACGTCAAAGATAACAGAATTTTCGCTCAGTGTAATCGCAAACTTTTCTTATCTCTCATTTTTATTTTATTTGATATATATATATCACCTCTTTGATAAATATCTTTTCGAAGGATTTTGTTTTTAGTCATTCACTACAGCGAATATCATGTGGACGATTACACTTTTAGCTGTTGCAATAGGACTATGGCTGTTGTGAGTACTTTTTCTGGTTTGTTTATACTATCTAAATAGGAGGTTTTCAACCTTTTTGGTTGACGGCATTCTAGAAATATCTGATGTTATTTTCAGCATACCTAAAATAATATCAAATAAAACTCAGGAAAAGTCAATTCGAAAAAAAATAAACTACTGAGGTAATTACATCGACGATTATGCTTTTAGCTGTTGTAATAGGACTATGGCTGTTGTGAGCACTTTTTTCTGGTTTGTTTATACTATCTAAATGAGGTTCTCAACCTTATTGGTTGATGGTACTCTAAAAATATTTGAAGTTATTTTCAGCATACCTAAAATAATATCAAATAAAACGCAGGAAAAGTAAATTTGAAAATAATTTTTAAGAAACTATTGAGGTAATTACAAATACATTTTCAAATTAACAAAACGAATGTGTTGTGCAGCTATCATAACTATAATATTTATGTATTTCGGACCTATGTTCAGTAATCCACTTTACAAAAATATAGAGATAGGCCTCATAATGCCCCAGGCTAGGTTTGGCGCGCTACGGTCTACTGCTTTGACACACGAGAGCTAATGAGACTTGGAACTACCGCTTAAAGCCGATACAGTATGGCTACAAACATCGGAATTACAGCTCGCAAATTCCAGTACCGAAAAGCAGCGCCCTACCAATCAGTCATCAGTTATTAACCCATTAAACGATCAGAGGTGTATTTTTTTACCCCAAATCCCACGACTTTCATTTTATAGGATTTTTTGTTTCCTTTACTGCTATTGTCTTATTACCTATCTAGAAAAGTAAAAATTAAGAGTCTTACTTCGACATATCTTTATAACAGCGACTAGAAATCCGTTCTCGAATTAAAACACTGAATAGGAAAAAATTGCTTAGTGTACTTGCAGATAAAATATCAGAAACAAAGATTTTGAAGCTGTCTGCTTCAAAGATGCCTGCTTTTAAAGGCGAAATCAAAACTCATAATGCGAAAAGAAAGCATGACACCTAATGGCAGGGACAAAGAAAAAGTAACACACTTGAAATGATAATGTACCGAGGTACTTTCCCACGATGGTCCGCACTTGCATGCACAGCCGTGGGAGAGATTTACTAGAGGAATTTAGGACTCCAATTGTGCACGTCTAGTTTAGGGACTCCCGCAGAGAAGGTATAGATCACGAAATGGTAGCGTAACGGTCAAGCTTGCACAGAGATGTAACCGTGAGTTATGGGAGCAGGGGCTAAAAAATGTCAGCTTGCACAAAAGGGGCTAATTTAATGAGCCCACCTGCACTCCCGAAGGGGGTGCAGATGTGGGAAAATTTCACGAAACAGGCGATTGGAAAGGAAGAAAAAGGGGCGTTAAAACCGAGGTGAGGAGTTGGGAAACGAAGTTAAGAAGAGGAGTTGAAGTCGGGAATGAAGAGAAGTGGGACATCAAATCCTAAAACCCGCTCACCAGCACCGACTCGTCCCGTGCACCCGAACACCCGCACCGACTCACCGCATTAGGAAAGCCCCTGCCTGATCCTTTGGACCCACTGAAGGACCGACACATCGCGTGAGGAAAGCCCCTGCCTGCTCCCCTGTGCCTTTAATGGAGGTAAAGATAAAATAATATTTACAGTCACTTAGGCATACATTAATAATTTAACCTTGTAATTAAGTAATTACGCATTATAAAGAGAATTGGAATAATTATGGTGTAAATATAATACATTAATAATTGATGATTATGATATATGATCACCAAGAATCAATTTGTAAATGAATGTACAGAATAAATGTCTGAATCTCAATATAAAGTATTATATTCTTACTGTATTTCCCCTTTGTAACCGAACACTGGTGTTAAGGTTGTAAGTACATTACAACAGATAATATAGTAAAAGAAGTTAAAAACAATATGGTCCAAGATATATGAAAAACTAACGATACAATGCCAAGTGACTTTAACTATTTACTAAAAATCCTCACTGCCAACTTGAAAATCTCTCGCGGCACACAGGTTCAAAATCACTGATCTAAATGCAAAGCACAAATACAATACACATAAAACACACTAGTACTACAACAACTATAAAATATTTACATTCATTCATTATTAATATCCTCCATATATTTAAATAAATATTAGTTACAAAAAATGAATGTAAGCATGGAAGTACGGTATAAAGTTATAGCGTATTCAGTAAGATTTATCGAAAATACAAGTATTTATATGCATTATCATAGTTGTAAAAATGTCAATAATTCTGCTTTCTTTTTAAAAGAATATATCGAGTCTAAGTAAGTAGTCATTCTTCGTTTATGAGGTAAAATGTTCCAAAGATTTAGTTTATTTATTTTAGAATACAGAGGCTGTTCCCACATTTTTTAGACGATGTATATTGTAGTCACAAAATTAAATTACATAAAATTCTTGTGTTTGAAATGTTCTGTTTGATATCCCTTATTCTGAACTATCTCGCGACACCGTAATTTTCAGGATAATAATGCCTTTTGAAGCATCAGAAGAGGTATTCTATCACATTCCTCCTGAACAGCTTTCCAGTGTCCTGTAAATTTTGTGGGACGACGTTTGGATAATGCAGATTTTAAATGTCCGGAAGCACAAAAATCCATAGGTGATACATCAGGAGATTTAGTAGGGATATCAGTGAAGGGTATGGCCTTGATATCGGTTTTTTGTTCCATTTCTTTTAGGAAATTTACAGTGGATTTTGATGTGCGACTGTTAGCTTTGTCTTGATGGAGTTCCACAGATTGATGGCATTACGGTTAAAGCGATGGTATTTCATTCAGAAAAATTGGCTATAAAATATATTCCTTATAGTATTTGGAGTTAATCTTGCATTTTTTTAAACTCTCTTTATTTTTAACTTGCCATTATATGAAAAACCAGCAAGAATCATGAATCCCTTAGAAAAAACTTTCTTCCGATTCTTTGAACTATGTACTTAATTTTTTTTTCTCCCAACAAAAAAAGATAATAAATGGATCTTTTTTTGTTACAGTCATTTAAACACACCCATGATTCATCTATTGGGACAATTATTTTCCATTTTTCTTTGGATAAATGTTTATTATACAGAATTCTGCATAGTGTCTTGCGTTTAGCGATATGCTTTAGAGAAAGACGATGCACATTGCGTTTTTTCGCTTTCTTAAGATTTAAATCAATGTTTATCATTTTGTTTACAGTGGACACCGAGTATTTTAATGATTTTGCAACTATCCTTTAAAAAAGGGGATTTTCTTTTAACATTAAACAACTCACCTTTGAAATAGTCGAAGATGTTCGTTTTTTCCTTGGATACTTGTGTGGAATTTTTGTCCCACTTGAGGCTCCAATTTGACGTTTTTTCCTTTCTTTTTGACGATATTACCTATCGACCCTTTAGATATTACAAAACCACGAGTCTCCCATCGTTTTTGGATAACGGAATATGCATACTTCTCTTCGGAAAGAGCATAGCCTTCGATCCACTTCTTCGTTAAAAATGCCATTTTGAATAAAAACAAACCTCTTATCCTCAGACCATAATTTTGACTTTTAAAAACATAGTACAACTGCAGTAATTTATTTTGCAACAAAAGATTTTTTAATACCGCTAACCAAAATCGTCTAAAATATGGGCGAACAGCCTCTGAACACATCTGCTGAGCATCACGGTTTCGATTTCAGATTCTAATTAGCGAGTTACAGGAAAAAAATTGATTCATCTACATTATTACAACCAGGAAGTTAAGTTTTCATAAAAATGATGAAATTTTGAAGTTTACAGTACAAATCACGAGCTTTGTTAAAGCTCAAAATATGTGATATCTAATTTTAATAATATCGGAATGCTGACTAAATATTTTATTTTCTCTGCATTCCATTTAAGTGTGTGTAGCATAGGAAAGAAAAATAATTTAATGCTAAAACATGAACAAAGCTTCTATTTAAGTATAAACAGAAAAATGTAAAAAATATTTTCTTTAGAGAACGTGATATAGCTTTTACTTTTACGAATAGCTTGTTGCTTGGTGAAGAGACCTAGAGACTCCCATCCTATTGATACTTCAACTGCATGATACAGTATCTCCACCATTTTTATATCATGTGGTAACTTTGCTTCTCACAACGTCACCTAAATTGTATAACCGGACGACGACAAAACAGGATAGGTGTTGTCTTTCGGTATCCGAATCCATTTGTCAAATCTTGCTGATGATATGCATATTTGTAGCCTTATAAATTGGCTCTAAAGAGTAGATCCTGGTCTCATCATTTGTTTAATAGCAAAAAAGTAAACAGTAACTTATCTCAACTGCATGAGAAAAAAAATCAACGTGATTGTTCAAGAAGTGAATCTTTAGGGCCATCAAATATCTTAACTTTTTGAGCATTTCCTGAATGTTAGAAATATAATGTGGGTCCTTTTTGCCGTCCTAAAACTTAGAAACAACTTCATTGAATAATATCCTATTATTTTAAGTACTAGCATATAGCCCGTCATATGACGGGATCAGTAAAATTTTTAATTTTCTAGAATTGTAAAGTACCCTATAAGGCAGGTAAAAAAAATGGTTTGTTTTTTGGCTGAGAATTATCTGGTACACGCTCAATAATTTGTTTATCTTTACTGACCGCATGTTAGTTGCCAACTTTAATTTATCTTGCCATATTACGTGATAGGATGGAGAGCAGAGGTTTTAATATTGACAGTGATTATTTGGCGGTATATATGAATGATGTCCAAAATTTAGCGAATCGATTGCAAACCGTGTTGTATAAAAAACAAACACACAAACGAACAAACTTCTTAATTTTCAAAGATATATAATTTAAACGCTAGATATTTATTAGTTCATGAAATAGACTCCTAGACTTTTATGAAAAGAATTTGTTAATACCGGTAATAAAATTTTCATTGCAACAAAAAATAATCGATGATTAAATTTAAAATTAGCACATATGTATCTAATCTATTATTTAGTACAAATATAAAAGAAAATTATTTACGTAACATCTAAGTTCAGTGATAACACGTATAAAAATAATGACAATGATGTTTAAATAACTTAAAATAAGAAATGATTAAAGGAATGACGTCATAAGGTTAGAAAAAAATGTTACTTTTACCTATGTATTATGTGATAAATTGATAAATTTAATGTTCTGTTCTTAACCGGGGACAACAGAGCTTGAAATAATGGCATTAACCCCTTAAAGCATTTGCCCGTGTCTGACACGGGCAAAATTCAAAATAAACATGCAATCACATTATTTACACTTTGTTTGAGTAACAATTTTTTTATAACTTTTAACTCTTTTTCCACTGTAGTCACCCCCTCCCCTAGATCTAAAATTGCAAAAAATAATTTATTCTATACCTATATATTTTTTTCAGTCATAAAATATATCATTTTTTATCAGTTTTTCCGAAAAAAATTCGTGCTTTAAGGGGTTAAACACTCGAAAAGGGGGGAAGGGGTGGATTTCGAACGTTTTCGAACTAGCTTTGAATTTTGCTAACCCTAACTCATCAAAAATACAATACGGATGCCTCTATCCATTCCAGGCACAATCGCTTCATAAGTTCGCAGACAGACGGACATATGGACAGACAACTTAGGCTATTATCATATAGGGGATTTTTGATTCAAAACTGTAATCGGATATCATTTTTAGATGCTTACAATTACACTTTATCGAATTTTGCTTCAGACAGATGAGGAATGTATTAACAGACACAGTTCAAGCATTGCCCGACTTTGGTTTGGACTTCATAAATTATTTCATAAGTCTTATCGTGTGTCGAGGTGGTAACGTCTAAATTATGGTGTTGAATTCTCAAAATTTAATTTCTACAACTATTGTGTGTTGAAATGTGAAAATATGGTGATTGATACATTTATCTTATTGCCATTTCGGATTCTGCTCATTTCAATCTTTTAAGTCTGACTTTTTTGTACTCCAGCAAGTTTAATGCCTTCTCCAAATGGTCCCTTCTGCAAATTTTAATATAATCTTTTTCTATTATATTTACAGGTACCGAAAGAGACACTTTTCATATTTCAAAAACTTGGGTATACCTGGTCCAGAACCTAATATATTATTTGGAAATCTGTATGAAACTCATAAAAAGGTAAGTAAATTTGATGCCCTAAATGTTAAATTCCCAAATTTGTATTTTATAATTCGATTATGAGATGATTATAAATTGCTAGCATATAGGCCGTCATATGTCGGTATCAGTAAAATTTTTAATTTTCCAGAATTGTAAAGTACCTTCTAAGGCAGGTTAAAAAAATGGTTTGTTGTTTGGCTGAGAATTATCTGGTACAAGCTCAATAATTTGTTTATCTTTACTGACCGCATGTTAGTCGCAAATTTTAATTTATCTTGTCATATTACATGATAGGATGGAGAGCAGAAATTTTAACATTGACAGTAATTATTTGTATATATTAACGATGTCCAAAATTTAGTGAATTGATTACAAACCATGTGGTTATGTATAAAAAACAAACACACACACGAACAATCTTCTTAATTTTCAAAGATATATAACTTAAATGCTAGATATTTATTAGTCCCTGAAATAGACTCCTAGACTTTTATGAAAATAATTTGTTGTTAATGCTGGTGATAAAATTTTCATTGTAACAAAATATAATCGATGATTAAATTTAAAATTAGCGCATATGTACTTAATCTATTATTTAATACAAATATAAAAGAAAATTATTTATGTAATATAGTGATAAAATGTATAAAAATAATGCAGACGATATTTAAATAATCCCCTATATAATAATAGCCTAAGTCATCTGTCCGTCATTCCTCGGATTTTTGAAGCGGTTGGACCTGGAATGGATAGACGCCATATTGGATTCTTCATGAGTTAGGGTTAGCAAAATTCAAAGCGAGATCAAAAACGTTTGAAATCCACTCCTTCCCCCCTTTTTCGAACGTTTAATGCCATTATTTCAAGGTCTATTTTCCCCGGTTAAAAGTAAGCGATGATTGAATTCCAATTTACCACATTATTAGTAGATGAAAAAAATATTTTTTTTTCTAGCATTATGACGTCATTCCTTTAACCATCTCATTTAATCCTTTCTTTTTTTTTAAATTATTTAAATATCGTCTGCATTATTTTCATACGTTTTATTACGGAACTCAGATATGACGTAATTGATTTTCTTTTATATTTGGCTTAAATAATAGATTAGGTACACATATGTGGTAATTTTAAATTTAATCATTGATTATTTTTTGTTGCAATGAAAATTTTATCACCCGTAGGAAAAACAAATTCTTTTTACAAAAGCCTAGGAGTCTATTTCACGGACTAATAAATATCTAGCGCTTAAGTTATATATGTTTGAAAATTAAGAAGTTTGTGTGTTTGCCTTTTATACATAACCACACAGTTTGCAATCGATTCTCTAAATTTTGGACGTCATTCATTTATACCACCAAATAATCACTGTCAATATTAAAACCTATGCTGTTTATCCTATCTCGTAATATGACAATATAAATTAAGCTTGGCAACTAACATGCGGTCAGTAAAGATAAACAAATTATCGAGCGTGTATCAGATAGTTCTCAGCCAAAAAACAATCCATTTTTTTAAATCTGCCTTATAGGGTATTTTACAATTCTGGAAAATTAAAAATTTTACTGATCCCGTCATATGACGGGCTATATGCTAGTTTAAAAGAAGAAATGATTAAAGGCGATGGTGAAAGAATTGATAAATATTATATACAATGTTAGAAAAAATATTACTTTTACCTATTTATGTGATAAATTGATAAATTTAATGTTCTGCTTTAACCGGGGGCATCAGAGCTTGAACGAATGGCATTAAACACTCGAAGAGGGGGAAAGGAGTGGATTTCTAACGTTTTCGAACTTTCTTTGAATTTTGCTAACCCTAACTCATCAAAAATACAATATGGATTCCTCTATCCATTCCAGGTACAACTGCTTCATAAATTCGCGGACAGACGGACAGATGGACAGACAACTTAGGCTATTATTATATAGGGGATTTATCGCTTTTATAAGACAGCAAAATAAAGGAAAAGTTGTACAGAAATATACTACCATGGTGTAAATGGGGCATCTTATACAAAAGTTTGTAAATAAAGTGGTTATTGAAATCAATGAGATAAATGAGTACTAAATTCTAATAGCAGTCCATTGGGGGATAGTTAGTTTTGTATATTTTAGCATTAGAACAAGCCTAAATAAATAATTTTCTTTTAAAAATATTATCATTTGCCACAAACAGGAAGATGTTATATCGAGTAAATAATACTGCTGCCATTTTATAATTTTTGCTGAACATTCTATTGCCCTAAATTTGAAGTATAAAATATTAAAATGGTAATAGCATAAGAGATTTATATACAATATGCTATTACACCTAGGGATTTAGTATAAAATTTGACAATAATTAAACTTTGAGTATTGACAAAAAGTAAAGTAGTAAAAGTATTGACAGAAGTATTGACTTGAGTAAAAGTATTGACATTAACAGTGTATCACTTTGTACTCATTAGGATCCAATCCAGTGCCATAAAGAATGGATTCAAAAATACGGAAAAGTTCTTGGGTAAGAAAATGGAAATTTTATATTTTTACTCTTCAATATTTTATATAGGAATTAATGAAGTAATCATGTTTCTAAAACACGCTCAAGTTGAAGGTAACACGTTAAGCGGCTCAATAGATCATTATGATACGAGGCGTATCCAGAAGTTTCCCGATGTTTTCCCCTCTAAAGTAAACGTAATTAGCAGTGTCAATTGCGTGTGCATAACAGATCTATGACGTATTAATCATATGTCATCTGGACAAGTTCCGATTCATGCCAGTAGCTGGGTAGTAGCGGTCCGAAATGGAAACTCTAATTCCTTCTCCCGCCTGAAATGTTCGGTCGGTGATCTTGAATGCACAATGTATTGCACCAATTGAAATTCATCGTCAGCTCTGTCAGGTCTATGAGTCCAAACTGACACCCGAACACAAAATTCAACGCTTAGGAGCAGCAGTGACATTTCTGCTACGGTATCATGATGATGGCGACAAGTTCCTCGACAGGATCGTCACGGGCAATGAGACTCAGATTTCGCACTTTATCCCAGAAACCAAGCAGCAGTCAATGCATTGACATCATACTGGATCTTCGTTCAGGACCAAATTCAAACAGACGCTGTTGATACGGACAGGGATGTTCATGGTATTCTGGGACAGGAAGGCTGATTCCGTTCACAGGCGGCAGAGTTCTACTCCACAGGTATTCAAAAGTTGATCCCAAAATACGACAAGTGTCTCAGTTCTGATGGTGGCTATGTTGAAAAATAGCTGAAACATTGCTGTACTTGCTGCCAATAAATATGTCAGTGAAAGTGTGAGTTCTTTTTTTCTTTTAAATAGGGAAAGTTACTTTCTGGATGCTCCTCGTAGTATATAAAAATACAAAGAAACTATTAATAAAAACAAATAAAACTTAATTGTTAACAGGTTGACTGACACTCATTTTTATACCATCCGCTGACTCCAAACACTAAGATGGAAGTTGTAGTGACAATAATATTACTGCCTTCTTGAGCTCGCCAAGCTTAAAGGCGGTTACACAGAGTGTGGCATTGTTTGTCGTACTCGTATATAATAAAATTATTAGTCGGTTTATTTAAGACTATTTCTAATCACTAAACGAATGATAAACAGGAGGCATATTACAATAAAAAGAGGCCTTTTACGACTTGAAGAATCTAAAATAAATGTTAAAAGTTGACCGAAGGTGTACTAGAAATTCAGAGGAATGGAGAGCGGCTTTAGTAGGGATGGCAATCTGGAAATTCTAGAATTTAAAATTTTGGAAAAAAATCTGGAATGATACATTTAGGGAATCACCCAAGAAAATTGTTGATAATACAGTCGAACTCGTTTATAACGAGCACAAAGGGACCGTAAAATTTACTCGTTAAATCCGTGTACTCGTAATAAACGGGTCCTTAAAGCAGGCGTGCAACCAAAAGGGGGGGGCTTGGGAGGTCAAATGATTGAGTTTATTTAAAATTTAATTAATACTTACTTTAATTACATTAATTAATTTAATTAAATACTTTTCTTTATTTAATGACAGTTAACTCCCCCCCCCATCAGCGAAAAATTTCTAGTTGCGCTACAGTCGTAAAGGAAAGAAACAATAAACGTAAAGAAAAATCTTCTGTGGTCGGTACATCTGAGGTCATCAGTTCGTCGTCGATGGATACATAATTTTGAAATTCTTCTTTGGTCATTTTCAAATTTGCAGTTTGTCTGAAACTGTCAACTTAATTTTCTTCAGTGGATTGACCGTCTTGACAACTCTCCAATCCAGCCTTATGGAAACACTTGATGATGCATGTTAATGTGACATTTTCCCATGCATCGTTCATCAAACGTATCGCTTCCAGTATGTTGACATTGGTATTTGATGCTATTCCACTTCTATCTCTTCGGTCCAGGATCCTCAAATCAGTTGCTTACGGAAGTGGCTCTTGAAACTTATGACTCCTTGTTCCATAGGCTGGATAACAAATGTAGAATTTGGTTGCAAAAATTCAATTGCACCGGATTTGTGAACCCTGTTTATTGACATTGGAATGCTGGTGGAATTTTTCCCTACAAAAGTATTAAAGAGAAGAGAAAAAAAAGTTAAGACAGAAAGACTAGAAAGATGAGAAAAAAGAATGCAAGTCAGAAAAATATTGCTCGCTAAAACCAGGTCTTGCTCGTTAAAAGCGACTTCTGTTCCATAGACTTAACATTGATCCAACCAAATATTCTCGCTTCCCTCGGTAAATCCGAGTTCTCGTTAAATCCGAGCTCGTTATAAACGAGTTCGACTGTATAAATACATATATTTTTAAAATCAAACAATATAATTTAATAATACAAAAGAGGAATATTAATATGCTGAAAATAATCGTTATCACGTAGAATATATTTTTAAAAATGAAATTACATACTGAGAGCAGCAATGGGGAATGGTTGCATGTCGGACATTTGTATTATCCAATATACAACACTGATACACCATTGTAGAAAAGACAATTTACCCCTTTTCTCTAACAGAATAAAAGAACTGAAATACTTAAAATTAAAGCAAACTAAAATTAATTCTTTCTTTAAAAATGTATAAACATGAAAAATAAATAAATTCAATAATAATATTTTTAGTATGTATTATGTATTGCAAGAAACTATCGTTTACCCATTACTTCTATCCAGAGATTCATTACGTAATAAAACACATAATGCCGTAAAGTTTTTCCTTTTAATGTCGTAAAACGACATATAAAGGAAAAGACGTATGAAAAGATGAAATTTTAATAAACGATTGTTGTTATTGCAAATTTATGCAAAGTAATGATTTTAAAGATGTATAGTGGAGTAGTACATCATTACATAGTATACTGAAAGCAGAATAACTAAATTTTAAAATTAAGTATGAAACTGAAAAAAATTGTATTTATATTGCATATCTTGGTTAGTATTTATGCTTTTTATGGGTATACAGACATTTAATTAGAAAACTTTTTATTGTCTCCAGACGTGTTGATAGTTTGTAATTATGAAGTACAATGGTATGAATCGAATTAAGTGCACTAAATGTTTTTCGTTAATGCTTTGACATAAAAAATAAGTTTGAAAATCTTCAACAGAGGCTCCAACAAAAAAATTGCTGCAAAAAAAGAGAAAACAACATTTAACTGAACTTTTGCGATAACTTAATGATTAGGACGCTATTTTGCGGTATCGGAGTTCATGGGTTCAAATCCCTTTTATGGCATGGATATTTTTAGATGTTCGGAATCGGCTTTTAAAAGTAGGTTCCGGCTTCCTTAGTCCTCGTCTAACAAAGCAGTAAACCGCAGCGCTTAAAACCAACGAAACTAAACCTTCACATCGTACAAACGTAAGACATCATTACAAGTGATAAAAATTTGTATAAATGCAAATGAATTATAATGAGAAAAGTATAAATGGTGCTTCATAGTATTCTTTTGCTGCGACAGTTAGTTACATTGAAATAATTGCTGCCTCAAAAATACAACTTCATTTTAGCTTTCTATTTTTCGTTCTCTTAAGCCTTAGTACATGGCATTCTTTTTCAAAGGGGGGGGGGATCTTTTTCTCCAATAAAAAGGCGAGTTTTAGTTTCATGAGAATCATAGAGTTCAGCCGCTAAGTTAACACATTGTATGCGGGACACGTACTAGTACGTTTTCTGACGATTGATACTTGAGCGCGGAAACTTACTAGTAAGTTTTCTGATGACTGACACTTGAGCGCGGGTCACATACTAGTACGGGTTAGTGTAGCAACATGGTTTGTTTGTGGGTACAAAAATAACAGTTTATACAGCAAAATGAAGCCGAATCTTCTTGTATACTACATAGATTCTGGGAAAATTTAGACAAATAAAAACTAGTTTATACACCAGTCGATGCGGAACTACAGAACTGGAAGATTGATTTAAAAATCAATTTAGATTTAAAATTAACTTTTTATTTATCCTTGCGAAAATGATATTATATATATGTGTATTTATATATTATACATGTATTCATATTTATCTATATATATTTGCTTATTTCTCTTTTTATATATTTCAATATAAAATACGAAAAACTGGTTAAAAAATTAAATAATTTTTGATCTATTGAGATTTAACTGAATAACTAAATATACGCGCAAAACGCCCGTTTCCGGTACAATTCCGCTGCGAAATGTACCTGCACACAATGTGTTAATAATTATGTGTCTGCTGTTCAAAATCATCGTGGAAAATGAAGGGATACCTTACAGATGAAAGCGTATCTTTTTTAAAAAAAGACAACAATATTTTATAAAATTTCATCCTTTACATGTTTCATAATTCTATATTTTTTAAGTATTCATAATTAAGATTCTGTTGATTAATTTTAAAAATGGGACTTAATTTGAAACAAGTTCATTATTTACTCTTTACTCTGAACAGCTATTTCTATGGAACAAAACCCACTCTGTTAATTACCGATGTGGAGCTACTTAAGAAGATTCAGGTCTCTGACTTCCATAAATTTATAAACAGACCGGTAAGTTGCAAAATCTTCCTTTATGTAACAGGATTTAATCCTCAAAAGCTTTTAGTGAAATGCAAAAAGTATAACCATTACAAATGTATTCAAAATGTTAAATGAATCCTCAATGCTTTGTTTTCAAATATAAGAAAACTAATTTTTCCTTTTCGAAATATGCTTTACGTAATTATAATACAATATAAAATCACTTGTACTAATTTTAAAAGTTATTATTACTTTTCTTTACCCATTTTGCCTAATGCGTCTATACTTTATGTTTGTTTATTATGGGATAAATTTCTTCCTTGACTACAGTATTACAGTAGTTCATAGTTAGTAAAATATTTCTCTCTTAGAAGGAATGTAAAATTTTCTGTTTTATTAGAAAAAATGCTGTCTTCAACGCTTTTAATTTTCCCCTAATAAAAAAACCATTTAAATGTATTTTTTTCTGCGATCATGAGATAAAATTTTACATAAAACTTTCTTACGAATTATTTTTAAAAATTGATTAAAAATATAATTTAAGACTCGCTCAAAAAATTAAAAGATTTAAAATAATGAATAAGGATTTGAAAAAATAAAAATAAGTATATTTCTTTGAAACTTTAAACTGCTCATTTTTCATCATTTGTATAAGCATGCAAAGAAAAAAATTATTGTAAATGTTTCTAATGCTGTTAAGAATATAATTTATGTAATAATTAAAAATATATTTGTATTATTATCTTTAATTTGAATTATGGTTTTGTGGTGATTAGTAATCAGTACAGTTTATAACCCCTTTTTATAAAAGATTTTTTATATGCCTCCTCCTTGATAATTTAACCGAATGGGTAGGGCATCGCTCTTTGGGAACAGAGTTCTTTGGCTCGAATTCTATTGCTGGCACGGATTATCGGTTCGGAATCGGCTTTACAAAGCAGGTACCGGTCTCATTAACCCTCGTGTAGCAAAATAGTACAGCGTAGATCTCCAAACCAAACTAAAACTTTAAAAAATTACTAAAATAAAAGGTTGATAGTGACCTAAATCATGATACTGATATTTTTCAGTGGCGGACTAAAGCTACAGCGGGCCCTAGGCAATATTGTAATTTCGGGCCTAAATTTAAGCCATGACACATACTTTGGTTTTGGTGGTTTGGTTTTAAAGCATATAGTATGTAGTTCTATTTAATTATCGGATTCTAAGAAAAAAAAGGAAAATAATAATATACATGTACAAAAATTAAATAAACATAATTTAGTAAAACAAACATAAACATAATTTATTAAAACAAACAATAATTTTGAAACGAATATACCCAGATTGATTAGTTATATTGCCCTTTTTCTCATTTTTAATTCTGAAAACTGGTCAATTAGTTTGTCATAATTAATAGAGTTATTTAATAACTCTTTTTCTACATAAAATAATGATAAACGATTTAATTTTTGTTGGCCTAATGTGGATCTTAATTTTTTTTTATTCTGGCCATTGCTGAGAATGATCTTTGATAGCCTGCATTGCTTATTGGAAGGGTTAAATAAATTCTCAGAATTAGGTTTATTAGAGAATGTTGGAATGGTATTAGAGAATGTTGCAATAGTATTGTTTTCTTGAATAAATGACCCTATAGATGCGGGCAAAACAATATTTTCTTTACTTATAAAAGTCTTAAATTGTAATACTTCATTTTTCAGTTCTGCTAGGTTTAAATCTTATCCATAACATTTTAATTCCTCTATTGAAGAGTCACTAACATCACTATCAGGAAAAATTGTTTTGTATCCCTCAGATCTTTTTTAATGTAAAGAATCGCATAGAACAAAAAGAATATTAACTTTAAAATGTGTTTTGCCACTGAATCTTATTTCATGTTCTGGAATTTTGCCTAAGATGCAATACGTTCAGGAGACACTGATTTTTAATAGCTACTTTTGACTTTTTAAACTCGTGATGACGTCATAATAAAGGCTTGATAAGCACGAGACTCGATAGTGTTTACCAGGGCTTCGAACCGTAATTTTTTTTGTTCCGGTTTTCGTTCCGGTTCAACTAAAAAATTAATATCGGTTCAGTTCCGGTTTTCGCTCCGCCAAAAATAACCGTTTTCGTTTCAGTTCCAAATGAATAATTTCATTTTATGTATATTCTTATTTGTACTAAAAATATAATTCTATCATAAACAAAAAATATAATTCTATCAAAATTTAGAAGATTTTATTCTTTTTTTAATTGGTACACTATGTGAATTGATACAAACAGCAGGCCTAATGAAATACTACTATTACGAAATATTTGAATCGCCGCCATTACCAAACACCCATTTGATGCGCAGAAGATTTGATAGATGCTTCATGCCACGTCACTTAGGGCCTCTCCTGTCTATTTACTCCTCCCTGATCTAAACAGTCTATACAAACATCCGTGGATGATCGCATGCTGAGATGTGAAAAATAAAATATAACTCGATATTTTTCTTAAAAAATCATCTATACTTCTAGTTTAATCAACTGAATTAAATATGTCTTCTACAAGTAGTTTCATGCGAAACTGAAACAGAAAAATACTAGTGAATATCAAAATAGGAAATCGAGAAGCAGTATACATGTAATGATAATTATAAAGTTGAAGTTAAATTAGAAAATATTGATAAGTTGGTAACAGTAACAAAATGACTGAAAGATATATCGAACCGAAATAAACCGATATTTTTTTCGGTTCAGTTCCGGTTTTCGTTCCGACCAAAATAACGGTTTTTTCAGGTTTTCGGTTTTCGGTTCAGTTCCGGTTCGAAGCCCTGATTTACACACATCGACACTCGCGGACGTGGATGCATAAGCACGGGAACGCTCGTCCTCACTTGTCGACTTTATCAATCAACGATTCTGAATAATTTGGATACGTTTCAGCAATAATTATAGATATCACGTTTTTCTGTTAAATAAAAATAAAAATTAAAAACCAAATTTTCGGGCCCGAAAATTGCGGATCATAGGCACGTGCCTAGGTTGCCTAGGCCTTAGTCCGCCCCTGATATTTTTACAAATGTCCTACAGTATGTCTGTAGAGAAAGAGGAACTCGAAAAAATACATCCCTGAATTTATTTATGCATATTTTTGAAGTGCATGAATTCATAATCCAATTAATACGCGAATCGTTTTTTTCCCTTTATATATTGGTGAAAATCTTAAATGTATGTTAGTATGGACTTTTGAGAAGTAAAAATGAGTA
This sequence comes from Pardosa pseudoannulata, assembly GCA_032207245.1. Taxonomy (NCBI): domain Eukaryota; kingdom Metazoa; phylum Arthropoda; class Arachnida; order Araneae; family Lycosidae; genus Pardosa; species Pardosa pseudoannulata. The sequence continues at coordinate 122,738,486 of CM063502.1, read as the reverse complement.
AGGGAAAGGGAAGTTTAAGCAACTTTGAATATTACAAAGCCTGTTCACATTAGCGATGAGCTAAGATTTTAAAAATCACAGGATGCTATTTCTAAATGAACTTCGAGAAAAGAGATTTTTATTTGCTTTCATATCTACACACAGTACTGTAAAGTGAAATTTTATAATAGATACAGCTAGAGCTGATTCTGACCTATTGGGCGGCCACAAGGTAATACTTGGCCACTCCCTATTAATATGGATTCCTAGAAGATTCACAATTTAGCCCTATGTGTAGAAGTCTACTATTATGCTTATATGAATGCTCCATATAATTGACTAAGGATTAAAAAAGTAATATATATATATATATATATATATATATATATATATATATATATATATATATATATATATATATTCCAGAGGTATCTTTTGGAAACTTAGAGGACATTGCGATCCCTAACCTATTTCACGTGCTCCAGCCGCCATTAATGAGCATCGTGGATCTTTAGCCTTCTGAGCCTTGATTCCGCAACGCTACGGTTATGAGATCGACGGCTTTGCCCGCTGAGCTATCACAGCTCTATGTAAAACATATGAAGAAGTATTCATTGAACACTATCCAAAGTTTGACAGTTATTCCCCAACGCGAAAAGTAAGAGAGAAAAAGATGTAGATTTTCTAACTAAATATTTTCAATAAGAATTTTTTTCTTAAAAAAAAAATACTTTAGTTAACACATTTCAGTATTATATATTCTATCGACAGCCCTAGAAATTTAACCTCTTACGTGCATGTATTTGCACACCTAACTAGGTCCTGTACATAAATATTGTCATGATTTCACTCGATGCATCTTCTGAAAGAAAAATTCCCCTGTAAGGATTGAACATTCATAAAATTCGATCAAAAAATAAATAAATAAAAATTATAGATAATAGCAGTTACTTGAAAATTTGGAGGATTGTTGATAGAATTAGTATCTACCTTCTTTAAAAGGATAAACCATTGCAAGAAAACATAAAGATTATACAATCTATTCTTTTACTCTTCTTAAAAAATACGCTAGGTATTATACGTTTGAAATCTAATTAGAATTTTAAGGATCTTACCTCATGAGTTAAATCTTCAGGAACATGAAGGAGAAACATGTATAAGATAAAAGCAATAGTAAAAGCATATAGTAAAAGATAAAAGCAAAATTAATGTTCGGATCTTAAAAAACTCATATAATTATGCTGTGATTTGTTTAACTCAAGAAAAAAAATGCATAGGTATCCTTAACTCACGTGTACACTCTTTACGAAAACTAAAAACCTGAAGCCACTCTTCAAGGTCATAATATTTTTATTGCGAGTATAGTGGGATCAATTTAGTAGACAATCTCCTTGCTAGGACCTTCAAGATGGATAAGTTAAACTTCATTAACCACGATAATTTTTTATATTCTTTCAAAAAAAAAATAGTAGTTTAGTGTAATAACAAATTTTACGCAATATATTAGTTTGTATGCCACAAACTGTAACATAATTGCTATTTTTTGGATATGAATATGGGACTGAGTTTTAAATTTCGAATTTGATTTCAATTCTTTAAATGTAAAATAAAAATTTAAGATATATATTTGGATTGAGAAAAATAATTTTGCTTGCAGGAAACACCCAAAAAAAAAAAAAAAAAACTATTATTTTAATCATATAATGAAAGTAAAAGGAAACTGAAAATGACATCTATTCAACTACTGATTTCTTACAGAAAATTCAATAATCAATTTTCATTTTCTACTTATGCTGATTTGATAGGAATATATACTATCATGAGTGCATATTTGTAGTTTAAAAGACAATTGCAAATTTACATTTATACAGATATTGTTTTTGTAGAACAAATATATTTAAATCTTAGGAAACTTTCGTAACAATATTATATATGACACAAAAGACAGAAATTGGAATGAATTTTTTTTCCTAAAATAAAAAAATGAGTCCAGGTGTAAGTCGAAAAGTTAAGATGGAATCAAAAATTTTTTAGAACTTTTACCATTTTTATTTAAATTTATAAATTTTTTGTATAGTAATAATAATAATAATAATAATAATAATAATAATAATTCTTATTATTATTATCTTAATAAGGGACTAATTTACGGGAATAGAAGCGGGCAATGGATCAGGAGGGTAAAGGCAGCGATGATACCATTCTATTTGCACGTACGTGAATGCTTGTAGTGTTTGCATTTACTTCGACCGAAATTTTCCTTGGTGTGCTATATTCAGGTAGTTATATCATTCTTTCATCTTACAAGGGGGAACTTTAATAGTGGCAACTATTTATTACATGGAATACAAAAGTGATTCATGTCACCATTTTTACAGTCCTTCTATATAGTCGTCAGCATAGTGTATAACCAGTTTCCAACGATGTGGAGTCGCAGAACACCTGTAGCAGCGCCTGTTCTGTGGATAGTTCGAATGGACCGGTCTACTGCCGCAAGAATCTGGAACAGTTCTGAAGCGAAGTGATTTCTTCATCATACGAATTAAGTCACAAGGGCCTAGATCTGGGAAGTATGTTGGATGGTAAAGCACTTCCCAGCCCCATCGATCGAACAAATCAGTCACAGCTTGCGCTGTATGTGTCCGAGCACTGTCATGAAGAATGATAGGGCGGTTCTGCAGAAAGTGCAGAATTTTTCTCATGCTCAGGCTTTCCTTCAGAATGTGCAGCACAGTCGTATGTGCAAATCCTGTCTTTCGGACCAGCTCACGAATCGTTTGGCATCGATCACTGTCTATCAGTGCGGCAACAGCATACACTCCTGCATCGCTCACACTAGGACGACCTGGAGTATTCATGTCTGCCACATTTTGGCGTTCTTCCTTGAAGGCTTTTACACATCTTGCTGCAGTTTTGTAAGCAATGCAGATTTCTCGCAAGCCTCTTGAAGCCCTAGTTGACATTGTCGTGATGTACGACCTCTGGCACATTGAATTTTTATCCATTTTCATTGTTCTTGTTTTGAAAACATTCTAACAACACTTACTTTAGACCGCAAGCTAATACAAGAATCAGTTCATCTCGTCCCTTCGCATTTGTATGACTTAGAAAGGACGAGTCTTTTTATTGAGAGGTAAGGTAGGTATGTAGCTCACGTGTTGTATACGCGACAATCTTTGGTTTTGTTGTGTAGCGTTTTTACAGCAGTGTTGCCACTATTAAAGTTCCAACCCTCATATTATTACATTTTGTATTGTTATAATTTGTAGATACATATATATTTTACGAACTAGTGTAGACAGTTTAGATGGCACTTAATAAATTCAGTGAGTAGGAAATAAAACAATTACGGTTTTCAATATCTTGTAAAAAAATTAAAATGATTTCTAAAATATGACTGGTACTATTAGTCTCCGACAATTTATTATTTTTTAAATTTAATTCTCACAAATGTTGCCAATTGAAAAGGGTTTACGGCAAGCCGAAAGTCTAAGGCAAGTGGATAAATTTCTCTCTGCAATGCATTAGCGAAGCATTCGATCACTCCTGGCAAAACCCGCGATTTAAAATACCTTACATTTATTTAATCAAAATAAAGAGGTTACATGCATGGGGTTTGCAGACTTTGATAATAATATAGAGAGTGGGGCATCATAACATTTAAAGATATTAGTTATGTTTGTTAAAAATATATCTATCACATATAACGTGACATATAAATTCACGATTTTTAATCTATTTATTCATATTGTACATTTACTATTAAATAAGAAAAGCTTTGCAATATCATTTATCGGTACATTTAGCATCAACCCTCGTGATGCACAGTAGTAGCCGGTAGTGCTCCAAACCTGACCTAACCTATCGGTACATTTACAATTTCAAATCGGTAATATTATACATACACTGTTAATTCACAAAATCCATGACATTCACAGTTACCATTAAGATTTTCTATTTATACATTCACACTATACATACACGGTTGAAAATTAGCACCCGTCCTTTTTTTTCTATTACAAAGAATTTTGGTACGATTACATACAAATGGAAAGTTTCAATTTATCATTGAAAACAACTTACAGACTATCTTTCTTGAGATATACCAACTATTGCAAATTATTGTTACTATTCTAATGACTACTGAAGCTGAGATATACTTCTCAACCCAAAATGTCCACGTTTTAAAGACATTTTAAGGTCCTCTATGACTGAAGATATAGCAAGTATTTTAGTCGTGTTCTCAATTGAAAAAAAAAACATAAGTTACATACCTAAATTCAATGAAACATTATTGATTTTTTTTTTTGCCTCAAAATAAGAAGAGTGGATTTAATTTACAATATATATATATATATATATATATATATATAATATATATATATATATATATATATATATATATATACATGACTATTTTGTTATCAATGCTCAAAGATATATTATAAGTAATATTATGGTTTTATCACATAATATATTAAGGAATATAATGCTCCTTTTTTTAACCAATGAGAATATGTTTTCTTTTAGCTGCTTTGTTCCTTAAACCAGTGAAAATGTTAAGGAAGTGGCATCGTATATGCATATTTAACTTTCGAAATTTCTTTGTGAATCATCACTTAAATAAACCCTGAGCCACCAATTGTATAACTCACTTGTCGAATTTACAAGAAAATGGAGTTCAAACTGCTTACGAAATATTTAATTCCCATTCAAAGAAAATAAATAATAACAATTAAAGCAGCAAGACATATTCCTTATTGTTACTTCATGGCACTTTGTCTGGATGTGATATCAAATAAATATCACGAAGATTTTCTTTTTTCATAAATGGCATCCTATGATGTGTAAAATGACAGCTGATCACTAGTGAAGAAAACCACCCGTAATATTCAAAGTTGTTTAAATTTCCGATTTGTTTTACTCTGTACAGTACGTAGTAACTTAGGTTTAATATATTTATCAATATACATACGGCAGAAATGAGTCGAGAATGAATGGGTTTAGAAATAGATACTAATAAATTACTTAATAAAAGAAACATTAACAAATTTTATGATTGCTTTAAAGTATATATACAATATTTTTTTTTCATTTGATACTCTACATATTTCTTTCCTCACTCTTATTTCCTAAGTTGAAATGAGATTGCCACTACATTTTCCTCATCTGTAGAAATAGCTTTTGTCGTTAGTGTATTTCCTTTGTCAATTGACATTTTCAGTTTAATCACTCCTCTACAGGAAGATTGGCATAAAAATAATTTTCCTAATATACCCAGGAAAATATCATTAGTCTTAATAAATTCAGTTAACATTTCTAGTTACTGGTTATTCTAAAGAAGTTTCTCATTTCCTCTAATGAAGATGAAGTAGAAAGGTATTTCTACTGCATTACCTGGGTGAAGGTTTCATTTAAAATTGACTACCATATAATGGAAACCTTAGATGTAATTGTGGGTTGTGCTTTCATAATTGGTCAATTTTCGTAAACCAGTACCAGTAAGAAATAATATTCATAGTTTAACTAAAATAGACGTTTAGCCATTTTAGTTGCTTAAAACAGTTGGAAACCTTTGTGGTATAAAATACGTTTCTGGAAGCTCGTGGCTATTTGTACATTTAAAAGGTAAGATTAAAGAGAAAGCAGGAAATCAAATAAGAAAAATAGACTTTTTAAAGTTTAAGAGCGATAATTAAGTTCTTATAATACTAATTAGTTTACAATGGCATAAAAGAGTGAAATTAAAAATAAACAAAACTTTATTATACCCTAAACAACTGAATTTTGAACATGATCCTTACCACTGTTATTTATCTGAATTAATATAGACAAATGGTGCGAAAAAATAACCTAAAGACAACCAAAATTAATAATGTAATCGAAATAAAACTACTTATAAAAGAATAATTTTGTGGATGGTCACCTGTATCAACTAATGAGCGTATATCCATCGTCAGCTCCGTTAATTTTAATCTTAGGAAATGAAAAAAGGAAGAATATGGTAATGGAGTTTAGGATGGATTTTTAGTGAATTTCATTGAAGCAAAAACATATGGATCTATGATATATTTTTTTAAAGCTTTCACGGGCCGCCAGTTGAAAACCCCTGATGTATAATATGCATCTTTTCCTTTAAAATAGAAAATGATGAAAATGTTTATATTGTATATCGTATGATCTTCTTTAATGGCGCGGCAGCCCAGGGTGGGTCATGGTCTTCCGCAGAATCGAGCTCCAGGCTTCTCTTTTCTTGGATAGACTATTCCAGTTTTTGATTTTTAGGATCTTTAAGTCTATTTCAAGGCAGTAATCCACCGAATTCTTGGTCTTCCCCTTTTACGAGCTCTCAATGGTTTGACCTCGAAGATCCTCTTGGTGGTTCGGTCGTCATTCATTCATTTCTTCTGCCCATTTCAATCGTTGAATAGAAATGAATTTTATTATGTCTGGCTCCTTAAAAATCTTATAGATTTCGGAATTTGTTCTTCTCCCCCAGGTGTCGTTGCATTTCGAACCTCCTAAAATGCCGCGGAGTACTTTTCTTTCGAAAACAGCCAGAGTCTCTTTGTTTCTTTCAGTTAATGCTCATGTTTCAGCAGCGTATGAGAGGATTGGTTGAATTAGTACCTTATAAAGCAATAACTTTGTTCTTCTGTTTATGAGATTAGATTATCGTATGATCTACTATGTCTCTTTTAAGGGGGGTAGGTTAGTTTTTTATGCTCGTCTAGGATACGTAAGTGTATTCGCAATCATTATTAACAATGTGTCTGATAGACGTGACATTATTTGGGTGTACAATCACAAATACATCCCGAAGACGCATGGAATAATAAAAAAATGTGTCTACTTAACTATAGTTTTTTGCACTTGTAATATTGAACAATTCTGTATACTTGTTATAAGTTTTTGATACTTGTACGTCTAGGATATGTAAGTGTATTCCCAATCATTACTAACAATACGTGTGATAACGTAATAAAAAAATGTGTATATTCAACTATGGCAGAGAGTAGTGATGTCTATTGTCACAACTTGTAAGCAACTGAACTTAGACTGTCAGATTCATAGTGGGAAACTGAATGGAAGTCGAAGGGAAGCAAAGAACGAAGAGCATGCTCTCCAAGACGTAAGAATAGTATTTTATGGTTCAAACAATTTTTTAATACAATAATATTGATGCAGACCACGATTTATGGACAAATGTTGGAATTACTTGAACAGAGTCTGAAAATATGTTACAAGGAATGAAGTTGTTGGTGAAGGGCCTATCAGAATCTCTTTTTGATATTAAATGTTCAGAAAAGAAATTAAAAACTTTTTGTTAGGATACATTATTACTATTCCAACTTCAACTTTTCCAACTTAGATTAGAAGTTTTCTTTATTTTAAATAAAAATTCTCGTTTTTTATGTTCATTTAAATTTCCTAAAAATTGATAAAATAATGTGTTCTTTTGTTATCTTTGATATTCTCTTTAATCACGCAATTTTTCTTGCAACATTTATTGATAGAATTCTAATTTTAGTAAAGAGTAAGTATTGTTGAAATTCAGATCAAAAATATAGGTGAGGAGTATAGGCAGGTAAATTGAGATTGAACATTTTGAAGTTGTAAAAACAAAAGAATGGATTGTGTAGTTACTTTCAACATAGGGTGCAAAGTATCTTTTAACGATAAAACACTTCATATTACAGCATTTGTTTCCCAAATATACAAAATTACATTTTTATTTAAAAATACAAAAGCTTTAAATAAGAGTATATCTGTAAATTTTTCTTTTAGGGTAAAATAGCAAATAATCTAATTATATCACGGCAGGATTAAATACATTAAAATTTTTATTTATTACTAATAAACTTGTTATTACTCTTACCTAGAATATGTTCCGAGGACAAGACAGAGATCCTAATAAAAAACCAAAGAGAGTAGAAGGTTTTAGCCAACAGCTTGTCCAACTCAGAGATAAACGCTGGAAAGAAATACGTTCTATCATCACTCCTTCGTTTACCACATCCAAAATGAAGATGGTAAGTTGAGTATTCTTGTATATATGCATGAAATCTTGAAATATTCTAATTATTTCATGAGATATTTGTTTTAGAGAACCAAAAATGTTTAATTTGGCTGTAAATACAATATGAACATTAATTCTTAGTTATATATTCCTTATTTCATTTCATTTAGATTTAACATTAAATTTAACATTAAATACTAGCATTAAAGTTTTGTTAAAAGTAGCTTCTCGTGTAAATCTTTATGCCAAAAAAGCTTTACAAATGAATTAGGAAGCACTTTATCATAAAATAGTTCTCAAGATTCTTTTACAAAATTTATTTCGTAAAGTTGGAACAATTGAATTTAACTGCAAAAATTTCTAAAAATTACAGTGTCTAAGCTCAGCATTCACTTTATTCAGTAAATGCTGTTTTATCCAGCGGATGGATATCCTAAAATTTCTTTAGTTTAATAAAAATCCTATTCAACTTCATTGTGGTGAGCCCCGTGAAATATTGTAAATTGTTTCTAGAATACCTGCAAAGTTTTTTTAGTTGAAGAAGTTAAATGGAAGTCTTTGTTGCTATTCTGGATTTCCTATAGCTCCGAACATTGTTACTTGTATTTATCCATATCATGATTGTACTTAAGGTTATTTGGTGATGTTTTATTCAATGAAATTCCAACAACTGTAAAAACTTTCATACCATCTATCACTTTACTTATAATTCCAGTAATGCTAACAATACAAACCTTTGAATTATTTGATAAAAGAGAAAAAATAATAGAACTGGCTCTTAAAAATACACTCATGTCCATAAATTAAGGATAATCACACAGAATCACACAGAAATTGAGCTCTAAAATAAAAATTTCACCTGTAGAATTATCACACACATCATGAAGAAGAATATGCAAATTGCAGGAAACCACCAGATGGCGCGGATAGTACGTCACAATGACGAGAGTGTATGAAAGGGGTATATAAGGAATGGTAGCAAAGAAGTAAAATTGTTCACAAGCGCTTTAAAAGCCTTTCAGTGCAATAACTGCATAGTTATGGCACAAAGGAAGCATTTGGATGATTTTTTACGTGGTAGAATTATCGGACGACTGGAATGTGGACGTACCCAGCTGGAAGTATCCGAGGAACTTGGAATCGCCCAGAGTGTCATCTCCAGGCTTTGGCAACGATTCAAACATGATGGTAATGTGAGTAGATGTTACATTGTAAAATGCTTCTCCCGAGTTACTACACCGAATGATTTATTTGGCTTTAGTTACTGCCAAAAGGACGAATCACAGCATCAGACCTGTCTCGTCAGCGCTCTTCAGCTACCGGTACGACAGTTTCAAGGCAGACCGTGTACAGTTATACATTCTCTAACTGCATTAAGAAATTTTAATAGTTATGAAATGTTTGACAATAAAATTAGCTCTGTATAACATTTTTTTTGTTCAAGAATCCAGCTTATTGCGTAGTTAAACAAAAATCAATAATTTTAAGATTCCTTAAAAATTCAGCTTGATGAAAAATAAATAGTGCTCTCTGCCAGTGAAATCAAGGGAAAAATTATTTCTTCATTCATGTCCTTGATAAAGCATTAAAATCTTTCATGTTTTCTGCTTTCAGCACCAGACTTTGCTGTAGGCCATAATCCTAATCCAGGTATCGGTGGTCGTGAGTCGTTAAGGTGGTTGGGTACTGGTCATATTGGATTCTCTTAGCTCCATGTTATGACAAATCTGTTCTACTTCTGGATGATTTACATTTGAAGATTCCTTTAAATAAATTGTACCATCCATAAGATAGAGTGTAAAATTCTCCAGGTTAATGCGTGATCCTTGTTAAAAATGTATGCTGGTAAAAGGTCGTTAATTTCGTCCAAAGAAGACTACATAAATGTTTTCACAAATAATTTAAAATGAAACCTATTTCTCTCTCTCTTTTTAAAAATTTAGACACGCATCAACCTGGAACATTTTTTGATTTATCTCGAGGTAAAATTTGTTTAAAGAAATTTTTAAATGCAAAACGTCCCAAAGAAGAACAAATTTCTTCATAGGTTAACATAGAGCTTGATGAATTCAGTAAGGGCGGTATTCTACTATCTTAAGCATTGGATCCTGGCTTAATCAGCCTCCGCTGAGCAAAACATTCACCGAAATAACCCAACTCACCACAGTTACAGGACAAGATTGTCTTGCTAACACGGGGGTAGCTTCCCAGGGCTCCCTAAAGAATGTGTTTTCCCTTAAAACTCCAGACTTTTGTATTAGGAATTTATAACATTGGCTGAAGAATGATTTAAGAATTATCTAAATTTCCGTTGTAATTTTTCTTTACTTCGAAAAAATAGTTCATAATGAAAATCTTATATGTTACTATTATTCTTGTAATTTTTTAATCCTACCATCGGAAAGAAATATCATTGTTCTCTCCAGTATATTTTTTATAGCTTGGTGGTAAAATAACGTGTTGGTTAGCATATATAAAATATAACAGAAGGGTAAAACTAAAGTCTGTCTGGCAGCTAGTTGTCGAAAATTTAACAAGACAATTGATTGCTGTATCCATTAAGAGGATAATACTGCGTAAGTTCCCCAGAGTACTGCCAACGTTTGTCGATTCATGAATATTTTGAATGAGTACTCATTTTTGACAAAATGCAATTTGGGATTATGTATGAATTTTCAACACACCTTATGATCTAAATTACTTTTTACAGCTGATTTAAATTTCAAATAAATATTAAGTAATGTTGACATGTAAACTTGTGATAATATGAAGGCTCTGAAGTAAGCCCTTGCACTGAGGCCCAACCGAGACATCAACGGGTCCTGTGCAACCACATTGCTTTATTGAATTTTATTGATAAAAGAATGAAAATTAGGTTATGAATTTATGCGAATTTTATTAAATAAATGTTTTTTTTTTTTTTTGCTTTTAAAGATGACGCCTATTATGAACAACGCCATTGAATCCCTTCTTGCTAACGTTGAAAAGGAAAGCTCTGTCGGCGAATCTTTTAATATTTATCCAATGTATCAAGGCCTTACCATGGATGTCATCGGAAGAACTGCATTTGGTATAAAGACTGATTGCCAGAATGATCCCACTGATCCTCTTTTACGTTCTGCAAGGATTTTATTTACCAACAACTCTAAAAGCTTATTGGGTCTTATATCAGGTATTTATTAAAAGTTTTTCAGTGAATTTGTTACACGATGGAAAAGGTATCAAAAACATGATTCGTTTGCTTAAGATTACTCTGTCTATATGTTAAAACTCGTAAACTAAACAGAATTAATAAAGCGATTGGCTAACACAGAGGAGGGCAAACTTATTTCGAAGTTTCGAAGGGGACCAAAAAAAACAGAACAAATTCAGCAAGTCAATATAATTTACTCTTAAATTCTAACAAGTGTAAAAATGCTTCAAGTTTGTACCTTTTGATGAGTTCAAAACTCTGAATCAACTTTACATTTTTTAGCATACATTTTGTGGTTGAAATACTCTACGTACACAATAACTACAATAACCCAAACAAACACTAGAAAGATGATACTTTTTAAAATATTTTCAACACTATGCACAATGGCGTTATCTTTACGCTATTATTCCACTTGAAGTAATATTAGAACATTTACCAAAAGAGAAAGGTATTGAGTGGAGCTTAAAATGAACGTTCTCTCACACGTGAGCTCTAATTCACTTTTGAAATCTATATTAGATTCTTCTAATTAACGAAATATTACTTTCACAAATATCTCTATTTTCCAATTTGAAATTAAACCACCATTATATATGTAAATTAAACCAGAGTATAAAGTTATTATCCCTGCACTTGAATTTTCGTATTGTAATCTATAATATTATATTAATATATATTTTTAAAATTTTCTGCGGTCCGGATACTCCCGGAACTAGCACACGGGTCGTAGTTTGCTCATTTCTGGTCTAGTAATTGTGCATATCCTATTGTATTTTTAATTGATCTTAAAGTTTATGACATGTTAAAAAATAGTTCTGACTCCAGTAATGAAACTAGAGAGGGTGAATCGAAAGGAATAGCTTCTAATGTGTATCGTGAATGTTTCCTTGTTTGTATAATGCTTCAGTGTGGTATGTGGTGCTTTTCTAATTTTAATTATACAATAATTTAGTTTTATATACCACTATATGTTTACTATGTTTTATATTTACTATGTTTGAGAATATGATGAGGGTTGTGGCCCCACAAAAACGTTTTATATGGAGATAGATAGAGAGATTTATTTAGATATTATAGAGTTAAAAACTATAAACATAACTATAATGTTCATGTTATAATTTTTTCCATTTGACCTTATTTTTTTTTATTTGCTATTGATATAAATTGCATTAAAACTGACGCTTCAAATCGAAGGCAACACATTAAACACTATTATACTTTAATTTTATATAAAACTTCGATACGTTTACATTTAAAATAATAAAATAGGAAATTAGAAAGGTACTACTTTACACCCTGTAATCAAGAGGTGAAATAAAATATTTAATGCAGTTATTTTCCTCTATTGATATAGATATGTTAAATTATACATTACAAACAATATGAGAATTTTTTATAAATTTTAGTTCACGACGTTATTTAGTACAAAAGGAAGTCACAATGTAATAAAAATGTTTAGATAACAACCTTTATAAATTAGTATGCAATACTGTAATATGGAACGAATGATTAACGAAGTCTCAAATGCAAGTTTATAGAAATCGTTTAGATTTATTTAATAATTTTTTCATAATTTAATAATTTTATTTTAACAGGGACAGTTATAAGTCTGTTTTGATGATTCATGCTATCGTGCAAAATTGAAATTAACAAGATCTTCTGATAGAATCCGTATCAAATGACGATACAAGATTTAATTTTCCTATTAAAGTTTCTTTCATCGTTAATCAGATATACGTGATTATTACTGAAACAAACTTTGGATTTGTTAATTTAAATGAAATATGAAATCGCTTGTTAACACTATCGGGTATGTTCTGACTTAGAATGAATTTACCTACTACTTTCGGTTACTATCCAGTTAAAATCTGATTGTAGCTATGTATGGGCGTCTATCTTTGCAATATTGACTGGACGCTGAAAGGTGCCGATATGAAATGATAGGAAGTGTTCCGAGGAACCCATTTTGGCTATTTATATTTCGAAATTTCACTTAGTTAAACAGATTTGAAGCCAACAAAAACAAAAAGTTGAACTATGTGGTACATTAATTTCGATTGTTGACTTAGAGTGAATAAATGAGCGTCTAATTGTTTGCATCATTATCAGCCGATATTTGGTATTACTCTGTAATATTATATATATACACTATTAAAATACAGTGTAAACAGATGTATCTAGGTATGTATATGAGGTTATCATCCCACGAACACCTTAACCCTGAATTTATTCAGACCATTTAAAATTCCAAAATTGCAATCAGTGAAAAATAAATTAATTTAAGACCTCGAAAACAACGCGTGGTGCCGCATATTAACTACAGTTACAGCTATCAATCATGAGCTATAGTTTTATGTTTATGTATTATGTATATTGAATGTCTACTTCTAGTCAATATAATTTTTCGATGCTGCTATGTAAATTCATAAAATTAAGTGTTAGTTAAAAGACAGATATCATTTATGTGATAGCGTTGATATGTTTTGTAAAAATAAGAAGAAAATCTTAACTAACGAAAATAGTTACTTTCCTTTTCTATGAGTACATAAAAAAGTCGGCGGCAGCCCAATCCCGATTTTTTTCTGCTGAAAATACCTTTGTAAAATTATTATGTAAAAGCTTTAAACAATCTTCACTTGGAGAAAATAGTTACATGTTTTTAATTTCCTCTTTCTATTTTCAGTGAGTTTCCGAAAGTTTGAGATATTATGGAGCTTTCTTGGAAGATATATCCTAAAATTGAAAAACCAAGGAATTAATCCCTTTGCAGAGTTGATAAAGTCTGTAAGAAAAGTTATTGAATCTCGAAGAAGTGATAAAAAGGTAAATGTTATTTAAACTTTTATTTCAATTTAATCATTAGCAGTTGTTGAATTTTTCGAGGCCTCAATTGTGCAGTGCTTTGCCTTTTACAAGCTAAAAGGGATTTTGTGAAACTAAAAAACCCACCGAAATTTTAGACTTAAGTATTTCAACGTGGACAGAGCCATAACAAGGGTGTGGAAAAAGAGGTTTAGAGGGTGACAAGCAACACACTTGGGTTATGTAACAAAAACATTTATTTCCAACAAATCAAATATCTAAAAAAGATTATAATCGAACAACATACTGCACGACCGCATGCGAGTGAACAAGCGAGATCTCTGGAATCAATTCACTTCACTTCTCACAGTCGAGCAGCCTGCCTGCTGCATACTCCCCCTCCAGTGCCAACGATATCGACTAGTGAAGTGTACTTTTCTGCCAGATCGTGTTACTGGCACTGGAGGCTGCGGTGGTGGTTGACAGTCTCTGGTTGTACAGGTGGTGGTTGCACAGTAATCTCCTCGGGTAAAGATAACACAAATGCTGGCTTGACACGATCAATTGAAACTGTGATATTTTTGCCATTAGCATACAATTTGAATACCTTGTCTGTCCTGCTGATGACTCTAAATGGACCATCATTGGTTTGCTGAAGAGGGCTTCTTACCATGTCCCTGCAAGAAAGACATGTGAGGAACTGTCTAAGTCGGGGTGGAGGAAAATGGGATGCTTTTCATGTTGTTTAGGTGCCTGAGGTCGAAGTTCCTGCATGTGCTGTTTTAATTTACTGACAAAGTCAATTGTGTCAGCTTCTGGTTTTGTCGGGTTAAAGAACTATCCTGGTAGCCTGGGAAAACTTCCAAACACCAATTCGGCAGGGGTACACTTCATATCCTCTTTCAGTGAAGCTCGCAGACCCAGTAAAAACAAAGGAAGCACTTCCGTCCAACGCTCTGTAGCATAGCATTTGAAGGCACTTTTCAGAGGACAGTGAAACTCTTCAATTAGCCCATTGCACTGAGGGTGGTAGCCAGTTGTGTGGGTCTTGTGAACCCCTAACAGTTTGGCAAATGCATTGAATAGGATGCCTCAAACTGACGACCCTGATCTGTTGTTAAAATGGAGGGAACTCCGTAACGGGATACCCAACATGTGAAAAAATCCTCGGCAACAGCAGTAACAGTTATCTCCTTCAGAGGTTGAGCCTCAGGAGAATGTATCGATCATTGTTAAGCAGTAAGTGAAACCCTTGAAAGGTGGTAAAGGCCCAATGAGATCCAAATGGACATGATCAAAGCGGCTGGAGGGTTCATGGAAGAATGCTAAGGGTGCTCGTGTGTAGCGATGAACCTTTGATTTCTGACATGCAACACAATGCTTTGCCCAGCGAGTGACATCTGTTGAAATTGAAGGCCACACAAAACGCTTCTTTAACAAGTGCATTGTGCGACGTATGCCTGGATATGCTAAGTTATGCAAAGCAGAAAATACTTGTTGTCACTGCTCTTTAGGGATGGAAGGGCGTGCTATTCCAGTTGATAGATCAACTACTATTTCGACAACAGACTCAGGAAGGGTGATTCTTCTGAGTTTCAAAGAGGAATCCGAATCCAAGAACTTAGAAAGCTCAGGATCAGTTTTCTGTGATGTTGCAATACTGTTGTAATCAAAAGTGCTAGGTGTATATATTGCAGAGATGTGAGCCATCGAATCAGCAGCAATGTTATTAATGCCACGGATGTGTTGGATATTAGTGGTGAATTGGGATATGAAATCCAGCTTACGAGTCTGTTGTGGAGAGCACTTGTCGGTTTTTTGACTGAAAGCAAAAGTTAAAGGTTTGTGGTCAGTGTAGAGAGTGAACTCTCGAGCATCTAACATGTGTCGGAAGTGGAGAATTGTTGAGTAAGCAGCTAATAGCTCACTGTCATAAGCACTTCCAGTTCAGAAGAGTTGAGTTGAAGTGAGAAAGTACCAAGGGGTTGCAGCTCAGAATCTACAATTTGATGAAGAGCTCCGCTGATAGCATAATCCGAAGCATCAACGTGCAGAGTAAGGACAGCTGATGGGACTGAGGGGGCAAGCAATGTTGCCTCAGCTAACACCTCTTTACATTTCTGGAAAGCATCGATTACATCAGCAGACCAAATAATCTCACTGCGATCTCGTTTCTTACTCCGAGCAATTAATTTTTTAATAGTTGGCTTACGAAGAATTGATGTTGTGCAGCATGGGGTATAAACCGGCGATGAAAATTCAATAGTCCCAAAAACCTTCTGAGGACAGCAGTAGATTCTGGCAGCTTATAATCAAGGACAGCCTGAAACTTTTACGGGAGTGGTATAATGCCTTGCGGTGTGATCAGGTGTCCTAGAAATACAAGTTCTGACACACCAAATACACATTTGGAAACATTCACCTTGCAGCCATAAGTATTGAGATGCTGAAAAGAGTACGTAGATTATGCTTATGCTCGACTTCATTATCTGAAAAGTATAGGATGTCATCAAGATAAACATAACAGAAGGACAATCCTCTAAGGACATTATGCATAAATCGCATGAAGGTTTGTAGAGCATTCACAAGTCCAAAACACAGGTGTGTGTATACATATAGGTCTCATGGAGTGGTCACAGCGGTTTTACGTATATAAGCTTCCGCGATGGAGATCTGATAAAAAGCTTTGAAAATGTCAACTTTAGAAAAATTGTTTTACCGTGCAATGCATGTGCAAAATCATGGAGATAAGGAATAGGATAGCTATCGAATTCAGTCACAGAATTAAGCTTCCTATAATAATATCCAGCTGAACGAATTGTTGAGTCCTGCTTGGGTACAACATGGAGAGGAGAGCTCCAAGAGCTCGAATAATTCCTTGCTCCAGCAGAAATTCAAACTCTGCCTTTACAGCAGCATAAAATTTAGGATGTATACTTCTCGGTTTAGCTGTGACAGGTGGTCCTGGTGTTATTATATGATGTACAGTATCATGTGAAGCTGATTTACCCAGTAAGGCTAGATTTATTATCTCAGAGAATTCAGAAAGGATATTCTCATACTCTAAAGTAACACAAATGGTAACAACTGATGGCTGTATTACATGCCCAATTGATCCAAAAGTATGCAAGGATATTTCTGAGTTTATCAGCTTTTTGTTTTTTAAATCAATGACTAAATTAAAATGTTCCAGAAAATCAGCTCCAATTATGGGAGAGATCATATCTGCAATAACAAATGTCCAGCGGAATGGTTTCCGAAGGCCTAGATATAGTTCTTTAAGGGCCATTCCATAAGCTGGAATTTTAGTATTGCTTGCAAAAAATAATGCAAACTTAGAACTGGCACCTTTTGGACTATTTGGTGAAGTTGGGATTACCGAAATTTCTCTACTAGAGTGAATTAAAATTTTTTGACCAGTCTTGAGGTCAAACACAAATAAACGGCTGGATTTCACATTTACCTCAGACATCCCAGCTATGACTGAGCTGTACCGTTTTTTTTTGGTGGAAGTCACATGGTTAGTAACACTTTTTTGCATCATCACCAAAACGTCGGTGATAAAAACAAATTCTCTCACTTTTGTCTGACGGCAGATGGCGAGATGGCCTATGGCGAAAGCTGGCACGATTTGGACGCCAATGAGGTGTGCGGTGTTTAGAAACAAATGAAGCACGGTCGCATGATAGCTCTGCTACCTGGAGAGAAAGTTCTTCCACTTTCAACACAAGGGAATCAATGGGACATTGGCCTGATGCTGTAGGAACTGCAGATGTGGCACAGACTGATGAAGGGGTAACAATTTCTGCTACCTTCTCAGCTATACCTGCCAACTTCTCAAGCGGTTCGGAGGATGCTGATAACACTGTTTATATATGGGTAGGCATGTGTTGTATTTACAGACTATGCAGAAAATCATCTTTAAGTTGACTTCCGGAAAGTTCCCTCATTTTCCGAAAAAGCTGGCTGGGCCGTTCATCTCCGAGTTGCAGATCGGTTAACAATTTTTTAACTTCTTTATGCTCAGAGTCTTCAAACTCAGCAATAAGCCGATCACACAGAGCTTTGTATTTCCCATTTGATGGTGGATTGAGCAGAATGTCAGATACGTGGTATAAAGTTTCCGCATCTATGTTCGAAACAAGCGCTGAATATTTTGTATCATCGCTCACAGTGCCACTGAAAGGGAAAGAATTGTCACATTTAGCGAGCCACAAGCGTACGCTTGCTTTTCAAAATACCGGGAGCCACAAAGCAACACGTACGACTTCAGTGTTCGGCATGTCAGTATCATTGGGTATTTTTCTGCGTTTTCAGCGAGCAGCACACGGGATAACAATGCTCAATTTGGTGAGAGAATAAAAAACACAGCAAAAGTCACTAACCTCTCGTAGTATACAAGTGGAAAACAGGGAATTCGCGGCGTATCATGTGGTTGCATTGAAGAGCGAAAGTAGGGTAACAAAAGAATTTCAGAAGGATTTCGTTTCAGAAAAGCATTCTAATTGTCCGGATCACTAGATTTAGAGAGTGAAAAGCAATTAATTTGTGTTAAGTTACAAAAACATTTATTTAGAACAAATCAAATATCTAAGAATGATTATAATCGAACAACATTCTGTACGATCGTATGCGAGTGAACAAGTGAGATCTATGGAATCAATTCACTTCACTTCTCACAGTGGAGTTGAGCAGCCTGCCTGCTGCAGAGGCATTTGTCACGGGCGCATCAGTCGTAAGGGCGCTACATCATGCATAAAATTCTTCATAAATGTTCTTTGTTATGAAAAGAGGATCCGAACAACGACAATTAGCTTTCCCATAGGCTTAACGAAATGTTGAAAAATAATTTCGAAATTCCGTAATTCCAGTTAAAAGGTAGGTTAAAAGATAAAATTATTAAAAAAGTAGGTCTGTAAATTTACTTTTATGTATATCAGACTAGGATTTGAATAATCCCTAAACTTGGAATGTCTGTAAAGACCATAACTAGAGAATATATATATCCAAAATTTAGTAACTGTATTGAGAACTTTTCTAAACATGCTTGTAATGACAATATGGAATAAATGTCTCTTCAGCAAGCTGAAAGTCATAAAATCATATCTATACGCTCCTCGTTGGGATACTGACTACAAGGAATTATGTCTACACCGTGCATTGAAAAAGAAATTGAACTACGATTCGTTTATTTGAGGAGGCTAAATTTAGAAAAGGGATGTAGTAAATATCTTTCCTTTTTTGTACAATACATACGTATAAAGTTGATGGTTCCTTAATTTGTAATTTGTGAGTCAATTATCAATATATTATATAGAAGAAATAAGTATCTAAATATTTTCCTTACTATATTTGGTGGTAGAGGAGCAAGAGCAAACCTATTCTTTGTCACGGGCTCCAAAAGACCTAGTTTCGGTACTGGGTATGTATGACCTTTAAAAGTAATTTTGCTTGATGTTCATTTCTAATCAGATTTTTTTCATCGTGGAAATTAAGTGCACATCTTTAATTCAGTCGATTATAAAAAGGTTAATATACATTGAAGAGCCAGAAAACTTGTTCACATGCCTAATATCGCGTAGGGCCCCGCGAACACGCAGAAGGGCTTCAACACGAAGCGACATGGACTCGACTAATGTCTAAAGTAGTGATGGAGATAATTGACACTATGAATCCGGCAGGGCTGCTATAAATCACTAACAGTAACAAGGTAGAGGAGATCTCTTCTGAACAGCACGTTGCAAGATATCCCAGATATGCTCTAATAATGTTCATGTCTGGGGATTTTGATAGCCAGCGGAAGTGTTTAAAGACAGAAGAGTATTCCTGGAGTTACTCTGTAGCAATTTTGGACGTGTGTGTGTGTCGCACTATCCTGCTGGAATTTCCCAAGTCCATCGGAATGCAAAATGGACATGAATGGGTGCAGGTGATCAGACATGATGCTTAAGTAGTGTCATTTGTCAGAGTCGTATCTATACGTACCAAGAGTCACATATTCCAGATGTACGCGCTCCATACCATCACAGAGCATCCATTAACTTAACAGTTCCCTGTTGACATGCAGGGTCCATGGATTCATGAGGTTGTCTCCATACCCGTACACGTCATCAACCGTTATCCAGTTATCAATAGTCCAATGTCGGTGTTAACGGGCTCAGGCGAGGCGTAAAGATTTGTGTCGTGCAGTCATCAAGGGTTCACGAATGGGCCTTCGGCTCCGAAAGCCCATATCAATAATGTTTCGTATAAAAATGGATCGTACGCTCACACGTGTTGATGGCACAGCATTGAAATCTGCACTTCTGTCACATTTAATGATTCTCCCCAGTCTTCGTTGGTCCCGTTCTTGCATGATCTTTTTCCGGCCGGATGTCGGAGATTTGATGTTTTACCTGGTTCACTGTATACTCGTGAAATGGTCGTATGAGAAAATCCAAATTTCATTGCTACCTCGGAGATGCCATATCTCATCTCTCGTGAGCAGACTATAACACTCCGTTCAACTTCACTTAAATCTTGATAACCTTTAATTGTAGCAGCAGTAATTGTAGCAGCTGCAATTGTAGCAGCGATCTAACTGTGCCAGACACTTATTGTCCTATATAGGAATTGCCGACCGCAGCACCGTAGTCTGATTGGTTCTTTATCTCTTTATTTGCCTACGCATGCCTATACCAATATTTTTGGCTCTTCAATGTATAAACTAAATTTAGTATTCATTCATTAATTAGTATCAGTGGAGAAGTGTCGGCTTCTTCCACCAAATCCACTTCTTCACTAACAGATGCCGAATGTACAAAGCTCTCTCCTCTTCAAATACAATATTATAGAGAAAAATTCCTGGATTGAGGAAAATATCAAGCTGCAAAGACTTTGTTAATTTTTTCCAAATTTTAGTTTTTACAAAATAAGAAACGAAATTTAAATGCAAATACATGTTGTAAAATATAATAGTTATAACGTAATATTTAAAAATAGTATTGCTACTTAAAGATAAGATTTTGTTACTCAATTATAATAAATATTATTTTAAAATACAGAAGCTACCGATTTATACAATTTGATAAGCATTTATTTTTCACCGAAGAAAATCATTTTTAGAGCGTACTTTTACAGTAAAAAAAATCTATTTAAATATAAAACTCTTAATGTTATATTCACCAGTAAGGATTCTGCCACCCATAGCAATGTGCCGCCCTTCTGTATTTCTTGTGTTTGGTTCCTGATGAGTAAAATAGGTGGGTAAACATTTCCATTTTTTTGTCTGGAGTCGAATAATTCAAATAACCCTCAGCATTTGCAAGCCATCAAAACTGAGATGTGGCGACATCTATTAGTGAAATTCAAAGTTAGGAACATGCAATAAAAGAGTAATACGTTTTTGAACAATAAATATCGTAAAAATATAGAAATAAATGCTTTTTTTTTTAACAACTTTGTTACAATTATTTTTCCAGTTATAATCTTGCCCTTACTGTTGGGAAATTTAGGATCTTATCTTACATATAATCTTTCTCACTAACTTTAATCGTTAAGTAACTATAATCTGTCATTGCTTATTAAAATTCATAGAAAATATAAAAACGGCTTAAAATAGATAAATTTAATCTATATTTTTACAAAAAACATGTTAATGAAAATTCTGTTTTAGAATCAGAGACCTGATTTGCTTCAGTCAATGATTGATGCTGAAGTTGATATAGCTTCTGTAACGTCAGAGGATTTAACTGCCACAGATGATCATGATACAACTGAAAAGAAAAGTTCAAGTGAGTAAAGACAACATATTATGGTACTTTATCTTTAAACGATGAGACTGTTATATTCAGTTATATTCAGCACAATCAAATTACATGTTCGAAAACCATCTTGTGAGTTCTAAAGTTTATATCTATTCTGCACATCCATTCACTTTTTAAAAGGTATTTAAGCTTAATTATAGGATATATTTGTATAGAAAGCAGAACTTATTTAATGATTTTTCCACATTTATTTTTATAATCTATTAAACCAAAGTATGGAGCCCTAAAAAGTTTTCGTGTAAAGCAATTAATACCACTTCCAGCTAAATATAAATTATTCTCGAGGGTAAATTATTAAAATTATATCTACCGTTTTAAAATAATATAAGATATATTTCAGTTTCATTTCGTTTGGTTCTCTACCAGTCGAGCAGTTTAATTTTTTCAGTGCTAAGACCCATGCCGTAAGAGAAAAATATTTCATAAAACTTACTGTATTTGTTTATTTCGGTATGAATATATCTCAATTAGAAAAATAGATGGCATAAATTTCGTCATAGAAATAGAATCCATAATTCTTTAAAACGTGTGCCTAGATATTTCTCGTGATTGGTGATGCAAAATAGTTTAAAAGTCCCATAACTAGAAAGGTCGGTAGGGAGCACTACATTAATGAGACCGAGCCCTACTGCTTAAAGTAGAATCCTAACGGCTACGAGTATCCATACACACGAACGCCAATTCCAAAAATCAGTGCTCTAACCATACGGACATATTTCGGCTTAGATAGAGAAACAGATATCTGTATATTCAAAATTTTAGTTAATAGAATTTAAAAATACTAATTTAAATAGAGACAAAAAAATTACCCCATCATAACTTGTTTAAATTTATTTTCTTTATTATGTTTAAGTCACATCAAACTCTCCAATACGATTAATAAATCTCGTTGAACAGTTTTATAATCTATATTGCTGTAAATCTCGAGAACGCAGTAGTCAGCGGGTCAACTAATATTTGAATAATCATTCAATACTCTACTATCTATAATATCAATAAATCAACCTATTCTACAATATCAATACTATCTATCAATCTACTATCAATACTACTTGAGTAATCTGAAGATCATCAGTTCTATCGTCACATGGAAAATTACTTTTAGTGATAGGGCCAAAAACCTTACAAATATCAGTTAATACTATGTATATAAAAATGTAAGTATACTTAATGTCAGAAATATTTATATGAATATTTGTTACTTTCTAAAGGTATAAAAAATAATACATATCATGAATTATCTATATTAGTCTTCTTGAATGTAAATAAGCATGATGGTGATATGCGTCGATAGCGCTGTAGGCAAAGCGTCAGTCTCATAATTCATTCATTCTGAGTAATCTGACGGTCGTGAGTTCGATCCTCACGGGGAAGGAAAAAAGCCGAAATCTTACAAAATTCCGCTACTATTATTTATATACAAAAGCTAATGTAGATTTTGTTATTGTCGGAAATAATTAGCATAAATATATTTCATTTTCTTGAGGAGTCAATTTACTACGCATCCTCAATAACACACCCAAAATAAACTATATTAGTAGTCATGATGGTAGACAATGAATAAGGCCTTAGTTGTTGGTAGAGAATTAGGCAGTGTTATTAACACAAAACAAATTCTCGGTAGAGAATTAGGCTGCACTACCGAGAATTAGGCAGTGCGTCTGTGACATACTAAAAGCTATTTCAGTAATTTGGAGATAGAAAAACATCAATCCCGACCGAGCAAATTATTTTAAAGAAAAAAAAAATTTAAGACACAAAATTTTACATTATACAAGTATTAAAGTCAGTAAATAGCATGGATTATCTGTATTAGTAGTCTTCATAGTTAATAAGCAGCCGGGTGATAAGTCTCGGTAGCGCAGTAGGCAGCGCGTCAGTCTCATAATCAGTCCTATTTGAGTACTGGTTAAGAGGCTCATTATTATCGAACTCACGATCTGAAGATCGTGAGTTCGATCCTCACCCGGGATAGATATTTTGGAGGGAAAAAATGCGAAATCTTACAAAAATCGGTTAATATTACTTATCATCAAAATGTAATGTTGATATTGTTATTGTCGGAAATACTTAGCATACTTTTAATTTGATTTCAAGAGTCAAGTTACTACACACACACTGAATAACCTATATTAGTAGACTTGATGGTAAACAAAGAATAAGACCATATTTATTGGTAGAGAATTAGGCAGTGCTTCTTGTCATACTAAAAGCTATTACAGTAATTTAAAGATAGTAAGAAGAGCAATCCTGACCTTGGCAAATTACTTTTGGAGAAAAAAAAAACTTCGGAAAACAATATTTTACATTCTAAAGGTATTAAAGTCAGTAAATATCATGGATTATCTATATTAGTAGTCTTCATAGCAGTAGGGCGGAAAGACTCGAAAGCGCAGTAGGGAGCACGTCAGTCTCGAACTAAGTAGTCTTTGGGAAATCTGAATGTCGTAAGTTCGATCCTCAACCGGGGCAGATATTTTATTGGAAAAAAAGGCGAAATCTTAAAAAAATCTTTTAATATTAGTTATCCATAAAATGCAATTAAGATACTGTTATTGTCGGAAATACTTAGCATAATTTTACTTTATTTTCTTTAAGAGTCAAGTTAGTACACACATTGTATAACCTATAGTAATAGACCTGATGGTAAACAAAGAATAAGAACCAAAATTATCGGTAGGGAATTAGGCAGTGCGTCTGTGTCACACTAAAAGCTATTTCAGTAATTTGGAGATAGGAAAAAGATCAATCCCCTACAGGGCAAAATATTTAAGAAAAAAAAAATTAAGACACAATATTTTACATTCTACAGGTATTAAAGTCAGTAAATAGGATGGAATATCTATATTAGTAGACTTCATAGTAAATAAGAATGCGGGTATAAATCCTGGGTAGCGCAGTAGGCAGCGCGTCAGTCTCATAATCAGTACTCTTTGAGTATTCTGAAGGTCGTGAGTTGGTTCCTCACCCGGGGCAGATATTTTGGTGGGAAACAAAGGCGAAATCTTACAAAAACCGGTTATTATTACTTATCCACAAAATATAATGTAGATATTGTTATTGTGGGATATGCTTAGCATAATTTTACTTTATTTTCTTTAAAACTCAAGTTAGTACACACACTGTATAACCTATATTAATAGAACTGATGGTAAACAAAGAATAAGACCACAATTATCGATAGAGAATTAGGCAGTGCGTCTGTGTCATACTAAAAGCTATTTCACTAACTTGGAGATAGGAAAATGATCAATCCTGTACAGGGCAAAATATTTAAGGAAAAAAAAATAAGACAGAATATTTTACATTCTACAGGTATTAAAGTCTGTAAATAGGATTTATTATCTATATTAGTAGTCTTCATAGTAAATAAGAAGAATGATAGAAAGCCTCGGTAGCGCAGTAGGCAGCGCGTCAGTCTCAAAATCAGTACTCTTTAAATAATCTGAAGGTCGTGAGTTCGATCATCACCCGAGGCATGTATTTTGGTGGGAAACAAAGGCGAGATCTTACAAAAACCATTTAATATTACTTATCCACAAATTGTAATGTAGATATTGTTATTGTCGGATATACTTAGCATAATTTTACTTTATTTTCTATAAGAGTCAAGTTAGTACACACGCTGTATAACCTATAGTAATAGACCTGATGGTAAAGAAAGAATCTGACCATAATTATCGGTAGAGAATTTGGAAGTGCGTCTGTGTCATACTAAAAGCTATTTCAGTAATTTGCAGATAGGAAATAGATCAATCCACTACAGGGCAATATATTTAAGAAAAAAAATTAAGACAGAATATTTTACATTCTACAGGTATTAAAGTCAGTAAATAGGATGGATTATCTATATTAGTAGTCTTCATAGTAAATAAGAAGGCGGGTAGTAAGCCTCGGTAGCGCAGTAGGCAGCGCGTCAGTCTCATAATCAGTACTCTTTGAGTAATCTGAAGGTCGTGAGTTCGATCCTCACCCGGGGCAGATATTTTGGTGGGAAACAAAGGCGAAATCTTACAAAAACCGGTTATTATTACTTATCCACAAAATATAATGTAGATAATGTTATTGTGGTATATGCTTAGCATAGTTTTACATTATTTTCTTTAAAAGTCAAGTTAGTACACACACTGTATAACCTATATTAATAGAACTGATAGTAAACAAAGAATAAGACCACAATTATCGATAGAGAATTAGGCAGTGCGTCTGTGTCATACTAAAAGCTATTTCACTAATTTGGAGATAGGAAAATGATCAATCCTCCACAGGGCAAAATATTTAAGGAAAAAAAAATAAGACAGAATATTTTACATTCTACAGGTATTAAAGTCAGTAAATAGGATGGATTATCTATATTAGTAGTCTTCATAGTAAATAAGAAGAATGATAGAAAGCCTCGGTAGCGCAGTAGGCAGCGCGTCAGTCTCATAATCAGTACTCTTTGAGTAATCTGAAGGTCGTGAGTTGATCCTCACCCGGGGCAGATATTTTGGTGCGAAACAAAGGCGAAATCTTAAAAATACCGGTTATTATTACTTATCCACAAAATATAATGTAGATATTGTTATTGTGGGATATGCTTAGCATAATTTTACATTATTTTCTTTAAAAGTCAAGTTAGTACACACACTGTATAACCTATATTAATAGAACCGATCTTAAACATAAAATAAGACCACAATTATCGGTAGAGAATTAGGCAGTGCGTTTGTGTCATACTAAAAGCTATTTCACTAATTTGGAGATAGGAGAATGATCAATCCTCCACAGGGCAAAATATTTAAGGAAAAAAAAATAAGACAGAATATTTTACATTCTACAGGTATTAAAGTCAGAAAATAGGATGGATTATCTATATTAGTAGTCTTCATAGTAAATAAGAAATCCGGTAGTAATCCTCGGTATCGCAGTAGGCAGCGCGTCAGTCTCATAATCAGTACTCCTTTATTAATCTGAAGGTCGTGAGTTCGATCCTCACCCGGGGCAGTTATTTTGGTGGGAAACAAAGGCGAAAGCTTAGTAAAATTATTAATATTACTTATCCACAAAATGTAATGTTGATATTGTTATTGTCGGATATACTTAGCATAGTTTTATTATACTTTCTTTAAGAGTCATGTTATTACATACCCTGTATAAAATATATTAATAGACCTGATGGTAAAGAAAGAAAGGGTCCACAACTATCGGTAGAGAATTAGGCATAGCGTCTGTGTCATATTAAAAGCTATTTCAGTAATTTTTTGGTAAGAAAAAGATAAATCCTCTACAGGGAAAAATATTTAAGGAAAAAAAATAAGACAGAATATTTTACATTCTACAGGTATTAAAGTCAGTAAATAGGATGGATTATCTATATTAGTAGTCTTCATAGTAAATAAGAAGGCGGGTAGTAAGCCTCGGTAGCGCAGTAGGCAGCGCGTCAGTCTCATAATCAGTACTCTTTGAGTAATCTGAAGGTTGTGAGTTCGATCCTCACCCGGGGCAGATATTTTGGTGCGAAACAAAGGCGAAATCTTACAAAAACCGGTTATTATTACTTATCCACAAAATATAATGTAGATATTTTTATTGTGGGATATGCTTAGCATAATTTTACTTTATTTTCTTTAAAAGTCAAGTTAGTACACACACTGTATAACCTATATTAATAGAACTGATGGTAAACAAAGAATAAGACAACAATTATCGATAGTGAATTAGGCAGTGCGTCTGTGTCATACTAAAATCTATTTCACTAATTTGGAGATAGGAAAATGATCAATCCTATACAGGGCAAAATATTTAAGGAAAAAAAATAAGACAGAATATTTTACATTCTACAGGTATTAAAGTCAGTAAATAGAATGGATTATCTATATTAGTAGTCTTCATAGTAAATAAGAAGGCGGGTAGTAAGCCTCGGTAGCGCAGAAAGCAGCGCGTCAGTCTCATAATCAGTACTCTTTGAGTAATCCGAAGGTCGTGAGTTCGATCCTCACCCGGGGCAGATATTTTGGTGCGAAACAAAGGCGAAATCTTACAAAAACCGGTTATTATTATTTATCCACAAAATATAATTTAGATAATGTTATTGTGGGATATGCTTAGCATAGTTTTACTTTATTTTCTTTAAAAGTCAAGTTAGTACACACATTGTATAACCTATATTAATAGAACTGATGGTAAACATAAAATAAGAATACAATTATCGGTAGAGAATTAGGCAGTGCGTCTGTGTCATATTAAAAGCTATTTCAGTAATTTTTTGGTAAGAAAATGATAAATCCTTTACAGGGCAAAATATTTAAGGAAAAAAAATAAGACAGAATATTTTACATTCTACAGGTATTAAAGTCAGTAAATAGGATGGATTATCTATATTAGTAGTCTTCATAGTAAATAAGAAGGCGGGTAGTAAGCCTCGGTAGCGCAGTAGGCAGCGCGTCAGTCTCATAATCAGTACTCTTTGAGTAATCTGAAGGTCGTGAGTTCGATCCTCACCCGGGGCAGATATTTTGGTGCGAAACAAAGGCGAAATCTTACAAAAACCGGTTATTATTACTTATCCACAAAATATAATGTAGATATTGTTATTGTGGGATATGCTTAGCATAGTTTTACTTTATTTTCTTTAAAAGTCAAGTTAGTACACACACTGTATAACCTATATTTAATAGAACTGATGGTAAACATAAAATAAGACCACAATTATCGGTAGAGAATTAGGCAGTGCGTCTGTGTTATAGTAAAAGCTATTTCAGTAATTTGGATATAGGAAATACATCAATCCTCATTACGGCAAAATATTTAAGGAAAAAAAAATTAGACAGAACTTTTTACATTCTACAGGTATTAAAGTCAGTAAATAGGATGGATTATCTATATTAGTAGTCTTCATAATAAATAAGAAGGCGGGTAGTAAGCCTCGGTAGCGCAGGAGGCAGCGCGTCAGTCTCATAATCAGTACTCTTTGAGTAATCTGAAGGTTGTGAGTTCGATCCTCACCCGGGGCAGATATTTTGGTGCGAAACAAAGGCGAAATCTTACAAAAACCGGTTATTATTACTTATCCACAAAATATAATGTAGATATTGTTATTGTGGGATATGCTTAGCATAGTTTTACTTTATTTTCTTTAAAAGTCAAGTTAGTACACACACTGTATAACCTATATTAATAGAACTGATGGTAAACATAAAATAAGACCACAATTATCGGTAGAGAATTAGGCAGTGCGTCTGTGTTATAGTAAAAGCTATTTCAGTAATTTGGATATAGGAAATACATCAATCCTCAACAGGGCAAAATATTTAAGGAAAAAAAATTAGACAGAACTTTTTACATTCTACAGGTATTAAAGTCAGTAAATAGGATGGATTATCTATATTAGTAGTCTTCATAGTAAATAAGAAGGCGGGTAATAAGCCTCGGTAGCGCAGTAGGCAGCGCGTCAGTCTCATAATCAGTACTCTTTGAGTAATCTGAAGGTCGTGAGTTCGATCCTCACCCGGGGCAGATATTTTGGAGGGAAACAAAGGCGAAATCTTACAAAAACTTGTTATTATTACTTATCCACAAAATATAATGTAGATATTTTTATTGTGGTATATGCTTAGCATAATTTTACTTTATTTTCTTTAAAAGTCAAGTTAGTACACACACTGTATAACCTATATTAATAGAACTGATGGTAAACAAAGAATAAGACCACAATTATCGATAGTGAATTAGGCAGTGCGTCTGTGTCATACTAAAATCTATTTCACTAATTTGGAGATAGGAAAATGATCAATCCTATACAGGGCAATATATTTAAGGAAAAAAAATAAGACAGAATATTTTACATTCTACAGGTATTAAAGTCAGTAAATAAGATGGATTATCTATATTAGTAGTTTTCATAGTAAATAAGAAGGCGGGTAGTAAGCCTCGGTAGCGCAGTAGGCAGCGCGTCAGTCTCATAATCAGTACTCTTTGAGTAATCTGAAGGTCGTGAGTTCGATCCTCACCCGGGGCAGATATTTTGGTGCGAAACAAAGGCGAAATCTTACAAAAACCGGTTATTATTATTTATCCACAAAATATAATGTAGATATTGTTATTGTGGGATATGCTTAGCATAGTTTTACTTTATTTTCTTTAAAAGTCAAGTTAGTACACACACTGTATAACCTATATTAATAGAACTGATGGTAAACATAAAATAAGACCACAATTATCGGTAGAGAATTAGGCAGTGCGTCTGTGTTATAGTAAAAGCTATTTCAGTAATTTGGATATAGGAAATACATCAATCCTCAACAGGGCAAAATATTTAAGGAAAAAAAATTAGACAGAACTTTTTACATTCTACAGGTATTAAAGTCAGTAAATAGGATGGATTATCTATATTAGTAGTCTTCATAGTAAATAAGAAGGCGGGTAGTAAGCCTCGGTAGCGCAGTAGGCAGCGCGTCAGTCTCATAATCAGTACTCTTTGAGTAATCTGAAGGTCGTGAGTTCGATCCTCACCCGGGGCAGATATTTTGGTGGGAAACAAAGGCGAAATCTTACAAAAACTGGTTATTATTACTTATCCACAAAATATAATGTAGATATTTTTATTGTGGGATATGCTTAGCATAATTTTACTTTATTTTCTTTAAAAGTCAAGTTAGTACACACACTGTATAACCTATATAAATAGAACTGATTGTAAACAAAGAATAAGACCACAATTATCGATAGAGAATTAGGCAGTGCGTCTGTGTCATACTAAAATCTATTTCACTAATTTGGAGATAGGAAAATGATCAATCCTATACAGGGCAAAATATTTAAGGAAAAAAAAATAAGACAGAATATTTTACATTCTACAGGTATTAAAGTCAGTAAATAGGATGGATTATCTATATTAGTAGTCTTCATAGTAAATAAGAAGGCGGGTAGTAAGCCTCGGTAGCGCAGTAGGCAGCGCGTCAGTCTCATAATCAGTACTCTTTGAGTAATCTGAAGGTCGTGAGTTCGATCCTCACCCGGGGCAGATATTTTGGTGCGAAACAAAGGCGAAATCTTACAAAAACCGGTTATTATTACTTATCCACAAAATATAATGTAGATATTGTTATTGTGGGATATGCTTAGCATAATTTTTACTTTATTTTCTTTAAAAGTCAAGTTAGTACACACACTGTATAACCTATATTAATAGAACTGATGGTAAACATAAAATAAGACCACAATTATCGGTAGAGAATTAGGCAGTGCGTCTGTGTCATACTTAAAAGCTATTTCACTAATTTGGAGATATAGGAAATACATCAATCCTCAACAGGGCAAAATATTTAAGGAAAAAAAATTAGACAGAACTATTTACATTCTACAGGTATTAAAGTCAGTAAATAGGATGGATTATCTATATTAGTAGTCTTCATAGTAAATAAGAAGGCGGGTAGTAAGCCTCGGTAGCGCAGTAGGCAGCGCGTCAGTCTCATAATCAGTACTCTTTGAGTAATCTGAAGGTCGTGAGTTCGATCCTCACCCGGGGCAGATATTTTGGTGCGAAACAAAGGCGAAATCTTACAAAAACCGGTTATTATTACTTATCCACAAAATATAATGTAGATATTGTTATTGTGGGATATGCTTAGCATAGTTTTACTTTATTTTCTTTAAAAGTCAAGTTAGTACACACACTGTATAACCTATATTAATAGAACTGATGGTAAACATAAAATAAGACCACAATTATCGGTAGAGAATTAGGCAGTGCGTCTGTGTTATAGTAAAAGCTATTTCAGTAATTTGGATATAGGAAAATGATCAATCCTTTACAGGGCAAAATATTTAAGGAAAAAAAATTAAGACAGAATTATTTACATTCTACAGGTATTAAAGTCAGTAAATAGGATGGATTATCTATATTAGTAGTCTTCATAGTAAATAAGAAGGCGGGTAGTAAGCCTCGGTAGCGCAGTAGGCAGCGCGTCAGTCTCATAATCAGTACTCTTTGAGTAATCTGAAGGTCGTGAGTTCGATCCTCACCCGGGGCAGATATTTTGGTGCGAAACAAAGGCGAAATCTTACAAAAACCGGTTATTATTACTTATCCACAAAATATAATGTAGATATTGTTATTGTGGGATATGCTTAGCATAGTTTTACTTTATTTTCTTTAAAAGTCAAGTTAGTACACACACTGTATAACCTATATTAATAGAACTGATGGTAAACATAAAATAAGACCACAATTATCGGTAGAGAATTAGGCAGTGCGTCTGTGTTATAGTAAAAGCTATTTCAGTAATTTGGATATAGGAAATACATCAATCCTCATTACGGCAAAATATTTAAGGAAAAAAAATTAGACAGAACTTTTTACATTCTACAGGTATTAAAGTCAGTAAATAGGATGGATTATCTATATTAGTAGTCTTCATAGTAAATAAGAAGGCGGGTAGTAAGCCTCGGTAGCGCAGTAGGCAGCGCGTCAGTCTCATAATCAGTACTCTTTGAGTAATCTGAAGGTCGTGAGTTCGATCCTCACCCGGGGCAGATATTTTGGTGCGAAACAAAGGCGAAATCTTACAAAAACTTGTTATTATTACTTATCCACAAAATATAATGTAGATATTTTTATTGTGGTATATGCTTAGCATAATTTTACTTTATTTTCTTTAAAAGTCAAGTTAGTACACACACTGTATAACCTATATTAATAGAACTGATGGTAAACATAAAATAAGACCACAATTATCGAGAGAGAATTAGGCAGTGCGTCTGTGTCATACTAAAAGCTATTTCAGTAATTTGGATATAGGAAAATACATCAATCCTATACAGGGCAAAATATTTAAGGAAAAAAAATAAGACAGAATATTTTACATTCTACAGGTATTAAAGTCAGTAAATAGGATGGATTATCTATATTAGTAGTCTTCATAGTAAATAAGAAGGCGGGTAGTAAGCCTCGGTAGCGCAGTAGGCAGCGCGTCAGTCTCATAATCAGTACTCTTTGAGTAATCTGAAGGTCGTGAGTTCGATCCTCACCCGGGGCAGATATTTTGGTGCGAAACAAAGGCGAAATCTTAGTAAAATTATTAATATTACTTATCCACAAAATATAATGTAGATATTGTTATTGTGGGATATGCTTAGCATAGTTTTACTTTATTTTCTTTAAAAGTCAAGTTAGTACACACACTGTATAACCTATATTAATAGAACTGATGGTAAACAAAGAATAAGTTTATAATTATCGGTAGAGAATTAGGCAGTGCGTCTGTGTCATATTAAAAGCTCTTTCAGTAATTTGGAGATAGGAAAAAGATCAATCCCCTACAGGGCAAAAGATTTAAGGAAAAAAAAATAAGACAGAATATTTTACATTCTACAGGTATTAAAGTCAGTAAATAGGATGGATTATCTATATTAGTAGTCTTCATAGTAAATAAGAAGGCGGGTAGTAGGCCTCGGTAGCGCAGTAGGCAGCGCGTCAGTCTCATAATCTGTACTCGTTGAGTAATCTGAAGGTCGTGAGTTCGATCCTCACCCGGGGCAGATATTTTGGTGCGAAACAAAGGCGAAATCTTACAAAAACCGGTTATTATTATTTATCCACAAAATATAATGTAGATATTGTTATTGTGGGATATGCTTAGCATAGTTTTACTTTATTTTCTTTAAAAGTCAAGTTAGTACACACATTGTATAACCTATATTAATAGAACTGATGGTAAACATAAAATAAGAATACAATTATCGGTAGAGAATTAGGCAGTGCGTCTGTGTCATATTAAAAGCTATTTCAGTAATTTTTTGGTAAGAAAATGATAAATCCTTTACAGGGCAAAATATTTAAGGAAAAAAAATAAGACAGAATATTTTACATTCTACAGGTATTAAAGTCAGTAAATAGGATGGATTATCTATATTAGTAGTCTTCATAGTAAATAAGAAGGCGGGTAGTAAGCCTCGGTAGCGCAGTAGGCAGCGCGTCAGTCTCATAATCAGTACTCTTTGAGTAATCTGAAGGTCGTGAGTTCGATCCTCACCCGGGGCAGATATTTTGGTGCGAAACAAAGGCGAAATCTTACAAAAACCGGTTATTATTACTTATCCACAAAATATAATGTAGATATTGTTATTGTGGGATATGCTTAGCATAGTTTTACTTTATTTTCTTTAAAAGTCAAGTTAGTACACACACTGTATAACCTATATTAATAGAACTGATAGTAAACAAAGAATAAGACCACAATTATCGATAGAGAATTAGGCAGTGCGTCTGTGTCATACTAAAAGCTATTTCACTAATTTGGAGATAGGAAAATGATCAATCCTCTACAGGGCAAAATATTTAAGAAAAAAAAAATAAGACAGAATATTTTACATTCTACAGGTATTAAAGTCAGTAAATAGGATGGATTATCTATATTAGTAGTCTTCATAGTAAATAAGAAGGCGGGTAGTAAGCCTCGGTAGCGCAGTAGGCAGCGCGTCAGTCTCATAATCAGTACTCTTTGAGTAATCTGAAGGTCGTGAGTTCGATCCTCACCCGGGGCAGATATTTTGGTGCGAAACAAAGGCGAAATCTTACAAAAACCGGTTATTATTACTTATCCACAAAATATAATGTAGATATTGTTATTGTGGGATATGCTTAGCATAGTTTTACTTTATTTTCTTTAAAAGTCAAGTTAGTACACACACTGTATAACCTATATTAATAGAACTGATGGTAAACATAAAATAAGACCACAATTATCGGTAGAGAATTAGGCAGTGCGTTTGTGTCATACTAAAATCTATTTCACTAATTTGGATTTAGGAAATACATCAATCCTCAACAGGGCAAAATATTTAAGGAAAAAAATTAAGACAGAATTTTTTACTTTCTACAGGTATTAAAGTCAGTAAATAGGATGGATTATCTATATTAGTAGTCTTCATAGTAAATAAGAAGGCGGGTAGTAAGCCTCGGTAGCGCAGTAGGCAGCGCGTCAGTCTCATAATCAGTACTCTTTGAGTAATCTGAAGGTCGTGAGTTCGATCCTCACCCGGGGCAGATATTTTGGTGCGAAACAAAGGCGAAATCTTACAAAAACCGGTTATTATTACTTATCCACAAAATATAATGTAGATATTTTTATTGTGGGATATGCTTAGCATAATTTTACTTTATTTTCTTTAAAAGTCAAGTTAGTACACACACTGTATAACCTATATTAATAGAACTGATGGTAAACAAAGAATAAGACCACAATTATCGATAGAGAATTTGGCAGTGCGTCTGTGTCATACTAAAATCTATTTCACTAATTTGGAGATAGGAAAATGATCAATCCTCTACAGGGCAAAATATTTAAGGAAAAAAAATAAGACAGAATATTTTACATTCTACAGGTATTAAAGTCAGTAAATAGGATGGATTATCTATATTAGTAGTTTTCATAGTAAATAAGAAGGCGGGTAGTAAGCCTCGGTAGCGCAGTAGGCAGCGCGTCAGTCTCATAATCAGTACTCTTTGAGTAATCTGAAGGTCGTGAGTTCGATCCTCACCCGGGGCAGATATTTTGGTGCGAAACAAAGGCGAAATCTTACAAAAACCGGTTATTATTACTTATCCACAAAATATAATGTAGATATTGTTATTGTGGGATATGCTTAGCATAGTTTTACTTTATTTTCTTTAAAAGTCAAGTTAGTACACACACTGTATAACCTATATTAATAGAACTGATGGTAAACATAAAATAAGACCACAATTATCGGTAGAGAATTAGGCAGTGCGTCTGTGTCATACTAAAAGCTATTTCACTAATTTGGAGATAGGAAAATGATCAATCCTCTACAGGGCAAAATATTTAAGGAAAAAAAATAAGACAGAATATTTTACATTCTACAGGTATTAAAGTCAGTAAATAGGATGGATTATCTATATTAGTAGTTTTCATAGTAAATAAGAAGGCGGGTAGTAAGCCTCGGTAGCGCAGTACGCAGCGCGTCAGTCTCATAATCAATACTCTTTGAGTAATCTGAAGGTCTTGAGTTCGATCCTCACCCGGGGCATATATTTTGGTGCGAAACAAACTCGAAACCTTACAAAAAACGGTTATTATTACTTATCCACAAAATATAATGTAGATATTGTTATTGTGGGATATGCTTAGCATAGTTTTACTTTATTTTCTTTAAAAGTCAAGTTAGTACACACACTGTATAACCTATATTAATAGAACTGATGGTAAACATAAAATAAGACCACAATTATCGGTAGAGAATTAGGCAGTGCGTCTGTGTCATATTAAAAGCTCTTTCAGTAATTTGGAGATAGGAAAATGATCAATCCTCTACAGGGCAAAATATTTAAGAAAAAAAAAATAAGACAGAATATTTTACATTCTACAGGTATTAAAGTCAGTAAATAGGATGGATTATCTATATTAGTAGTCTTCATAGTAAATAAGAAGGCGGGTAGTAAGCCTCGGTAGCGCAGTAGGCAGCGCGTCAGTCTCATAATCAGTACTCTTTGAGTAATCTGAAGGTCGTGAGTTCGATCCTCACCCGGGGCAGATATTTTGGTGCGAAACAAAGGCGAAATCTTACAAAAACCGGTTATTATTACTTATCCACAAAATATAATGTAGATATTGTTATTGTGGGATATGCTTAGCATAGTTTTACTTTATTTTCTTTAAAAGTCAAGTTAGTACACACACTGTATAACCTATATTAATAGAACTGATGGTAAACATAAAATAAGACCACAATTATCGGTAGAAAATTAGGCAGTGCGTCTGTGTTATAGTAAAAGCTATTTCAGTAATTGTTTGGTAGGAAAAAGATAAATCCTCTACAGGGCAAAATATTTAAGGAAAAAAAAAATTAAGACAGAATATTTTACATTCTACAGGTATTAAAGTCAGTAAATAGGATGGATTATCTATATTAGTAGTCTTCATAGTAAATAAGAAGGCGGGTAGTAAGCCTCGGTAGCGCAGTAGGCAGCGCGTCAGTCTCATAATCAGTACTCTTTGAGTAATCTGAAGGTCGTGAGTTCGATCCTCACCCGGGGCAGATATTTTGGTGCGAAACAAAGGCGAAATCTTACAAAAACCGGTTATTATTACTTATCCACAAAATATAATGTAGATATTGTTATTGTGGGATATGCTTAGCATAGTTTTACTTTATTTTCTTTAAAAGTCAAGTTAGTACACACACTGTATAACCTATATTAATAGAACTGATGGTAAACATAAAATAAGACCACAATTATCGGTAGAGAATTAGGCAGTGCGTCTGTGTTATAGTAAAAGCTATTTCAGTAATTTGGATATAGGAAATACATCAATCCTCAACAGGGCAAAATATTTAAGGAAAAAAAATTAGACAGAACTTTTTACATTCTACAGGTATTAAAGTCAGTAAATAGGATGGATTATCTATATTAGTAGTCTTCATAGTAAATAAGAAGGCGGGTAGTAAGCCTCGGTAGCGCAGTAGGCAGCGCGTCAGTCTCATAATCAGTACTCTTTGAGTAATCTGAAGGTCGTGAGTTCGATCCTCACCCGGGGCAGATATTTTGGTGCGAAACAAAGGCGAAATCTTACAAAAACCGGTTATTATTATTTATCCACAAAATATAATGTAGATAATGTTATTGTGGTATATGCTTAGCATAGTTTTACATTATTTTCTTTAAAAGTCAAGTTAGTACACACACTGTATAACCTATATTAATAGAACTGATAGTAAACAAAGAATAAGACCACAATTATCGATAGAGAATTAGGCAGTGCGTCTGTGTCATACTAAAAGCTATTTCACTAATTTGGAGATAGGAAAATGATCAATCCTATACAGGGCAAAATATTTAAGGAAAAAAAAATAAGACAGAATATTTTACATTCTACAGGTATTAAAGTCAGTAAATAGGATGGATTATCTATATTAGTAGTTTTCATAGTAAATAAGAAGGCGGGTAGTAAGCCTCGGTAGCGCAGTAGGCAGCGCGTCAGTCTCATAATCAGTACTCTTTGAGTAATCTGAAGGTCGTGAGTTCGATCCTCACCCGGGGCAGATATTTTGGTGCGAAACAAAGGCGAAATCTTACAAAAACCGGTTATTATTACTTATCCACAAAATATAATGTAGATATTGTTATTGTGGGATATGCTTAGCATAGTTTTACTTTATTTTCTTTAAAAGTCAAGTTAGTACACACACTGTATAACCTATATTAATAGAACTGATGGTAAACATAAAATAAGACCACAATTATCGGTAGAGAATTAGGCAGTGCGTCTGTGTCATACTAAAAGCTATTTCACTAATTTGGAGATAGGAAAATGATCAATCCTCTACAGGGCAAAATATTTAAGGAAAAAAAAAATAAGACAGAATATTTTACATTCTACAGGTATTAAAGTCAGTAAATAGGATGGATTATCTATATTAGTAGTCTTCATAGTAAATAAGAAGGCGGGTAGTAAGCCTCGGTAGCGCAGTAGGCAGCGCGTCAGTCTCATAATCAGTACTCTTTGAGTAATCTGAAGGTCGTGAGTTCGATCCTCACCCGGGGCAGATATTTTGGTGCGAAACAAAGGCGAAATCTTACAAAAACCGGTTATTATTATTTATCCACAAAATATAATGTAGATATTGTTATTGTGGGATATGCTTAGCATAGTTTTACTTTATTTTCTTTAAAAGTCAAGTTAGTACACACACTGTATAACCTATATTAATAGAACTGATGGTAAACATAAAATAAGACCACAATTATCGGTAGAGAATTAGGCAGTGCGTCTGTGTCATACTAAAAGCTATTTCACTAATTTGGAGATAGGAAAATGATCAATCCTCTACAGGGCAAAATATTTAAGAAAAAAAAATAAGACAGAATATTTTACATTCTACAGGTATTAAAGTCAGTAAATAGGATGGATTATCTATATTAGTAGTCTTCATAGTAAATAAGAAGGGGTAGTAAGCCTCGGTAGCGCAGAAAGCAGCGCGTCAGTCTCATAATCAGTACTCTTTGAGTAATCTGAAGGTCGTGAGTTCGATCCTCACCCGGGGCAGATATTTTGGTGCGAAACAAAGGCGAAATCTTACAAAAACCGGTTATTATTACTTATCCACAAAATATAATGTAGATATTGTTATTGTGGGATATGCTTAGCATAGTTTTACTTTATTTTCTTTAAAAGTCAAGTTAGTACACACACTGTATAACCTATATTAATAGAACTGATGGTAAACATAAAATAAGACCACAATTATCGGTAGAGAATTAGGCAGTGCGTCTGTGTTATAGTAAAAGCTATTTCAGTAATTTGGATATAGGAAATACATCAATCCTCAACAGGGCAAAATATTTAAGGAAAAAAAAATTAGACAGAATATTTTACATTCTACAGGTATTAAAGTCAGAAAATAGGATGGATTATCTATATTAGTAGTCTTCATAGTAAATAAGAAGTCCGGTAGTAATCCTCGGTATCGCAGTAGGCAGCGCGTCAGTCTTATAATCAGTACTCCTTTAGTAATCTGAAGGTCGTGAGTTCGATCCTCACCCGGGGCAGTTATTTTGGTGGGAAACAAAGGCGAAATCTTACAAAAACCGGTTATTATTTCTTATCCACAAAATATAATGTAGATAATGTTATTGTGGTATATGCTTAGCATAGTTTTACATTATTTTCTTTAAAAGTCAAGTTAGTACACACACTGTATAACCTATATTAATAGAACTGATGGTAAACATAAAATAAGACCACAATTATCGGTAGAGAATTTGGCAGTGCGTCTGTGTTATAGTAAAAGCTATTTCAGTAATTTGGATATAGGAAATACATCAATCCTCAACAGGGCAAAATATTTAAGGAAAAAAAAATTAGACAGAACATTTTACATTCTACAGTTATTAATGTCAGTAAATAGGATGGATTATCTATATTAGTAGTCTCCATGGTAAATAAGGAGGCGGGTAGTAAGCCTCGGTAGCGCAGTAGGCAGCGGTTCAGTCTCATAATCTGTACTCTTTGAGAAATCTGAACGTCGTGAGTTCGATCCTCACAAAGATATTTTGGTTGGAAACAAAGGCGAAAGCTTAGTAAAATTATTAATATTACTTATCCACAAAATGTAATGTTGATTTTGTTATTGTCGGATATACTTAGTATAGTTTTACTATATTTTCTTTAAGAGTCATGTTATTTTATACACTGTATAACCTATATTAATAGACCTGATGGTAAACAACGTATAAGTCCACAATTATCGGTAGAGAAATAGGCAGTGCGTCTGTGTCATATTAAAAGCTATTTCAGTAATTGTTTGGTAGGAAAAAGATAAATCCTCTACAGGGCAAAATATTTAAGGAAAAAAAAATTAAGACAGAATTATTTACATTCTACAGGTATTAAAGTCAGTAAATAGGATTTATTATCTATATTAGTAGTCTTCATAGTAAATAAGGAGATGGTTAGTAAGCATCGGTAGCGCAGTAGGCAGCGCGTCTATCTCATAATCAGTACTCTTTTAGTAATCTGAAGGTCGTGAGTTGATCCTCACCCGGGGCAGATATTTTGGTGCGAAACAAAGGCGAAATCTTAAAAATACCGGTTATTATTACTTATCCACAAAATATAATGTAGATATTGTTATTGTGGGATATGCTTAGCATAATTTTACATTATTTTCTTTAAAAGTCAAGTTAGTACACACACTGTATAACCTATATTAATAGAACCGATCTTAAACATAAAATAAGACCACAATTATCGGTAGAGAATTAGGCAGTGCGTTTGTGTCATACTAAAATCTATTTCACTAATTTGGATTTAGGAAATACATCAATCCTCAACAGGGCAAAATATTTAAGGAAAAAAATTAAGACAGAATTTTTTACTTTCTACAGGTATTAAAGTCAGTAAATAGGATGGATTATCTATATTAGTAGTCTTCATAGTAAATAAGGAAGCGGTTAGTAAGCCTCGGTAGCGCAGTAGGCAGAGCGTCAGTCTCATAATCAGTACTCCTTTAGTAATCTGAAGGTCGTGAGTTCGATCCTCACCCGGGGCAGTTATTTTGGTGGGAAACAAAGGCGAAATCTTACAAAAACCGGTTATTATTTCTTATCCACAAAATATAATGTAGATAATGTTATTGTGGTATATGCTTAGCATAGTTTTACATTATTTTCTTTAAAAGTCAAGTTAGTACACACACTGTATAACCTATATTAATAGAACTGATGGTAAACATAAAGTAAGACCACAATTATCGGTAGAGAATTAGGCAGTGCGTTTGTGTCATACCAAAATCTATTTCACTAATTTGGATTTAGGAAATACATCAATCCTCAACAGGGCAAAATATTTAAGGAAAAAAATTAAGACAGAATTTTTTACATTCTACAGGTATTAAAGTCAGTAAATAGGATGGATTATCTATATTAGTAGTCTTCATAGTAAATAAGAAAGCGGTTAGTAAGCCTCGGTAGCGCAGTAGGCAGAGCGTCAGTCTCAAAATCAGTACTCCTTTAGTAATCTGAAGGTCGTGAGTTCGATCCTCAACCGGGGCAGATATTTTTTTGCGAAACAAAGGCGAAATCTTAAAAATACCGGTTATTATTACTTATCCACAAAATATAATGTAGATATTGTTATTGTGCGATATGCTAAGCATAATTTTACTTTATTTTCTTTAAAAGTCAAGTTAGTACACACACTGTATAACCTATATTAATAGAACCGATCTTAAACATAAAATAAGACCACAATTATCGGTAGAGAATTAAGCAGTGCGTCTGTGTCATACTAAAAGCTATTTCACTAATTTGGAGATAGGAAAATGATCAATCCTCTACAGGGCAAAATATTTAAGAAAAAAAATAAGACAGAATATTTTTACATTCTACAGGTATTAAAGTCAGTAAATAGGATGGATTATCTATATTAGTAGTCTTCATAGTAAATAAGAAGACGGGTAATAAACCTCGGTAGCGCAGTAGACAGCGCGTCAGTCTCATAATCAGTACTCTTTGAGTAATCTGAAGGTCGTGAGTTCGATCCTCACCCGGGGCAGATATTTTGGAGGAAAACAAAGGCGAAATCTTACAAAAACCGGTTTTTATTACTTATCCACAAAATATAATGTAGATATTGTTATTGTGGGATATGCTTAGCATAGTTTTACTTTATTTTCTTTAAAAGTCAAGTTAGTACACACACTGTATAACCTATATTAATAGAACTGATGGTAAACAAAGAATAAGACAACAATTATCGATAGTGAATTAGGCAGTGCGTCTGTGTCATACTAAAATCTATTTCAGTAATTTGGATATAGGAAATACATCAATCCTCAACAGGGCAAAATATTTAAGGAAAAAAAATTAGACAGAACTTTTTACATTCTACTGGTATTAAAGTCAGAAAATAGGATGGATTATCTATATTAGTAGTCTTCATAATAAATAAGAATTCGGGTACTAAACCTCGGTAGCGCAGTAGGCAGCGGTTTAGTCTCATGATCTGTACTCTTTGAGAAATCTGAACGTCGTGAGTTCGATCCTCTCCCGGGGCAGATATTTTGGTTGGAAACAAAGGCGAAAGCTTAGTAAAATTATTAATATTACTTATCCACAAAATGTAATGTTGATTTTGTTATTGTCGTATATACTTAGTATAGTTTTACTATATTTTCTTTAAGAGTCAAGTTAGTACACACACTGTATAACCTATATTAATAGACCTGATGGTAAACAAAGAATAAGTCCACAATTATCGGTAGAGAAATAGGCAGTGCGTCTGTGTCATATTAAAAGCTATTTCAGTAATTGTTTGGTAGGAAAAAGATAAATCCTCTACAGGGCAAAATATTTAAGGAAAAAAAAATTAAGACAGAATTATTTACATTCTACAGGTATTAAAGTCAGTAAATAGAATTTATTATCTATATTAGTAGTCTTCATAGTAAATAAGAAGATGGTTAGTAAGCATCGGTAGCGCAGTAAGCAGCGCGTCTGTCTCATAATAAGTACTCTTTTAGTAATCTGAAGGTCGTGAGTTCGATCCTCACCCGGGGCAGATATTTTGGTGCGAAACAAAGGCGACATCTTACAAAAACCGGTTATTATTACTTATCCACAAAATATAATGTAGATATTGTTATTGTGGGATATGCTTAGCATAGTTTTACTTTATTTTCTTTAAACGTCAAGTTAGTACACACACTGTATAACCTATATTAATAGAACTGATGGTAAACATAAAATAAGACCACAATTATCGGTAGAGAATTAGGCAGTGCGTTTGTGTCATACTAAAATCTATTTCACTAATTTGGATTACGAAATACATCAATCTTCAACAGGGCAAAATATTTAAGGAAAAAAATTAAGACAGAATTTTTTACTTTCTACAGGTATTAAAGTCAGAAAATAGGATGGATTATCTATATTAGTAGTCTTCATAGTAAATAAGAAAGCGGTTAGTAAGCCTCGGTAGCGCAGTAGGCAGAGCGTCAGTCTCATAATCAGTACTCCTTTAGTAATCTGAAGGTCGCGAGTTCGATCCTCACCGGGGTCAGTTATTTTGGTGGGAAACAAAGGCGAAATCTTACAAAAACCGGTTATTATTTCTTATCCACAAAATATAATGTAGATAATGTTATTGTGGTATATGCTTAGCATAGTTTTACATTATTTTCTTTAAAAGTCAAGTTAGTACACACACTGTATAACCTATATTAATAGAACTGATAGTAAACAAAGAATAAGACCACAATTATCGATAGAGAATTAGGCAGTGCGTCTGTGTCATACTAAAAGCTATTTCACTAATTTGGAGATAGGAAAATGATCAATCCTCTACAGGGCAAAATATTTAAGGAAAAAAAAATAAGACAGAATATTTTACATTCTACAGGTATTAAAGTCAGAAAATAGGATGGATTATCTATATTAGTAGTCTTCATAGTAAATAAGAAATCCGGTAGTAATCCTCGGTATCGCAGTAGGCAGCGCGTCAGTCTCATAATCAGTACTCCTTTAGTAATCTGAAGGTCGTGAGTTCGATCCTCACCCGGGGCAGTTATTTTGGTGGGAAACAAAGGCGAAATCTTACAAAAACCGGTTATTATTACTTATCCACAAACTATAATGTAGATATTGTTATTGTGGGATATGCTTAGCATAGTTTTACATTATTTTCTTTAAAAGTTAAGTTAGTACACACACTGTATAACCTATATTAATAGAACTGATGGTAAACATAAAATAAGACCACTATTATCGGTAGAGAATTAGGCAGTGCGTCTGTGTCATACTAAAAGCTATTTCAGTAATTTGGATATAGGAAATACATCAATCCTCAACAGGGCAAAATATTTAAGGAAAAAAAATTAGACAGAACTTTTTACATTCTACTGGTATTAAAGTCAGTAAATAGGATGGATTATCTATATTAGTAGTCTTCATAGTAAATAAGGAGGCGGGTAGTAAGCCTCGGTAGCGCAGTAGTCAGTGCGTCAGTCTCATAATCAGTACTCTTTGAGTAATCTGAAGGTCGTGAGTTCGATTCTCACCTGGGGCAGATATTTTGGTGGGAAACAAAGGCGAAAGCTTAGTAAAATTATTAATATTACTTATCCACAA
Organism: Pardosa pseudoannulata; assembly: GCA_032207245.1. Taxonomy (NCBI): domain Eukaryota; kingdom Metazoa; phylum Arthropoda; class Arachnida; order Araneae; family Lycosidae; genus Pardosa; species Pardosa pseudoannulata. The sequence goes on along the minus strand of CM063502.1, from coordinate 122,694,054 downwards.
AATGTAATGTAGATATTGTTATTGTCGGATATACTTAGCATAGTTTTACTATATTTTAAGAGTCATGTTATTGCATACACTGTATAACCTATATTAATAGTCCTGATGGTAAACAAAGAATAAGTCCACAATTATCGGTAGAGAATTAGGCAGTGCGTCTGTGTCATATTAAAAGCTATTTCAGTAATTTTTTAATGAGAAAAAGATAAATCCTCTACAGGGCAAAATATTTAAGGAAAAAAAAATAAGACAGAATATTTTACATTCTACAGTTATTAAAGTCTGTAAATAGGATGGAATATCTATATTAGTAGTCTTCATAGTAAATAAGAAGATGCGCAGTAAGCATTGGTAGCGCAGTAGGAATCGCGTCAGTCTCTTAATCAGTACTCTTTGAGTAATCTGAAAGTCGTGAGTTCGATCCTCACCCGGGGCAGATACTTTGGTGGGAAACAAAGGCGAAATCTTACAAAAAACGCTTATTATTACTTATCAACAAAATATGACGTAGATATTGTTATTGTGGGATATGCTTAGCATAGTTTTACTTTATTTTCTTTAAAAGTCAAGTTAGTACACACACTGTATAACCTATATTATTAGAACTGATGGTAAACATAAAATAAGACCACAATTATCGGTAGAGAATTAGGCAGTGCGTCTGTGTCATACTAAAATCTATTTCAGTAATTTAGATATAGGAAATACATCAATCCTCAACAGGGCAAAATATTTAAGGAAAAAAATTAAGACACAATATTTTACATTCTACAGTTATTAAAGTCTGTAAATAGGATGGAATATCTATATTAGTACTCTTCATAGTAAATAAGCAGTCTGGTAGCAAGCATCGGTAGCGCAGTAGGCAGCGCGTCAGTCTAATAATTAGTACTCTTTGAGTAATTTGAAGATCGTGAGTTTGATCCTCACCCGGGGCAGATATTTTGGTTGGAAACAAAGGCGAAAGCTTAGTAAAATTATTAATATTACTTATCCACAAAATGTAATGTTGATATTGTTATTGTCGGATATACTTAGCATAGTTTTACTATATTTTCTTTAAGAGTCATGTTATTTTATACACTGTATAACCTATATTAATAGACCTGATGGTAAACAAAGAATAAGTCCACAATTATCGGTAGAGAAATAGGCAGTGCGTCTGTGTCATATTAAAAGCTATTTCAGTAATTGTTTGGTAAGAAAATGATAAATACTCTACAGGGCAAAATATTTAAGAAAAATTTAAGAAACAATATTTTACATTTTATAGGTATTAAAGTCTGTAAATAGGATGGAATATTTATATTAGTAGTTTTCATAGTAAATAAGCAGTCGGGTAGTAAGCATCGGTAGCGCAGTAGGCAGCGCGTCAGTCTCATAATAATTACTGTTTGAGTAATCTGCAGGTCGGGAGTTCGATCCTCACCCGGGGCATAAATTTTGGTTTGGAACAAAGGCGAAATCTTACAAAAACAGGTTATTATTACTTATCCACAAAATATAATGTAGATAATGTTATTGTAGGATATGCTTAGCATAGTTTTACATTATTTTCTTTAAAATTCAAGTTAGTACACACACTGTATAATTTATAGTAATCGACCTGATGGTAAAGAAAGAATCTGACCACAGTTATCGGTAGATAATTTGGCAGTGCGTCTGTTTCATACTAAAAGCTATTTCAGTAATTTGGAGATAGGAAATAGATCAATCCACTACAGTGCAAAATATTTAAGGAAAAAAATTAAGACAGAATTTTTTACATTCTACAGGAATTAAAGTCAATAAATAGGATGGATTATCTATATTAGTAGTCTTCATAGTAAATAAGAAGGCGGGTAGTAAGCCTCGGTAGCGCAGTAGGCAGCGCGTCAGTCTCATAATCAGTACTCTTTGAGTAATCTGAAGGTCGTGAGTTCGATCGTCACCCGGGGCAGATATTTTGGTGCGAAACAAAGGCGAAATCTTACAAAAACCGGTTATTATTACTTATCCACAAAATATAATGTAGATAATGTTATTGTTGGATATGCTTAGCTTAGTTTTACTTTATTTTCTTTAACAGTCAAGTTAGTACACACACTGTATAACCTTTATTAACAGAACTGATGGTAAACATAAAATAAGACCATAATATTCAGTAGAGAATTAGGCAGTGCGTCTGTGTCATACTAAAAGTTATTTCAGGAATTTGGATATAGGAAATACATCATTCCTCTACAGGGCAAAATATTTAAGGAAAAAAAATTAAGACACAATATTTTACATTCTACAGTTATTAAAGTCTGTAAATAGGATGGAATATCTATATTAGTATTCTTCATAGTAAATAAGCAGTCTGGTAGCAAGCATCGGTAGCGCAGTAGGCAGCGCGTCAGTTTCGTAATCAGTACTCTTTGAGTAATCTGAAGGTCGTGAGTTCCATCATCACGTGGGGCAGATATTTTGGTGGGAAACAAAGGCGAAATCTTAGTAAAATCGGTTAATATTACTTATCCACAAAATGTTATGTAGATATTGTTATTCTGATATACTTAGCATAATTTTACTTTATTTTCTTTAAGAGTCAAGCTAGTACACACGCTGTATAACCTATAGTAATAGACCTGAATGTACACAAAGAATAAGACCACAATTATCGGTAGAGAATTAGGCAGTGCGTCTGTGTCATACTAAAAGCTATTTCAGTTATTTGGAGATAGGATATAAATCAATCCTCTACCGGGCAAAATATTTTATAAAAAAATTAAGATACAATATTTTACATTCTGCAGGTATTAAAGTCATTAAATAGCATTGATTATCTATGTTAGTATTCTTCATGGTAAATAAGCAGTCGGGTAGTAAGCCTCGGAGCGCAGTAGGCAACGCATCAGTCTCATAATTGTTTGAAAAAAAAGGTCAGCAAGTTTTTAAAACATTAAAGTTAATTTTTCCTTTCTCAAATAACAAAAAAAAAAAAGCATTGTAAATAAAACAGTTAATTAAAATATTCAAAATAATTTGAAACTAATATTAAACTAAAGCTTCAAATTCAACATTCTGGCCAGTGTGTTATTATGCAATTTACCCAATGGGGGAAAAAGTAACAGGCATCATCAGGCAACAGCAAAAAACAACAGAGGGAAAAGTTAACTTAAAGTTTTTCCTTTTATACTTCTTGATTTCGTAAACTTGAAAATTTGTTACACAAAATTTACTGAGCATACAAAAAAAAAACAAGATCATGTAACCAAGATTAAATTATGATTAAAAAATTAATTACAAGGAGTGGGATATTTGTTAACATAGCCCCTCCTCCTATTTCTTGTATAAAAAAAACAGAAAACTCGACTTTTTAGATCTTTTACAGACATATTTCTTTGGAAAATTATAACATTTCAACTACTCTTCCTTTAATAACAAACCTTTAAAATATAAAAAAATAACTGTATTAATGCATACATATAAATTAAAAAATCAATAATCAGAATAAATACATCTATGAAAAATTCAAAAATAGTGATAAGCTACTTGCATTTAAGAAAAACTAAGTAAAAAATATAAACTGTATAGAGATGTTCTATAGCAAAATTATCACAGACCTTAAGTTCAAGGAATAAAAAAAAATTGTTTCTCCCGCATACTTAATCAGCCAACAATATAAACAAAGTTAGGAATCAAGAACATTAACACTTTAAACTCTAACATTTAGAACTAGAAAAAAAATTACTCATCTCCATTTTTACCAAAACACAAAGATATTACATTTAGTGGAAAATGTTTGTATATAAAATCCAGGGCTTCGAACCGTAATTTTTTTTTGTTCCGGTTTTCGTTCCGGTTCAACTAAAAAATTAATATCGGTTCAGTTCTGGTTTAGCTCCGCCAAAAATAACGGTTTTCGGTTCAGTTCCGGTTTTCGCTCCGCCAAAAATAACTCTTTTCGTTTCAGTTCCAAATGAATAATTTCATTTTATGTATATTCTTATTTGTACAAAAAATGTAATTCTATCAAAATTTAGAAGATTTTATTCTTTTTTTAATTGGTACACTATGTGAATTGATACAAACAGCAGGTACGATAAGAGCGGCGAGCATTGGCAATGTTATCCATTACCAAAATCGCATTTGACAACTAGGTTCATGATTATCCACATTCGTCGTTTGACTCTCACATCGTGCACTTGGTCTTGCAATAATTATGTAAAATATATATTATTTATTTAACATATGAAAATTGCTTCTAATTATTAATATATCTTCTAACGTGGCTTCACTGAGATTACTTCTGTTGTCTCGGAGAATAAATTTCAAACCTGAAAACGCTCTTTCAACACTAACTTGTGTAGCTGGAGCTGCCAAAACCACCATTGCAATCTTATACAAGTGCGGATATGTAATTATAAAGTTGACGTTAAATTAGAAAATATTGATAAGTTGGTAACAGTAACAAAATGACTGAAAGATATATCGAACCGAATATCTTTCAGCCGATATTTACCGATAACAACCGATTATTCAGCCGATATTAACCGATATTTTTTTCGGTTCAGTTCCGGTTTTCGTTCCGACCAAAATAACGGTTTTTTCCGGTTTTCGGTTTTCGGTTCAGTTCCGGTTCGAAGCCCTGATAAAATCCCACTGAATTAACATTTAGATTTATAATACTGATTAAAATAAGTCCTTAAACGTCTTTAGAAATTTAGTAAGCTACTTTGCCCATGTGGCCATTCATGAGCAAATAACATACTGATTGAAGTAACTAATGGTTTTAACATATAAGTATACAATGAAATTTAAAAATGAATCATAAGACATAACATAACCCATACCTGACGTCAGGATTTTATACACACACTATCATACAAAACTATAAGAATGTTAAAAACTTTATCAAGTTGTGCAAGACAGAAATATATACATACGAAAACATGATTATGAGTACACAATGAGATAGTAAATTTGTTGATATAATATAAATACAAAAACATTTAAAACTTGGCAAATGGATATGCAGTAAAGAAATACAAGTTAGTAAAAACTCTGAACTTCAAAAATCTTCAAACTTTAAATACAGTTAGTATTCAAAAACATTTTTCACAAACTCTTTTAAACCATTTTGAGTTAATGGCTTTGTAAAAACATCTGCTAAATTTAATTTACTCCTCACATATTTTATGTTAAACTTTTCATTATAATACAGTTCTCTTACATAGAAATATTTTATATCGATATGTTTGGTTTTATAATTCTCAAGCGGTGATTTTAAAAATTCTATCGCGGCTTGGTTATCGACAAGCAAATGTATTTTACTAATGTATTTAGTAATTTTCTTTTCACCACATGCCTTTAAAACATTATAAAGCCACGTTAATTCCTTTATACTTTCTACCATGCTTACAAATTCGGCCTCCGTCGTACTTAGTGTTACAGATTTTTCTTTAAAAGATCTCCATACAATAGGAGCATTTCCCAAACAAATGAATTGTCCACCCATAGATATCCTATCATCCCGATTTGATGCAAAGTCAGCATCAGAATATCCTATCAAATTTGTTACATTACAATTTAATCTTAATTTATAACCACTGGTTTTCCGAACATAACCTAGCAACTTCAACAGACCACACCAGTGTTCCATTCCCGAATTATTTTGAAATTGTGAAAAAAATGTCTACAGCGTACGATATATCGGGGCGAATTCTGTTAGACAAAAAGGACAGACAACCCAAAATATTACGATAAGGAAATTTTTTCCATTTCCTCTTTTTCACATTCCGATTGAGGACATTGTCTTTTACACTTATGTCCATAAATTAAGGATAATTCAGAATCACACAGAAATTGAGCTCTAAAATAAAAATTTCACCTGTAGAATTATCACATACATCTTGAAGAAGAATATGCAAATTGCAGGAAACCACCAGATGGCGCGGATAGTACGTCACAATGATGAGAGTGTATGAAAGGGGTATATAAGGAATGGTAGCAAAGAAGTAAAATTGTTCACAAGCGCTTTAAAAGCCTTTCAGTGCAATAACCGCATAGTTATAGCACAAAGGAAGCATTTGGATGATTTTTTACGTGGTAGAATTATCGGACGACTGGAATGTGGACGTACCCAGCTGGAAGTATCCGAGGAACTTGGAATCGTCCAGACTGTCATCTCCAGGCTTTGGCAACGATTCAAACATGATGGTAATGTGAGTAGATGTTACAGCACAGGTCGCCCCCGAGTTACTAAGCCGAATGATGACCGGTATTTGGCAGTTACTGCCAAAAGAAACAGACGGAGCACAGCATCAGACCTGTCTCGTCAGCTCTCTTCAGCTACCGGTACGACAGTTTCAAGGCAGACCGTGTACAGACGCTTAGGGAACATTGGTCTATATGCTCGTAGGCCTGTCAGATGTGTTCCCCTTACCGCAACTCACTGTCGCCTGCGATTATGCTGGGCTAGAGAGCATGCATTGTGGAAACCGCAACAGTGGTCTTGTGTGATGTTTTCCGACGAGTCCAGGTTCAGTTTACATTCTGATTCTCGCCGGACTTTCATATGGAGAGCGCCAGGTACCCGTTACCACCAAGAGAACACCATTGAACGACACCGTTACGGTGGTGCAGGATGGCTCGTTTGGGGAGGAATTATTCTTGGTTCCAGAACTGACCTGCATGTTCAGAGTGTAACGATGACAGGCCACATCTATCGGGATGTCATTCTGGAACAACATGTACGTTTGTTTCGGGGCGCCATGGGTCCTGAATTTCTGTATATGGATGACAACGGCGACCTCACCGAGCAAACATTGTAGACGAATGCCTTCAATCGGAGGATATCACCCGTATGGATTGGCCAGCATACTCACCGGACTTGAATCCAATAGAGCATGTGTGGAACATGCTTAGCCGACGAATTGCAGCCCGTCAACCCCCTCCCAACTGTCTATCGGAACTTCGGAAGGCATTGCTTGATGAGTAGTGTAATTTTCCCTATGATTAGATTGATAATCTGATACTCAGCATGCATAGGCGTTGTAACGCTTGTATTGCATCGTCCGGGAGACATACTCCGTATTAAACATCATACTAACCATGTTATACTGTTTTCTGTAAATAGGTTCTTTTTTAAAATTTGCTCCAGGGAGTAAAAATCGCAATTTTTATTAATTATGTCAAACATATAGCATCTTTTTTGCTCTTTACCTTTTGTTTAATAAATAGACTTTACAAATAAGTCAAATTTGTTTTGCTTTTGTCTCTTTCATTGCCTGAACTTCATTATCCTTAATTTATGGACATGAGTGTATGTATGTATATATATGTATGTATATGTATATCTATATATATGTATATATGTATATATATATATATATATATATATATATATATATATATATATATATATATATATATATATATATATATATATATATATATATATATATATATATATATATTCATTCTGGAAATATTCATCTGAATTTAGTTAGATATACTTTTCAGGTATTAGAGTTAGCTCATATAATAAGTGGCATTATGAATTACTACAAATGTCTCTAAAGTTTTTTATTATGAATTTGATGGTTGCTGAAAGGCAGTGTATATTTATATCTATTAGAGTGATCTAAAGGTCTTGAATTCGATCCTCACACAGGGCGTTCTATTTTATAGTAGTTAAATCTTTTAATATTTGCTACTATTATGTATATGAAAAATAAAATTTAAATATAGGTACTGTCTGAAAACATTTAACTGAATATAGTGAGATATTTTATTTTCATTAGATATTGGAGTTAGTACATATCCTAAGTGGCATAATGATTTACAAAAATAGTTCCTAAAATTTTTGATATAGCGTGACTTTTCTATCCCTCAGTAGTACATAAGGGAGGGCATCAGTCTCACATTCGCTACTGTTTGCATAATCAGAAATTGCTGAGTTTGATACTCAGCCAATAATTCTATTTTACAGTGGTGAAATCTTTTAAAAATCGTTACTATTATGTATATGCAATATAAAATTTAGATACATGTATTTTAACAAAAGATTTTCTGAATAGCGAGAAATGTTATTTTCTTCAGGTATTGGGGTTGTTTCATATTCTAGGTGATATAATAAATTAAACACAAAGCGCGTGTCGAAGAGGTTTAAAAATTTTTAATACTGGTTACATGCAAGTTTGAACCTAGATATATGTACTATCTAAAAATATTTATCTTGAATAAGTAACGTATTTTTTTTCAAGCATTGGTGTTAGCTCATATTCTAAATGTCATTACGAATTACGAATAAAGTCTCAAAAAGTATTTTAATATTTTTAACAGTTGTTGAATCTTGGTAGAGCAGTGAGCAACGTGTCGGTTTTATTATTAATACTTTCGGAGTATTATGAATGCCGTGATTTTGTTCCTTACTCTGACATATATTTGACAGTTGCTGAATCTTTAAAAATTTATTACATTTATTTATACAAAAAAAAGTAATGTAGATATAGGTACTGTCTGAAATCATTCATTTTAATATTGTAATATATTTTATTTTCTTGGGGTTTCAAAGCAAAAAAATTTTAAAGCATATTACGTTGCCATGTATTGATTAAAACCTATTTCTGTTTTCACTATATTCTAAAATTTAGTTGTGCACCTTCTGTATATATTACAATCTACACTCTATATATAGTGAAAACCCAATATAAAATCTGAACGGTGTCTGTCACTGCCATACTCTATTACTTCAGTACTAAGAGAACACCACACCATCATTTTGAGAAACAAATATTGACTTTGCACATTTACAGAGTTGTGTAAATGATAATTTTGATGATGCATTAAACAATATAGAATTAAACAAAACGTTTACATTTTGATTTGTGTACAACGGGATTTACTTGGTGTCCATCACACTTTTTATAGTCTTTTGTTTCACCCATTAACTTCTGAATCTTATCTGCATAATGTATTTTGATGATTATTTTAAATCTAAGACATCATAGACTTCTGGAATAAATGAAATTTAAGCTTTTTGGCCAAATATTTGAATGATTAAAATTCAACTAAGGAAAGTAGTTTAATTTATTATTGACCTGCTAAAATATGTCTATTAAGAGTTTAATCTTTAACTTTTAACGTTTCCTAGAAATCTCTTGAACATTATTTCATATTTGTGTTATCAACTGGGACTATGAGTCCAGTTGTCTAGATTATTGTGATTATAACCTTGGGATGATAACTCCGATCACTGATGGGTCACATTTACCTTCTATTAAGTATGATTTGGAAACATATCCCACAGAATAAGTTTATTCATTTTTTTCAGTGTGGCATTAAAAACATTAAATTACAATTAAATAAGGACGATAAGAATTATTTCATACTTATTATACTTAACTATATTTGTACTTAACTGTAAAAAGATAAACAAATCGAAACTTTGTAATAGGCTTCTCAAAAACATAAGTCCGCCATTTGCCATATGAAAGCATTTCCAGGTTGCTCTAATTCTTTGACACTGAAAACGTAATATTTTTGATTGTCTATCTTAAGTTTCTTTTAAAAATGAAAAAGAGGGTTTTAGAAAACATATTTAGAGAGAAAATGTATTTCTTTCTCTCTCCGACCTTTCTCTTTTGGGAGACATTTTTGTCTGAAACTTAGGTTAATGCTTAATGACTACTATCCTTTTGCCTTTATGGAGTAAATTTAAAAGTGATTTTTATTTACTTAGTAGGGAGTGAAATCTAATCTCTGCCACATGTATGCCCATTAAAACCTAAAGTCCTAAACAATTTTGAATATTACAGCCTGTCGTCATCATAGATGAGCTGTAATTTTAGATATCACAGGATATCATTCCTAAAAAATAATGACTTCAAGATAAGAGATTTACTTGTTATCAAAAGTAAACACAGTACTGTAAAGTAAAATTTTCTAGTAAACATAGATTTTTTTAAGGATTTCATTTTTATGCACCTGCTGAAAAATTAAGTTCAAGTGCATAGCACAAAATATTATAACATGGCCAAATTATAAATAACAGCAGATAAATGAAATTTGAGGGCTAATTTAGAAAATTTCCATCTCGTACCACGAAAAAAGAAATGTTCCAAGGAAATGTAAACACAATTTTTTGAACTGTTATCTAAAAGGTATTTTAAGCACTATAACTGCATAGATTTAAAGTCTGTATAGATTTAAAATATGAGGTCAATTTTTCGGTAACTCCCTCAACTGCATTTTATATTTATTTATACAACATTTTAATTACATAAATAAAATAATTATCCTTTTATTAATAAATAAGAACAATTTGTTAATAAAAGTCAACTTTACAAGTCCTCGAGCTGTTGATATGTTTTTATAATAATGAAAATGAAGGATAAAATAAACTTAGAGTGTTAACATAATATTATTTATTTATTCATTTTACAAATCGGGATTTTTTTACGATTTTAGTTATATATATATATATATATATATATATATATATATATATATATATATATATATATATATATATATATATATATATATATATATATATATATATATATATATATATATATATATATATATATATATATATATATATATATATATATATATATATATACACACACACACACATATACATATATTTCACATTCTATGGTAAAAGCAATTATTTTTTTTCTTTTCAGGGACCTCTTCCGGAAAACTGTTGAAGAAAATGACAGATGATGAGATATTGGACAATTCTGTTCTTTTCTTCCTTGCTGGGTATATATATTTTTTTGATTTACTTCTTAATCACTTATGTCTTATCATGTAAACGTCAATTCTTTTTTAATTATAACATACTTAGCTGGTAATAAATCTGTACCCACTGACAAATGCATAAATAATATATATATATATATATATATATATATATATATATATATATATATATATATATATATATATATATATATATATATATATATATATATATCTTTGTAGATAGGGTTGGTAGAATATGAACACTTGAATAGCAAAAACTTAAGTTTTTTATTTAATGTTCAACTCTTGGTTGAGAGAACTAAGAACTAAGCTACTTGCTCATTCATAACTTAGTGGAATATTCTAGTAGCTTAAATTAACTAAAGAAGTATTAGTTATAAATTAAATAAAAAGCTGGCGTAATCCTTGTGCGGGTATTTGAACCAGGGATCTATCGATTTGAAGTCTGGGCGATATCGACCGTACCACGGGGTACTTCACAAGTAGCAATATACCAAGAAAATGAGCTCTGCGTAATACAAAGTAGGCGTGCCTATCAATAACTAAATAGAATTATATGAAAAAGAAAGACTGATTTTTTTCTAACACATCTTTATTGCTAATTTCACATGATCTTTAGTACTGCCTCCTTCAAAATAGTCTTCTTTACTGACCACAATACCGTTCCCAACGATTCTTCCAGTCTTGAAAAACCTCTTGGGCTGCTATTTCTGGGATACTTTTGTTACATCCTCCTGAAAATCCCCATAGTTTGTAAATGACGTCCTTTCAAGATGGTTTTAAGAGTGCGAAACAGTAAAAAGTGTGCCAGGGCAAGGTCCGAAGATTAGGATTTATGAGGCACAACGGGAGTCTGATGTTTTGTCAGATATTTGTAGAAGAAGAGCGATGCGTTTGTCGTTTCTTTGGCATGGTGTACTAGCAAAATCTCTTTTTTCTACAATTCTAGCCTCTTTCTGTGCAGATCATCCATGAGAGGCTTTAAGTTTTCCTGGTACAACAGTTTTTTTCACCATCTAACCATCTGGAACTAATTCATGATGCACAATACCTTTCCAATAAAAATAAAGTCTAACATCACCTTGATGTTGGACAGGTACCCTCACCAACATTCTCGCCGAACGATGGCCGAATGGTTAGGATGCTGGCTTCGAAACCGGTGTTCGTGGGTTTGAATACTACTGTGGCATGGATGTTCGTAGCCGGTTGGAATTGGCTTTAAGCAGTAGGTCCCGTTCTCATTAACCCTCGTGTTGCAAAAAGTAGACCGTAGCGCTCCAAACCAAACCAACCACCAATATTATCTCTTTTAATAACGTTTATATTAAACATTTACTTTATGTAAACATTTTACTTTTCTACATACAACCCCTTACCTCTCTGTATTCGTGGCTAAGCAGTAAATATTTTACACTGGAATGCCCGGAACCTTTCTATTTGTACTACTAAGTATGTCTTTCGACATATATAAGCTTATATTTATATGTAATGATATTTTAACTTTAAATTTACCAACTTAATTATAATTGCAATATTTTTAAATAAATTCCAAGTGATCCTATCCTTAAACTGCAATCTCTGGTGAAAGTCTTTTATTCTCCATGCTTCATTCTGGAAATTGGCAACTTTGCATACACTAAAATTAATTTCTGCTTGACTCAAAAATAGTTAATAGCTTAGTTTCATTTCAATTCACGCCATAACATGACTAACTATTAACATACTGATTGGCTGGATTACACTCCTATATAACGGCATGTAAACTTTTTACGTGGCAGAAGCCCTGAGGACAAGATGCTAAAATAAACATATTTTGTATTTCAAAATGTCAGTGAATTCTCATCGGCCATTCAATTGCACCCGATTCAAGATGGATACCTTTCTCTAATTTATGATAGGTTAAAATACACATTACACTCCCGCACACACACACGAACACATATATATGCACACATACATACGCACAGTCATATATATATTATATATATGTATATATATATATATATATATATTATATATATATTATATATATGTATATATATATATATATATATATATATATATATATATATATATATATATATATATATATATATATATATATATATATATATATATATATATATATATTATATATATATTATATATATATATATATATATATGTATATATATATATATATATATATATATATATATATATATATATATATATATATATATATATATATATATATATATATATATATATATATATATATATATATATATATATATATGTGTGTGTGTGTGTGTGTGTGTGTGTGTGTGTGTGTAACTTTGAGATGATTAACATTTATTAAAAAAAATAGGGTGATAAACATACATGATTCTTAGTTTGTTTATTCCATTAAACCTGTGAATATTTAAATAATATACTGTTAAGAGTCCTTACTGTTTAAGAGTCTCGAATATGGTTGTTGTTACTATTAACAAAGAGCTATTTTAAGAACCTTAAACAAAAAGTTATTGGGTACTTTGTTCTGAGCCGAAATGAAAAATATTTAATTAAATACCTTAAACAGACTTTTTGTCACTTATTAAACTAAACTGGCTATAAATTTACTACACTCGATATTCATAGCTGAAGGGATTGAAATCAACTAAATAATTTTTACAATATCATTTACTAGCAGGAAATATTTATGACAAGAAAACGAGAAATATAGATGGTAAATTGTGAATTTAAAGGCTGTAAAGATAGATGATACAGTAAAGGCCTGTCTTTATTTTAGATATGAGACTACAAGTACAGCTTTGGCGTTTGTCACTCATCTTCTTATTCATCATCAGGATGTACAAGATAAAGTGAGACAAGAAATACTAGATCTTTTGGAAAGAGAGGTAAGCTACTTTATTGTTTTAACCCTTTAAAGGTCACCTACAATAATTCTTTGGAATTTAATGACATTAGTTTATAAATATTATCTATCAACCTTATAAATGCAAAATGTATTGAAGTTTTTCTTTGCAATCCTTAGATGGGTTTGCCTTAGACGATAGCATAGGAGGAATTGAGGGGGGGGGGGTTAACTGACAAATCCATCAACTTGTACAGCTTGATCATAATACTTTTTAAAATTTTAATTGTATTGAAAGAACAATAAATAAGTGTCCTTAAAAAAGTAAAATAAATAAATAGTTTAGCAATTTATACGTGTTGTTTGAATAGATACTTTGGGGTCATATGTGAAAAGCATTAGCATTACTAACTTTCCAGGTACAGCAAATATATAAATGCATGTACAAAAGAAAAAAATAAATTAAAATTAGTACTGTCTTTTATTGTAAGTTTTAAATATCAAAAACACAGAAAATAGAAAAAGAATCCATCTTTCTCCAAAAATTAGAGAAAAAAATGTTTAACGGGAGGTTTCACTACAAAACTACTGTCCTCTAAAGGGTTAACCTTTCATCCATTAAATTACATATTCCACTAAGTGTAATTAGCCTAATTACTTTTCTGTTTATACATAGCCTTTGAGAAAAACAACTTGAAAAAGTGAAAAATTATACTACATTTCCAAATATCCCAAACTTTAATAACAAAGTAAAAAATATAATTCTTTTTTTGGTTAACTGTTGAAAAGTTCTAAAAATTAGTCCATTTTCCATATCATCCTTCCGGCTGCATCAGTGGGTATGTACTTTTACTGCACTCATATTAGAGAGAATGTTGCTTTCCTGAGGTCTTTATATTGGTAGAAAGTTTTGTTTACGCATATAAAAGGAAAACCCCAAGAAAATATCATATATTTCTGGATGAGAACAAAACTTGTTATCAAAGAAAATGATCATTCCTTCTTAAGTCAGGATTTAAGCCATTAGGTTAAGGTGCACCATATTACAATAGCTAATATTTAATTTTTGTTTTCAGTCTTAAATATTTATCTAATTTTTAAATCTTTAGTAACTGCATAAGCAGCTAATGATACCTTTTATTATCCAACTAGGTATAAGGTATATGCTCGTTTATAATTTTGTTATGTTTTACAATATGTAAATAGAGATAATTACTTTTATTATTTAATTAGTTACAGTTTATTCAAGTAATTGAAAATATTAACCTACATCTTGGAGTAACAGCCCAACTTAGGTCCAAGGTCTACGGTGCCAATTTCCGTTTCCGAGACCAAGGGACCTGCAGTGTGAAGCGTAAGTCCCAGTTAGATGGTAAAACTATCGAGGAATTTCCAGTGTTACGAGTGGATCAGGACAGCCAAGTTTGGTGCTACAGTTTCAGAGGAAAATTATTTGGTTCATTGGCGCTATCTATTCAGTAATATATTAACTAAACCTATCTAAGTAACCTTGAGCTCGTGTTGAGGATTCTTAATACACCGTGTTAAATAATGGAAGGTGAAGTAAATGTGATTAATACCTCTAAATTCAGAAGGCTAGACATCTGTATAAAACAAATTAGATAATATATATGCATTCGTCAAGGAATGCCAATTTACAGATGAAGAAGAAAATAAGATCCATAAATATCTCAATGCCACACTAAATGTTTGTTATGTTAAACAGAAAATCAAAAAACAAAGTCGATATTTCTCCACTCAAAAAAAAAAAAGATGCAGTGGAAGCATTTTAAAAAATTCAACTATAGAAGAAATTCTAATTATTAAAGAAGGTTTTCTGTTGAATACAACAAAAATTACATCCATCAATACAGATTTTGATCACACACAGTGCAGCTCTAATAAATACGATTTATTTGTTTTTATTTGTATGGTCTTTTACTTTTTAAGATCATTAACAATAACTGGTAAAATAATGCAATCACATAGTATTATTCCTACAATAATGTTTGATCTCAGTTTATTTTAATGGAAAGTAAATAGCCTGATTTAATCATGAAAAAATTACTCATTGAAATATCCTTCAATATAGTAATTTAGAAACTTATATTTTTCTATCAAAGAATATTCAAGAATTCTTTTTTACTCTTTACTAAGTGAAATAATTATTCAATATTGCTCTATACTTTTAGAGGAATAATAAAATTTAAACTTACGAATATTCTTTGATAGAAAAATGTAAGTTTTTAAATTATTATATTGAATAACATTTTTTCAGAACAATGCTTTTATCTTTAAAAATCAGGCTGTTTACTGACCATTATAAACAGCTTGAAGTATAAAGTTTATAATGACAAAAATTGATTTTAAAAACTTAAAATAACAAAAAAGATAATAAAGATAATGAAAAAATTGACAGTTAAAAATAAAAATTAATTTTAAAAATTGTCAAAAATGTAAATAAAATATTAGAAATGCTGCAAACGCTTCTCAAGCTCATTTCTTAGCAAAAATTATTCTTATAAACTTAAAACAACAAAAGCTAACAAAAATGAGAATAAAAAATTTAAAATTAAAGTAATAAAAACGAGAAAATAAAAAATTAACTTAAAATATTGCTAAAAATTTAAATAAAATGATACTAAAACTGCCCAAGGTCCTACAAAATTTCTTGAGTAGTTTTAGTTAATATATTAGTGAATAGATGGCATTAATGAACCAAGCAATTTTCCCCCTGGAACTATAGCACCGAAATTAGCTGTCCCGATCCACTCGTCTAATGTTTAGCTCCCAAGTAAACCTAGTCCCCTGTTTGCTTACCACTAAATGGAGGAAAGTTGAGTTAACCTTGTCCAGCCCTCCGATCGACCCTCGGACTTGAGCCTTGAGAGCACGAAGCACTACATAAATCCATCCTGGCTTCAAAAAATGTTAACCGTTATTTATAATTTATTTTTAAAAAACGAAAAAAAATAAATATTTTGTGATTATGACACCACTTGCCATTTGTTGATACATTGCTCTCTAGACCTATTTCCTTTTGAAATCTTGAAGGCTAAATATAAAGACATTTTACTTTTCAAGTTATTAAATAAGATCATTAAGTACATTCAAGTTATTAATAAAATGCTGCTGTTTCTGTTACCTTCTCTGTTTTTTTTTCCTTGAATGATTTCATAGACTTTACAGTTATCTGGAAAGCTAGGAATTAATAAATGGTATTCCACCTTGACCTCCATCAGTGGTTTTTTGTTTCGAAAAATGTTCAACATCTGTCTGAAGTCAAAAACCTGAGAAAGAGCCATTTATTTCAAAGTTACTATCGAGGTCTTCTTCATTCCAGTTCTGAGTTTACTTTTGCTTACTTGTTTTTCATAGATCTTGTTTCTCTTACGATTGAACGTTTATTCTTAGAAGAAAGTTAGGATACGGGTTATATTTAGGCCAATTATATTTATCAATGTCAGAGTATAAAACGAGTGTTATGCAGCAAAATTATAAATTTGAAGATTAAAGGTTTTATTTGTGATTACATTTTGTTTTAACTGAAGCAGAAAATATCAAAACCATCTGTGGAAACTGTTAAAGTAATGCCTAATTTGTTCTACAAGCAAGTTATTTATCTACGAATTGTAAATATATGGACGTTACAAATTGGTTTTGAAGAAATTTGATTGAGAAAAGATGGAAAACCATTGACAAAATAATGAACGAATCTGGCAAATTGTTTCTCGCAAAGTTTTTTCTAAAGATAAAGAAAAAAATTAACTTTCTTTCAAAGTATTAGATCATGAAAGGGTCACGTGAATGCCAGACACACACTCACACACATATATAAATAGAGATTAATATTGAGAAATGTAAACAAACCAAAACATAGAACTAAAAAGCAAAGGTTTAATGATGTTGTATCTCATTAGCAGTACACAAAAACATTGAACAAAAGGATTGTTTCTAAAAGATGTGATCTATACAATAAACAAATCTTTGTACAATCCTTACAAGAAAAGAACAAAAAATAGCAACTCATGCTATAACACTAAGAAAAGATGCGTTAAACAAGATAACAGTTAAAGAAGCTAACCACTAGTACATCACTGGATTGGAAGAATAAAAACAGGAAATTAAAATAGAAGGAATAACATGAAATACTGATACATAAGTCTTATAATATGACATTGAACAGATACTCTAAAACATAAACATAAGATAAGAGACATTAATGAATGACATTTAAATTTCATATGATAATATTATTATTTATGTTTAAGATATTTAAAAATTATGCTCCTTATTTAATTATTAACAGAGTACCTTTCGAGAACAGTCTATTTATTCTAATAAGCTAATTGACAATATTAATGTCTTACAATATTAATATCAATGTCTTAAAAATAACACATGTCTAGGTCTTCTACTAAGGGTTGTAATAAAACGTCGCATGAAATTCATATAGGTCCCCAGCAAAAAATGTGTTCAGATAAAAAAAATACTGAACATTATTTTGATGTTAAGACTCACTCGGTATAAACCGATAATAATAATATATACCGAACAGCCATTACATTATGACCACTCTATTAATAAAATGCAGGACCACCTCAAGCTTTCAAAACCACTAGAACCCGGTGGGGCATTGACTCCAAAAGGTGCTGATAGATAGTCTGAGGTAATTGGTACCAAGCGCTTACCAACTGGTCCGGCAATTTCAAGAGGGGTTGCGTGGTAGCACGAATGTAGTTTTCCAGCTGGGACCACAAATGCTCTATTGGATTAATGTCAGGTGAATTTGGAGGACAAGACACGACTTGAAAGTCACAGGAATGTTCTTCGAACTACTCCCTGACGATTCGACCCTTATGACACGGTGCATTATTCTGCAGGTAAACACTATCACTCGCCGGAAGTACTATTGCCATGAATGGGTGAACCTGGTCAGCAACGATGTTCACTTAGCGCATAGATGTCAGGGATTGTTATATGGAGATTATGGGTCCTAATGTGCTTCACGAAAAAATTATCCACACCATAATATCCCCACCACCACCTTGTCTTCTTCCAACTGCGCTTCCGAGAGCCAGGGTTTTCCTTTGGAAATCGGCGTATTCGCACACGCCCGTCGATGTGATGGACCAGAAAACGTGATTCATCGGGCCATGCAACTTTTTCCCATTCTTCAAATGTCCAATTCTGATGTTTCTTGACCCATTGCAGACACAGCTGGCGGTGAAGTATCGTCAGTGCAGCGACATGCTTTGACCCCCAAATGTGTAGGCCCTGCACAGAGCAATGTTCGCTGGAAATTGTGTTGAGAAACACTGTCTGGGTCTCCACTGTTGTAGCTAGTGGTGATTTCGGCTGTTGTAGATCTTCGGTTAGGGCGAACAATGCGTAGCAATCTCCGCTCTCCTCTGGAATCAATGAGCCGCTGGCCTGCGACTTGTCGTTTTACTATCCATACACCACTTTTGATATGTGCCCACGACTGCACGTGAACAGTCCACTAAACGCGCCGTGTCTGATATTCATGTTCCCAGTTGCTGAGCCATAACGATTTGACCTTTATGAAGGTCCGATAAATCAGCTGTTCTTCCCATTATGTCAGTAATCGCGTTATGTTTAAAGAGACATTGCATAGCCGCTTTATATACTCCAACATCAGCCGCGAACGCGAATGGGTTTTGTTCCTCGGTGAGCACGTTTTTATAAATGGTGATTGCTCATAATGTAATGCCTCTTCGATGTATAATAATGCTTCAGGCATTATTATACATCGTTATATGTTATATTATGCTTCCTACATAACTTCGATGTATAAGTAGAGATTAAAAATAATATTTCATCTTTTGAATATTCATATTAACATTAAATTTTCATTATAACATTTATAATAACATTAAATAATAACATTCATAATAACATAAAATTTTCATTAATAAAAAGTGTTAATAGGAAAATAATAAATTGAGAAATATTTCATAGAAAAATAATTAATCAAAAACGGGTTCATAGAAAAAAAACCCTGAAAATAAATGAACTGTCTATATAACTAGCTTAATTGGGGTTTGAGTTTCTATAAATATTCTTGTAAAGTTTAATGCCTTTTATCCTGTAACTGTGTTTTTGTTCCATTGTTAAGCATACTTCCGGATAGCGAAACTTATTAGTAGCACAAAATCTTTATTACGGAAATCCAAGAGAGCCATTAACCGGTCTTTCGGTTTACATCCCCAAAATATTAAGTTCATTGCACTCAAAAGGAAAATGCAAAAACATTTTAGCGAATAACTTTAAAACATATACAACTGAATGCAAAATTTATTTCTATTGGGATTTGAAACTACACGCGAGTCTAACTTGTAATAAATAATTGCCAAGACAGATTGAGAAAAGTGGTGGATCGAGTACTTTAACAGCTACTTTAAAATACTTGATGGAAACGAGAAAACCATTACTGTTTAAGATTGATGTTGTATTTGTTCTTAAAAGCATCACCCGCATTTGATGCGGAATATAAAATTTTGATTACAATTTCGTTATTGATATAAAATATTTTGATGTAAAACATATTTATATTTTCTAGAAACACGTAAGGTGTACTTTCAATAAATTTTATCTTTAATTGTGAAATTCTGATGTTTCAAAAGAACAACTTTTGTTATCTTAGGTTATTGATGGTGAATTATTTTTACTGAATTGGTCAGAATTGCTTTTAATTTTAATGTTATAGTAAACCCCAGGCCATTTATATATGAAAGCGATGGATTAAAAGTTAGTTTAAACCTGATTTTATTTTTTTAAATGCATAGTTATTGTTATATGCATTTTTAATAAATGAAATTAAAACATACACACACACACGTGTGTGTGTGTGAGTGAGAGAGAGAGAGATAAATACGACAACCAAGTGTTTCACATTATTTAAAGTTAAATTTCTTATTAATACTACTCTAAATGTAAAAGATCAATATTATTAATAGTTTAAATTTAATATAAATTCATTTTTCTTTTAAAAGTTGTTAATTTCTCGTAAAACTTATTGAATAAAAGATATTCTCTCATGCATAGATTAACATAAGAATGTCATTTGCTTTTTACCAATTTCTTTGTTTCTATACTTGTTAAAGAGTCTATTCAATTGGCTTAAAACTTGAATTATTTTTTATTCGATTACTTTTGTCATTAAAAGTGCATGGATGCCTGAAATTTACATTTATCGATCTCTAGATTGCGATTCATCAAAATTTATAGTTTTCAAAGAACATATCTAGTATATTTATTATGGACTTCAAAAATTGAAGTTATTTTTAACATTTCTTCAAATAAAAATAACTCGAGAGATTTCTATTGAAAATAAAAATACTGATATTTTTTCTGGCAGGTACATACTATGAAATAAAACATCTCTTTTCTCTTGGATGTAATTAATTCTATTAGTAAATTTAATACAAGATGAAGAAAAAAAATGTAGATAACCAATTCTAAAGAAGGAATAATAATTATGCATTTGAAATTCAGCGTACATCCAAAACACAAAATTCGTCAAAGAAATTTTCGTATTTTCCTGGACGGTGTATAATTTTGGGTTAGTAAATTAATAACTGTATTCCGTATTGTTGATTCTTTTACTTTATTTAATAATACCGATTTAAAAGCTCTGGGATTTGGCTGTACTTTTAAAGAATTTTTTTTACAAGCATTTCAATACCTTTCGTTCTCGAACAACTTGCCTAATGATAGTGTGGTTTCACCTTGATAACAGTTTGAATAAACTGCCAAAGAAATCGGTTAGCAACTGCAAAGTGGAAAATAGAAAAATGTGGATAAATCAGCAGTTTAAAGGATAAATGCAACACCAGTATAAGAGAGGCGCAAATAGAAACAGAATGTACGCAGACAGCTGTCTACGTTCTTTCGCAAACAGCTGTATCCATGTATTGTTATTTTAAATGTAACTAGCAGTTATAAGTAGCAGTATAACTAGCAGCTAATTATAACTAAAAGTTTAGTATATTTTAGTTGTATTTATGGAACAGGAGTCTGATTCTTCAATTTAAACATGTTAAAGTATTATCTCACACAGTTTTAGTTGAATTAAATAAAATAAGATCTTAAAATTTAGATTGTTGATACACTTTAGCATGTTTTAGTGATCGAAAATATTTTTTGCCCTTACTAGCAAATAGTAAATGATTTTAGGTAAATGTTATAAGCCTTTTTCATTACTCTCGTATAAGAATAAGAGCAATACATTTCTATTATTTAAAGAAATGAGTAGAAAATGACATACTTAATGAATAAATATTTAGCAAGGATACTAGTATTTACTTCAAAATTTTATTTAAAAAATCAATTTCTCTGGTGGACTTCAAAAATCAATACGATTGGCGCCAGTTAGACAGCGCTGATCTATACCGTCCAAGCACATGAACTCCAGTACAAAATAAGTTTTGTTCTGGCTGCAGAAGAAACATTGATACTACCTTCCATAATATACTGTATGTACATTTTGTAAATATGCAAAATACTATACTATATTTGGATACACACCCTCCTATTTTTGCTTATCTTGGGAAACAACAAATTGTGGTCTTATTCAATCGACCATTGCTTCAGAATTTTCAAGCAATGTTTTGGTAACTTTCACAAAAGTTGCTGTTTACATTTAGCTAAAAAGTATAAATGTAGTATTTTGATTAGATTTAAGCGTGCGCATTGGATTTAGTTTAGCAAAAACCTGCTTATCTTTTACCTAATATGTATTATATCTAAAATCTGATTGCAGTGTATTGTATATAATGTTTGTCGAGTTTCCTGACAGTAGCAGTTTATTATATTGAGGATTCTACAAATTCTAAGAAAAATACTGGTGAAATTTGGAATTGTTTGTGTAAAAATCTTGATTTCTCCTCGAGAATATATGTTAACAATATTAATAATATTGAAAATTGAAATATTAAACTTTGAAAAATATACCGACGGTTGATTACAATTGTATACCAGAATTTAAATGCATGTCTCTTGTCTAAAAAATTGTTATAATTTTTTTTTCTTCAAGGGAGAGCTAGATTACTATTCTGTCAACAAATTACAATACTTGGATCAAGTTCTGCATGAGTCGCTACGACTATATCCTCCTATTTATTTGTAAGTAATATCTAAATTTGTTCATTATTTACCTAAATTCAGTTTTGCTTTATTTTCTATCTAAATATAACGTTTTATTTGGTTTTTAAATCTACGTATGTATATGGGAATTCAAAAATATAACAAACCATTTGAAGCATATTTTAAGCAAAACATCTCTCTCTGAAAATATTTGCAAAGTTAATATTGAAAGGCTTGAACTAAAAATATTTATTAAAGTAGGAATTTTTTTCCTATCAGCTATATATTTCTGTATACAAACTATTCCAAATGACAGCTATTTCATCAACTTATTGCAGCGATTTTTTTTAAATCTACGATAGATCTCAAACAGATTCACAACAAATGCTGCTTTAAAAAAAGTAGATAGTTAATAGCAGACTGTTGATACTGGAGTAGAAGGGAAATGTAGAAAAGCTGAAAAATCGAAATGCTATGGAGGAAATATTTCATTTAGTTTCAGAAAACATTTTTAAGTGCATATTTAATATAAGAGGATTTTGGCATTATAAGGTTACTTTTTTTAGGTACATGCTTATTTAAAAAAGCTATGCATAATTAAACAAGTTATTCACTTTTCTTTTATCTTGAACTATTTGGAAAATAATTTAAAACTGGAACACTTCTATTTAACTGAAAACGCACATTAATTTCTACGGCAACACGCAACAATTTTGATGATGTCTTGAGAGAAATAATAGCTCTCAAGAAATATTTTCTTTTATATTGCGTTTAGAAAAGAAAATGAACATCTCATCATCACCGTAAGTTAAATCCCCTATAGGAACATAAAATAATTTTCGAAGGTATAGGGGTAAATTCGAGGAGCATAATTTTTTAGAATGTAGAAATTGTAGTACAGTCAGTACCGGCTATATGGTCACCCTATCATAAGGTCACTCCTCTTATATGGTCAGTTTTGTAAAGTCCCGTCTAACTTAATAGGGAACATGTGTTAAAGTGCACCACTTATACAGTCATTTTCTTTTCCTTGTTACCGGTTATATGGTCAGTTTCATGTTTTCAACAAGTTTCGGTCTTTTTTTTTCTTTTTTTTTTAAGAAGTCAATGCGAAATTGAAGAGGACCTGAATTCAAGTCTTTGTTTTCCTCTCTTTCCTCGCTTTTCCCCTTTCTTGTTTGTGTATACTCATCGTCGGAGTTTTCCACCTCTCTCAGTTCTCGCCCCCCCCCACGATAACGAGTGGACATCTGCCTGTTTATTGGCTGCGTTATGTTGTTTGAGTTATCTCTCTCATACATGACCTCAGGTATTAGTTTACTAATTCCGAAGCAGCAGATGATCATTTAAAAGCTGTTAGGGACTTATAAAAAAGTTGTGTTAACAACCAACAAATCGAAGCAAACTTATATATCTAATTATTTTTAAATGCATTGAACATAAATGTACATATGTACGTGTGCTGTACTGTGATTAGTAAGGTAAGCTAATAAAATTCTCCCCCAAAAATACTGCATATTTTTAACCCTCTGACTGCTCAATTTGTAAACCGAGATCTCTTTAAAAATTGCTTATTATTTTTGCATAGTTTAAGTATATATATATATATATATATATATATATATATATATATATATATATATATATATATATATATATATGTGTGTGTGTGTGTGTGTGTGTGTGTGTGTGTGTATGTATATATGTGTATGTGTATGTATATATGTATATGTATATGTATGTATATGTATATATATATGTATATGTATATGTATATGTATATATGTATATGTATATATATATGTATATATATGTATATATATATATGTGTATATATATATATATATATATATATATATATATATATATATATATATATATATATATATATATATATATATATATGTATATATATATATATATATATATATATATATATATATATATATATATATATATATATATATATATATATATATATATATATATATATATATATATATATATATATATATATATATATATATATATATATATATATATATATATATATATACATATATTGGAGAATTGAAATACTAATTCTTTTCTAGAAAAGATTTTTTATATTGACTTTTATCATAAGAAAATAAGCTTTCAGAAAAACTAATTTCAGATGTTATCACATAAAACATTTATTTTATAATAAATTTCAACTTTAACATAGTTAGTTTCTATTTATAACATACTATCTATCATTCTGTTATCTAATATAACTATAATAGTTCTAGTCATATAATTCTATTTACCTAATTAAATGTCTAATACTGTGTATAATTTATTCCACTGGTTAAACAGTGAAAAGGCGGAATGTGCTTCTTAATAAAGGAAGAAAAACACATGCCCGCGAAAATCGCGGGATGAGCAGTCAGAGGGTTAATGTAGCTTTTACTTCTCGAATTAATTTTTAAAATATTCTTAAAAGGATAATTATTTGTTTATGAGTACTACATTCTGATAGGGGAATACATCCTGCAACATTTCATTAGGGTTGTATTGTTCCGAATATATGGTCACCCCGGTTATATGGTCTGATTTTTCTGGACCGTTGAGTTGACCATAAAACCGATACAGACTGTGTATCAAATGGATTAATTAGCGTAATTCTTTATACTAAATGGCAAATTTCTTGAGTGAATATATACAGATCAAAAGTTCAAAGATATAAAGGAATATAAAGTGCAGATACTTAGATAAAATAGGAAGTAAAATACATTGATTAAGTTCGATTTGTGAATTACTTAATTTATAATTTCCATCCAACATATAATTGCTTTATATTCAATTCTCTCTCGTATAAAAAATTTGAAATCAACTTTGAAGTGGTTAAGAATATATGCGCTCTAAATAACCATTCGATTTCTTTTATCCCTAGCGATTTTGATTCCTTAGCTTTCTCTTATGTATGCCTGGAAAAGCGGGTTCAATTGGTTTTGGGAAAGTGTGTCATATGAGAGCGAAAGACAGTTTGCAGAGCTAACATATTACCTGTCACCTAAGTAAATTAATCATTCTCTACATGCAGTCGACCTAGTGCCCTTGAGTCATTCAATCAAATCAGACACATAAGACAGTATACAACCCATAATGCCAATTTTCTGAGTTAAATAAAAAGTGAAAATTATCCTTCACCTATTATTCTACTTAACTAATTTTTGTGATCGCATTTGCTTTAATTTAAGCTAATTCCTTTCACATATGCATTAAATAGTCTTATTTTTCATCTATGATGACTTTAAATGCCTATAATTAGGGATAACGTTTTATATCTTCTGTTTGCAAAATATGTAAACATCGTGATATGCTTATATTTTTGTTTGTAAGAGAAATAGATAAATATGGGGTAACATATTTTTTTTTAAGTTTGGGAGTGAAACAAATACGTGTAGTGGGTGGGGGGAGATAGAGAAAATTGAAATTAAACTAAACTGATACTTTTTCAAATTTTACTGATCTAGATCCATTGTATTAAACTTTAAAATATATTAAGTAATATTAAATAATATTTTTTTCTGTAAATTACTGAAGTTGTAATTTCCATAGTATGCATTATTAATTTATATTTATTTCACCCTTTTATGAACAATTTTAAATAGATTTATGCAGCGGCAAAAAACAATATTTGGCCTAAATAATTAGTTTTCTCTCTTCGTATTGTGGAGTTCTTTTAATCCTTTGCTTTTTCTTAAATATGCCTGCAAAAGAAAATTTAACTAACTGTAAGAAGCATGTCATGTAACACTGAAATGCAAATTGCGGAAATATTGTCTGTCAAATAAATATTTTTCTGCGTGATTTTAACCTCTTTCATGACTTTAAGTGATTTATTCTAATCAGAAACTTACACATGACAGTATAGAACTCATAATGCCGTATTTCTTTGTTTTAAAAAAATTTAAATTTCCTTTGACTTACCATTCTAATACTTCTTGAAGTTTATTGCTCTATTTTGACCTAATTTTAGTTTTTTCCAAACTCACAAATAACTGAATTCTTTAAAGCTGTTTCTACGAGGACTTCAAAAGTGTGTAATTCGAAATCATTTCGTATGCATTCAACGTGTAAGATATAAATAGACCGTCGTATTATTTATTGTCTTCATAGTGGGTGAAAGAGATAGAGGGAGAGAAAGAAGAAAGAGTAAAAGGTATGAGAGTGTTATATTATTTCTGTTATTGAAGTGCAGGAGAGTCGTCTTAACACTTTAACCTCTTAACGTGCACGCTCGAGTTAACTCGAGTTCGCCAAACTGTGCACAATTGAGATAATTCGAGTCGCGTTGAACTCTATGCTTCTATAATTTTTCACACTCGAATGCAATCGATAATTGAAAAAAAAAACAATCATTTTATTGATTCATGGGATGGTAAGCTATAACACTTACTTATTCAAGTATAATATATATATATTTTTCAACTTATCACTTAAGACTTATCTCTTCCATGTGAGCCACTTTCGGGCAGCGTTTTCATATTCAGATTCTGATTCATTCATTTTTCAATATATATTTTTCTAAAATGTAAAGTAAAATAAAATATAATTGTTAACTATTTTATTACTAAGCTCTGACTGTAAAGACATCCTTGACTCTAGGCGTCACTTTATATACTTTATTCTTGAGATATGAAACATAAGGGTTTCATATTTGATCCCAATGCTTCAAGGGATGACACATCATACTGTCAATTGGTAGATTGATTATTAATTGAACAATATACTCTTTTGACAATAATAATAATGTTCTAAAAATTAGAAATCATATCAATTATATAAATATCCAATAGACTCAAATTTTGATTATTTTTGTATTTTTGTAATTTTTTTAGCAAGACAATGTTCTAAATTGTGTGTCTGACATTTAAAAAATTAATTTTTTTGGCCGACCTTTTTTAAAAAAAACTGTGCATTAAGGAGTTAAGAAGAAAATAATGTAATGCTTTTACTATTCCGTATAGATAAATGAAAATCTGTTTAAGTAAGGCGAAGAACAAATAGGTCAATTACAGTTTTTTTTCACTTGAGTTGGTTAATTTATTTTAAATTAAATTCATTGTTGTCATTGATTTATTTTTATCATGGATGCGCTCTATTTAGGCAGTAATAATACTACTCTTTTTTATGAGAAGTCAGACATCTAGAAGAGTAGTCGGAAGAAATGTGATCGCTCGAATTAAAAACCCGTTTAACTAACTTTTATCAAGAAGTTGAGAGGTCTATTAACCGTATTATTCTCAATGTTTGATTGCAATTCTATTAGCTCCATTTGTAAATTTGGAGGCGCTGATTCAACCTCTACATTAAATGGAGCTAAGAATATTTTAAAGATTTCCTCAAACTTTTGCATGCATGAGAATCTAGTATTGAATTCTTTAAGTAATTTTACGATTTCAGTAGAATATTTGAAGAAGTTTTTATGGTCACTTTTATAGTCATTTAATAATGGGAAATGAATCAAATTATTTGACCGTAATTGATTTTCATAAAGCTGAAGCTTTGTTACAAACAGGTTGTAAAATAATCTGATTGTTATTAAAGGCTCCAAGTTTCGCTTTACTCTTGGTGTATAAAAAATTATAATATTACATCAGGGGAACTAAGAATATTTTTTAAAAAAGTTATACAATCTTTTTCAGTCATACTGTAGTTTTCGAGTTTCAAAAAGATCGATCATCGAATTTTCCGAATATACATACTATTCCCCTGATATTGCTATCAGTAACTTTTGGCTATTTTTTAATATAAAGAAAAATTAACTTGGAAACTCTTCTCATTCGGAAGAAGAGATTGGTGAAGCAACAAAAACATATTTTTCATCGATTCCAAAAAATGAATGGTTTGGGGCGCTTAAAATTTGAAAAATTCGTTTATAAATATTTATTGATGTAGTAGTACGAGATTATTTTAAACACTCCCAAATTTCGGTAAGTACAATTTGCATAGTTTGGCCATATCTTGAAAGTGGCCTCCCTATTAACCTCTTAAAAGATGAAATGAGTAGTCTTGATATGCAAAAAATTGATATTTGAAAAACAAAACTTTTGGATGAACAGAAAGAGTGTTATTTATGAACAAATTTGCAAAGCAAAGAAATGTCATATGATTTATTGCTTATATTACACCAATAAATCTGACAAAATATTCAAGTAATATCGAACTAGTATGAATCTGAAGACTTCATATTATACTTCTTTAAAACGGGGCAGATGGAAAAAATAATTAGAGGCATAAACATAAAAAAAATTCTTTAAAGACTTTTAAAGTATCAATGTTTTATCTTCTGATACAAAAAAAAAACATAATTTTCTACGATGGATCATTTAAAATTTAAAGGGGAATCATCATTTTTCTCTTCTTAATATCAGAGTTTCCATAAAAAAGTTTATCTTAAAGCTTACAAAGTTTTTGATAATCATTTTCCCGCTATTTTTTATATGAAAAAATGCTGTCTCACATTAAAAATTAAAACAGTCAAACTTAATCATAAAAATAAAACAACAAATTATTCAAAATATTTTATTATCGTGCAATATTCAAAATATACATTTTTACAGTGCCAGCTGCCACATAAAAGTTGTGTTATACATACATAACATAACTACAATGACAATAAACATTAACTATACTGTATTTATAATCACCTCCAATACCTTACCTTCCTCCCTAATCATGAGGGTTAAAATATTATTGTTATATTTATACTATAAATATATATTGTAGTTTATTTCCAAGCACTAACACATGTATTATTTTAAAATTAATGTTAGATTTATAAATAACATGTATTTTTCTGAGAACTGAATTTGAAAATAATCTCCTTTGACTGATTTCAATCTCATTTCTGTAGGTTTGTGAACCGGGAATGCGGAGAAGATATTAAGTACGGGAATATCACACTGAAAAAAGGTTTAGCAATACAAGTTCCCGTGTACAACTTACATAGAGATCCTGATTTTTGGCCAGAACCAGATGAATTCAAGCCGGAGAGGTAATTAAAAAAAAAAATAACTGAAATAAGAAAAGAGCTTCAAATAGATGAATAAAGCTGTTTGATTAATTCATTGGTCTATAAACGTATAATACTTTCATCATTAATTTCTAATAGATGAGGTTTTTTTTAATCTTTAGGTCATGTGTTTAAAGTTAATGAAAGTTCTTTACATGAATATCCAATTAATTCAAACTTTAATATAAAAACTATATATATATATATATATATATATATGCTAAAACTACGTATAATATAAATATATATAATATATATAAAATATATATTATATATATGAACTATATATAATATATAATATATAACTATATATAATATATATAAACTATATATGCTAAAACTATATATATATATATATGCTATTTATGTTATATTCTTTTTCATCTAAACTGATAAAAATTATAAATAGAATTTTAAATAAAAGTTTAATTCTTTATTGGGCTACATTGTACATTTTGTACATTTTGTAGAATTTAAAAGCATTTTAACACATTTATGACCAAAAAAAAATTAAGCTGATAAAAATATAACATCATTTGCGTTTAAACTAATTGTGATATCTAAATGTTTATTGAATATAAATGCTATATAAAACTGAATTCGGTGAAATAAATTTGAGCAATTTGGCAAATAAATTTGAGTGTGACAACATTCATGTGAGTGAACATGCTAAGAAATTAAAGTGCATAAACATGGTTATTAGTTTCAAACATTTAGTTAATATTTATCATTACAGATTCGCCCCCGAAAACAAGCACAAACTGAATCCAATTGCATTTCAACCGTTTGGAGCTGGACCAAGAAACTGCGTTGGAATGAGATTTGCAATGATGGAGGCCAAATTGGCTTTATCGAAACTACTTTCCAAATACAAACTGAAGCCCTGCGCAGAGACAGATAAGGTATGATAAATATTTTACACAATACAACATAATAAACTGAAACAAAGCATAACTGTAAAGTTAAACTTTGAAACACTGATATAAAGATAACGAACTGTGTATGAAATGAAATCTCGTAAAAATGAAAGCTTTCGTAAGCTGTATTTCATACAGCTTACGAAATCTTCGACATCAGTAGCGAGGCGTGAGCTGAAGCGTAAGGGAATGTCTGTACTTCAAAAATATAATAAACACCCATGTTCTATATATATATATATATATATATATATATATATATTATATATATATATATATATATATATATATATATATATATATATATATATATGTGTGTGTGTGTGTGTAATAAGACGGACTTCACAATGGGTGGTTGCAGTCATGGCCCATAAAAATGACACCGTTTTAGCTAAAGACCTTTATTAAGATAACGTTGGAGGACGGGTTCCCACTTCATCATAGGGACATAACAAACTAAGGGGTCAGCAAGCATGAAGTTATGTGTGAAAAGGCCCTTAACACCAGGTCAACATCTCTAGGAAAATCTCTAGAAAA
The DNA here is from genome assembly GCA_032207245.1 of Pardosa pseudoannulata. NCBI lineage: Eukaryota > Metazoa > Arthropoda > Arachnida > Araneae > Lycosidae > Pardosa > Pardosa pseudoannulata. The sequence goes on along the minus strand of CM063502.1, from coordinate 122,662,868 downwards.
ATCTGCCTCCGACAGCGTGAATCTCCTTTTTGTTTGGAAATTTCCTAAATTGTCCGCTAGGGTAATGTAGAGTTATAATTGGTCAGACCACTTTTCTGAGGACGTAAACTGTAGCCCTAGTAGTCAATTTAGGTTAGGGGTTAAAAAGGGGAATGCAAAAGGACGCTGGAATTCTTAGCCCTTGACTTCAGATTTGGAAGCCCCTGAGAATTATCCTTATATATATATATATATATATATATATATATATATATATATATATATATATATATATATATATATAACACGGGTAAAATTAATCCCCCGTTTACACAAAATTAGTCCCTATTATTTTTACTTGCCCGGGCTTGCCAGGCAAAGAGAATCCTAGTTAAAAAGCTATCGTGGTACCATGAAAAGAAGCAGCAAGTCCGACGGGGAACTTAACTTTTATTTAAGACACTAGCATATAGCCCGTCATATGACGGGAAAAATAAAATTTTTAATTTTCCAGAATTGTAAAGTACCCTATGAGGCAGGTAAAAAATGGTTTGGTTTTTTGGCTCAGAATTATCTGGTACATGCTCAATAATTTCTTTTTCTTCATACTCCTCTAAAAAATCTTCCAATGTTTGCCGAAGTTCAACAGCGATACTCCGAAAACTTTTTTCATGCGTTTTATCACTGAACTTAGAAATTAAGTAAATAATTTTCTTTTATAGTTGGCTTACATAATAGATTAGGTACATATGTTATAATTTTAAATTCAATCATCGATTATTTTTTGTTGCAATGAAAATTTTATCACCGGTATTAACATCAAATTCTTTTCATAAAAGTCTAAGAGTCTATTTCGTGGATTAATAAATATCTAGCGTTTAAGTTATATACTTTTGAAAATTAAAAAGTTTGTTCATTTGTATGTTTATTTTTTATACATAACCACATGGTTTGCAATCGATTCACTAAATTTTGGACATCACAGAGAACAGTATGATGTGCACTGTTTCCGTGGGAGTGACTTATATTACAAAAAATAGCACATTACAACTAAAATGAATTTTAAAAACATTTCACTGGAGAAACCTTATACTACAGTATCACTGCATTAACATTCAATACAGTATTTCACTTAACTAAAGAAACGGAAATCCCTTAGAGGCACATATATTTTAACTCGCTGTCCGAGCTCTAGATTAGCGTTTCCAGACTTGAATACGCATGCGTAACCCATGCTATATTCAATAACGTAATATTATTAGTAGGTGAAATGCAACGCTACATGCAGAGTAGAGTATTGGGATGGAGGTTCAAAGGGTGCCATGAAGAAATTGAAGAGGAAAAGATAAATAATTAAAAAAGATAACGTGTGACACTTTGTGAAGCAAAGCGCAGTTTCCAGGGCTTCCTGTAACGCCTCATATCTAGTTGGTATATTTCCTAATTTTCCTAATAGACACTTGGATTTTACAAATAAGTTGTCTTCATATATATTTCTTACTAAATTATCAAATAACAATACTGATGTATATAAAAAAAAAGCATTGTAATAGAGTATTTCTTTGCAGTGTTTATCAGTATTTTTATAATTTTAAAATGCAATAAAATATTTAACTTTTAAACTGCTAATTTTTCTGAAGTTTCAGAGGCTAACAATAAATACTAAGGAAATAATTCATACAGACATTATAATACTTTTCAAATATTTTAATGAAACTTTTACAGCTTTAATATATCTGGAATGTTTATAAAAAATCATGTTAACATTGCTGATAGTTAGTTGAATGTTATACAGATTATTTATAGCTTCGTATTAGACAAGAAAAATTCTTTTCTGTGTCAGTCAGTTTCTCTATATGAGGACGGCCTCAAAACTTTGCAGATTAATGTGAGCTCAGCTATGTCTTTTACACAACTAACGTTACAGGACAATAAGCCAATTAATTTTTTAAATGTTAAAAAAAAAGATGAAAATATACAGTGTCTTATGCTTTGTGCCTATATAGTATGTACAAACACACTCACATATATGTGTGTGAGTGTGTGTGATGGGCGGTTTTTACCGTCTACAAAAAAAATTATATTCCTATAGTGCAGTCTCTCTTGCTTGAAATTCTTATTTATATTTTACATTTCAATGTGATGAAACCATGAAAATTGTAGTCGAATTTCTTCCTCCTGAAAGTCCACTTTAAGCTTTATTTATCATTTATCCTATAATATAATGTTTAATGCTGCTTCTTAGAAGTTATGAGAAATGGTTTTGTAATTACAAAACTAATTTTCTCTTTCAGGATCCAGTCACGCTGAAAATATCATCAGTTTTAATAAATCCTATGCATGGTGTATATCTGAAAGCTATTCCTGTTCGATGAAGAGATTTAATAAGAATTAATAATAACTAATGAAGAATATGAGTTAACCGAGAGAATTAATAAGAATTAATTTCAGTCAAATTTAGTCCAGCTGAAAGACCATTGCCATATTATGATTCATGCATCATTTTCCATATCGGATAAAATGTAATATTTCTAAGAAGTTAAAGAAATGGCTTAAATGGCTTCATACGTCCATGACTAATTTTCACTTTTAGGATCCAGTAACGTTGAGCATAGTAGTAGCTGTAATAAATACTAGGCATGGTGTATATCTGAAAGCCATTAATTTCTTATGAAGAGATTTAAAAATAGTTAATGAGAGCACTAATAAGAATTTATGAATAATAATAATTAATGAAGAAATTTAACAGTAATTAACGAGAGATTTCAGATTTCGGCCAGCAGCAAACCTACTGTCACCTTAAGATTCGTGTATCATTTCTCACATCTGATAGTGTTTAATATTTCTAAGAAGTTATGAGAAATGGTTTTATAATTACATGATTAATTTTCACTTTTAGGAGCCAGTAACGTTGAAAATAGCATCAGCTGTAATAAATCCTAAGCATGGTGTATATCTGAAAGCCGTTCCTGTCTGATGAAAAGTCTTAACAAGAAGAGCAAATTGTACAGTTAATCTCAATTTTAAGAACTGACATCTGCTGGAATGATATTTTTATTGGAAAATAATACTGAATACACTTTAATGTTGTAAATATGTTATAGAAGAAGTACTATATTTTTTATATCTTTATATTTATTATGTTTCTGCAAATACTTATGTATGTATGAAATTTAAATAAAATTGAAAAATAAGATCTACTGAAATGTTTTATTGTAAGCATTGAAATAATTAAAATTATAAATTTTTTTACAGTACCATATAAAAGTGTCTGTCGATGCCCAATCAGATAGAAAAATCAATTATAAAATAAAAGAAAATAGAAAATTATTGCACAGAAAAATGATAGAAAATTATTGCACAGAAAAATGCTTTTCTGTGCAATAATTTGAATACATTCTTGACATGGATGATTTTAGACATTCGGAATTGATTTTAAGTAGATTTCAGTAGATTCTAGTTTAAATAATTCTAGATATAAACTATAGAAGAATTCCATAGTCCTAGATATGCGTACATTAACAATGAATAAAAACATTGCTTTACACCTGCTTTACACCTGCTTTACATTTCCATTACCTTGCTTTACATTTATTGTGACCCACTAATATTTTCATAATCCAAAATATAAAAATTGATGTATTTTACTAAAACAACTTCAATGAAGTGCAGAATGCGTAGCCATAAGTGTGAGTTTTGGTTTGGAGCGTTAAGGCTTACTGCTTTGTTACACGAAGGCTAATGAGACCGGGACCATCTGTTTAAAGCAGATTACAAACGGCTATAAACATCCACGCCAGCACTCGAATTAGAACTCAAGAAATTTGGAACCGAAGAACAGTGCGCTATCCATTCGATCATCGTTTAGCCACATATGTGAGAATGAAGGTAATGGAAAAATGTACTTATTTTGTAGATGCAACAACAAAAATAAAAGATTTTGGCAACCCAAAGGCAAGAAACTAATCAAAAATCTAAATTTTAGAATCTTATTCTTTAAAAATGAACAATATTATTAGAAAACGTACTTCACCACATTTAAATCAAAGAAACTTATGTGTGATTCGGAAGCAGAACTGAAAACATATTTAACTTTTCGCTCCTTCGAAATTTTTTGCCACTAATTAAACCTAGCAATGATACACTTAGGGGGGCTACACTGAAATTTTTGTACAACA
>CM063502.1:122623711-122653711 GCA_032207245.1 Pardosa pseudoannulata | reverse complement strand
CCAGTCTTGAAATAAGCCGAAGCACAATTAAAAAAAAGAAGTGGGATTAGCTCTGTTTTGCACCCAGTTCCATTATTTTCTGTTAGCTTTTTATTAGCTTTCTTTCTGTTGTGTTCTAGTCAGGAGCTATATAACTAATGTGACCATTTGTTTTTTGACTCAAAACGGGACATTGGTTTATTTAGGTCAAACCATAGGTAGTCAATGAAAAAAAAAACACTCTTTTAAAGTTATTTATTTAGAAAAAGTTAGTTGGCTTAAAAGTTACGAATCAAGAAATATAGGTACTGAAAATGTTTAGTTATATTTATATTTATCAGAAGAACAAATTTGTTTTAATATAGCTGGTGACGATTTCAAGTAAGAATGAAACTCTAGGCAAGTTTTTTTATATTCACCTTAATTATCAACATCGCCTTTAGAACTGAAATTTGTAACTGGGTTTTCTCAGATGTCCACAATTTGTTCATAATAGAAAGTACTCTTTCTACTGAAGCACTTGCAGCAAGCAAACATAAAATATATTCAATTACAATAGAAAAGTTTTTAAGCTGAAGATTGTTGGCGCAAAAGTGTTTGAATAGTTCCACCCAAAGTGTTTCTGTGGAAACATTTAAATTATTTCATTCCGTTTATTTTTTGCGATGTAATGTAATTAGAAATTAATGAAAATTCGTCAAAAACTTTAGAATCTTTATTACAGACAATATATTGCTTTTCAATTAATACATCCAGAGATTTTTCACGCGGTTTCGGAAAACGGGACAATTTTACGTCCCACAGTCCATTTCGGGGACACCGGGACTAGTAATTCTAAAAATGGACAGTCCCGTTCACGTTATATATAACGCACATGAGTTTTCAAGCTTATGATTAGAATTTGGCTCCCTCTACTGCGCTTTGCGTACCCTTGGAGCTGAACCCGGCAGTAACTACTTAATATATCGCAATTATCAATAAATTTATTAATTTGTAATATGCTAATATTATTAAATAACAACTATTAATGTTACAAAATTATTTAGTGAATTCAATACTATTAAAAATTAATATAAAGTAAATAACGAGCACAATTATAACAAAATCTCAACTCCACAAATTAAAAATATTTTTTTATTTTAATTAAAAAGACATGCAATCACAAATGCTGAAATCACAAATGTGAAGTATTGATTACTAATACAATATGAAAATTGAAATGGAAGCACATCAGACTGTGTTTGTTAGACAACTATATCCAAAGATAAATAATAAATATTAAACAAACACTTAATATGAATAATGCATATGAAAATGTAAGAGGGTATATAGGAAATATCTGTTTCAGAATGCTTACAAGTCACCTTATACATTAATTTAAAAATTAAATACACATGTCTTTGGCATTAGCTGCGTATAACTTATGTTCAATAAGTTAAATGACATATCTTATAAGTAAGATATAGTCATAGATTGTAGGCTATTACTATTAAACATTCATATTACTTTTCTACAGCAAATACAAAGAAATAATGAATACACCAAAAATAATGAAAATTAAACGCTACAAACATTGCACATAAATGTGAATGAATGAATAAGCATAGCCAGCTATGCATGGCTACATCCAGATAAATAAAATAAATCATTATCTTAAGCTTAGCTTTCGATAAATGATTGATGTTTCAATTATGATAAAATAATTCACTGTCCAGTATTAGTTATTTATATACAGTTTTTCTATTGAAAGTATATCCTTATAAAATTCAAGATTTTAAAGAGTAAATAAATTAAACATTTGAACTAAGTAATTCATTCTGATAGTGTTATATGACTCACTATTAGAATTGAATATAGTCAGTGAGCAACTGTTTATCAATATTTTCAAATTTTTTTCTGATTGATTAACAGCTGTTAATTATAATTTTGAATGTTTAAAGAGGATTTAAATAGTCGAAATAATCACAAAAAGCTTTGGTTGAAAATTAAACTTGACTAGTTTTTTTACAGTCTGATATACAAATAACGAAATCTGGACAAAGATTAAAAAGGGAAAGAATAAAAACAGCATTGTTAGTCATCTGCTGTTCTGCAGACGCATGATGTTGGAAACTTGTATAACCGAACGTAAGGACATGTCTCAGCACTTTCTGGGTCAAAACTGATTAGTTGGTGATGACTGTACTTTTGAACACATTGAGACAGAGTTGGACTACATAAGTCATCTGAACTGCAAGGTCCTCCTGGTTTCCTGTGGAATAAAAAAGGATCTTACTTAGAGATAATGCATCTGAAATTTCTACTTTATGTTTTCTTAATTAATATTTTCTGTGAACTTATCTTACGTGAAATGTTATAAGCGTTAATCAGTGGGGATTAACATATATATATTTTATTATAAATATTTCTGTAACATTTTGTATTTAAAATTTTTTGAATTTAACTGACAGAGAAGGTATTTAAAAAATAAAAAAATATAGAGAATATCTTGTTATAGAAACTGCCTAAATTGTACAGCTGCCTAAATTTTAGTTAAAGCACAAAAACAAAGCCTCTAGTTATAGTGTTATGTGCTATTTCGTCAAGTTATATTGCTTTCAACTAACTGGTCATCAGTAACACCCATCTTCTATACACACCACTAAAAAGTAAGTTTTTGTTGTTTTATTCATAATTTTCTACACGTATTATAAGCTTTTATATTAAGAAAATGATTTGTCTTGCAAATTTTTTGGAGGATATTTATCTGTAGTTGCTAAAAGCCTATTTAATTAAACCAACACTTTGGTTCGCTATTACAATATTATGAATTGAGGTATGGATTTATATAATAAGTGGTATGACTTACGTTGCAAGTTCCCATTGTCGTAACATTATTATTATTTTTATTTACTATTTTCATTAAATAATGTACGCGTTTTTTTAACGTATTTCACAATAAATGAAGAAATTTTTACAAAAATTTTGAAGATAAAAACTAGTTTCTTTTTTCTTTGAAGATTTTTTTTATCCATTCGTTGATTTTTCTTAAGGAGTTCAACTTGAACAACGCCGAACGATGGTCGAATGGTTAGAGTGCTGACCTTCGGAACCGGAGTTCGTGGGTTCGAATCCCACTATAGCATGGATGTTTTTAGCCGTTCGGAATCAGCTTTAAACAGTAGGTCTCGTTAGCCCTCACGTTTCAAAAAGTAGACCGTAGCACTCCAAAACCAAAACAAAACAAAAAAAATCAACTTGAACAACATTTCCGTATTCGCTGAACTCCATCGTTTTTGAATAGGCATCAACATATATATATATATCCATCAACTTCTGGGATAAAATCTAGAATTTCTGAAATTCAGATTGTTTTCAGGCCACTGAACGACGGCAAAAATATTATTTCTTGAACTGTATTAATTAAAGATTAAGTATTAGAATATCTTATCAAACACACATGCTGAATTATAGCCATTCAGGTAGAAAACTGAAAATGCTGTGCTGAATTATTATACAAAATTATTTATTACCTGCAGACTTCGAGAGCGATTCTCTGCGGGAAGGAATCCGTTTGAATAATAACATGCCATTTTCCTCTAATATCTTGTGCGAAACTTGGTTTAATAGTATTTCTCTCCACATCACAGAGTGGTCGCTTAAAATGAGCAACAGTTTCTTTCCATGGCCAAAACGCTCGAGGTCCGTTCTCACTGATATTTCTTGACAAAGAGTATGATGCGATGTCTTCCATAGGTCCGGAATTTTCTGGCACCTCAACATACATCCTGCTGACGAGTTCTTCGCAAACCTCCATTATCTGAGAGACTTCAGAACTGAAAATTAAATGGAATTTCATAAAATTAGTAATTCATTTTAAACTTTTGATGTTTGCATTGTGTAAATATGTACATGCAAGAAAGATAATTGTTACAATCATATTTTTAAAACATCGCATAACATTTAACAGTATTACATGCATGTAGTTGGAGTATATTTTAAAAATCAAACAGCAATATGTCTTTTATACAAGTCTTTAAAAACATATTTTGCATAACATTCAGTATCAGACATTTCATACTTACCTTTTCTTTTTCAGATTTGTAACTAAAATTGATTCTCCTTTGAACTTGTGCGAAAAATAAAATTGTGTACTTACCATTCCATTCCAAAATATGGACAAATGTGATCACTATTGAACTTTTAAATTTCTTTCAAAAACAGGATACTTACGTTTTTATCTTTATCAGTTTAGGTCTAACATTTCTACTCTGCTTGATTAAATTAAATTAAGAAAGCAAAATGTTAACATCTATTTAATTAATTTACACTGATTATATATGATAACGAAAATTACGAAAATAACGATATTATAGAAAAATGCAAAAATGTTAACAAAATGTTAGCAAAATGTTAACATCTATTTAATTAATTTACACTAATTATATATGACAACGAAAGTTATAGAAATAACAATATTATAGATATAACGAAACCAAAATTGATTTCGTTATTTCGTTTTTAAAAATATATAATACGAATAATATTCAACAACTATAAATATGAAAAAGAGCAAAAATATTTTTAAAATATTTAAACTTAAAAACATTTTCCCGTCCACCCACATATTTCTTCCTTTTAAATCTATGAAATAAACTATTATATTTATCATAAATTATAGCAAATGAATCATAAATCTTGCCTTGGATAATTTGCTCCAAGATCACACCATCCTAAATCATTTGTTCCTCCACACTGAAGCTCGGACATAGGGGGCATATCATCTTCTTGTTGCCTTTCTGCGGCGTCTTGAGGAGGCTCAGCATTTACGTAGTGGACATTAGATGCTGCCCAGTCTTCGCCTTTGCTCTTGGTGATAGTAGCTTGTTTGAAGGCAACAGGATGGGCGTTGGCTTTCATTGCAGTTACTCTCATTGGCTCTGCCTTTATTAATCGGGCTTTTGTTGCAGGAACGCTCTCTGTTTCAGTTTTGACGACTCGAATTCTAAAGGAGATTAAATGAAATGCAAAATATTTCTTACAATTCAGGTTACAGAATTGGATGCATTTAATGAACCTAAATACGCTAATACATGCATAGTTTCCACGCACCTGGAAAGTCAGGGAAAGTCATGGATCATGGATTTAGACAATGGATTAATTTTGTCATGGAAAGTCATGATTTTTGAAGTAAAATGGGTAAAAGTCATGGAAAGTCATGGATCCGCTAAACTACCGATTAAAAAAATGCATTGAATTGGTTAATTCTATTGTTACTTGTCATTAGGCTGAAGTTACTGAGTTTGGTATTTATGTATTATCCTATTGACCCTATTGCCAAGTAAAATCTGTTCACCAAAGAAACTCAATGCAAGAAAGCTTAATGGGTGGGTAAATGTATATTATTCTGGTTTTTTCTTAAACTGTAGAATAAAATTTTATTAATATTTAATAAAAATTAGTTAAGATTTTTGCACAAAATATAAGTTGATCTCTAGGGATATTGTATATAAACATTATAGGGTTATATTTGGCTATTATTCGTGGTCACCTGGATAATACCAATGTACCCTGAATTCAAATTGGAAACATTTTGATTGAAAAATTGCTATAGGATTAAACTTAGGTATGTAGATACAACAATTTATTTTTATGTATGTGAGTTTATTAACACTTATAAAGTAAGTTTATAGTTTTTTATGATAAAACTCCTGTAATTTCTCTAAAAGCATATATTTTATTTGTATGTACATCAGAAGTTTTATTCATATAAACTTTAACGAAAGTTTTTTAAAGTCATGGAAAATGATCTGCTAAGTCAGGGAAAATTATGAAAAGTCATGGATTAGAAAAATTTTATTTTGGCAGATACCTTGTACATGCTAAATCATTTTGGTGGAAAATCATAATTAGTCAACAGATATAGCAGTAATATATTCCTTCAGCGAGGTTTTTTGTTTATATTAAAAAATTTTAAATATTATTTTTCTGTAAAAGTCATAATAATTTTTGAGGAAAACAGCCTTATGCATTATTTTAAATTCTTACCTTCGCATTTAGAATAACAAGTTTAATAGAGTAATTAAAATATTTAAATGATTTTAAGGTACTTATTAGTAATCATCAGCTTACTACAGCTATATTAAAGCACATGATTTAATTTTATCCTACGATATATTTTATATGGAAGTAGCATTAAGTATTAGCAATAACTTTATTATTTTAGAATGTATATATCAATATGTAAGGAGTAGTATTTTATTTTAAAGTATTTATTCCTTTTAATTAAATACTAATTGCTATTTATCATTTTTATTTCTTTGGTGAAAGAAAGTCTCTTATTTGTAATAAACTTTTATTTAATATTTTTTTTTTCAATATTTGTAAGAAGTATTTTATGTTACCTTTTAGCCTGAATTTCTTTAGGTTCGATGAATATGGCCCTCATGGATTTGACTGATCCACCTCTGACTTTTCGGGCTGATACTAATTTTGTTTGAGGTCCGGCTTGAGCTTTGATGACTGTGACATGACCTCCAGAAGATCCAACTAGATCATCCAAGTCGTAAGTTATCTCACCTTTACTCCATCGGCCTTTTACTCTGCCTCCCCTCTCTTCCTCCCCGCTGTCCGATTGTGTCATTGGCATGAAACCGTAATGAAATCTGTGGGTGGAGAATAACGTTCTAAATCCGTTCCAAAAAAGAATAAGAAAGTAAAATGTTACACTGTGGATGTATCCGTCTAGAGAAAGAGAATATTGGTGACATGCGTAAGAGAAAAGTAGTACGAAGAATCACAAGAGTAAAGGGAAGTATAACAATGGAATTGCTTTTTGGGGACAAACAAACACGTAAAAAAGGTGTTGAAATGTAAAATGTCATTTTGCTATACAGGACTGTTTAAAGGGCTGGCCTAAAACATTCTAATAATAGCAAAATAATTAATAACGTCCTATTTTTATTCTTTCCGTAAGTGTCATGGAAATACTGTAGAAATTATGATTTGTAATAGTGTTAATTATTTTTTTCACCTGTAGGTCACAAACAGACATTTTAAAGCCAAATGTTATATCTTTGCCTTGTCTTTTAATAAAAAAAATCTATAAAATATGTTTGAAACTGCAGACATATAGTTTTAACAATTTTTGCAGCAATATTATTCTATGAATATTATAATTTGTTAAAAAAATACTTAGAAAGTTGTATCTTATACCTATAGCAATGTAATTTTTAAATTACATGTCTTTCTTCTGGACAAATATTTTTTATAATTTTATGCATTTATTACACTACAAGGAACACTAAAATTTCAATTAAAAATATGTTGTTTAACTAAATTTTGTCAATTGAAAAGGAACAGCATGAACATTTATTTTTTATGTATCTTTGAAGAACTTTAATAATCATTTAAGAGAAACAGAAGTACGTCAGAATAGTTATTGAAAACAAGTTAAATGGCTTAAAAAGATGTCATAAAATATTAAGTATAGGCTTATACAAAAAATCCTATTCTTTTCTAGCTGACAATTTCAAATATTTTCATTTATTAATATATATATATAGAAAAGGTCGTCATGGAAATAAAGTACGCCATTTAAGAAAAATAAAATTACGTTGAACACATATCTCTCACAAACTTCCAGATCACCATGAAAAGAAAGAGTAGTTCTATCTAAATATTTATTTATGGTTAAAAAAATTCCTGAGTATTATAAATAGAAAAACTACCAGCATAAATATATTAAGTTATTCATATGATTAATATGTATTCCCCAGATTTATGTAACTAGGTCATTTTATCCCTTTGTTTCTCAACAACCCTGAATTTAAAAAAAATATAGAATGCTAAAATATATTTTCAAACATGTAAAAAATAATTTAAAAAGTTTTAAGCATAAAAATTTATTGGGAAGAAGTGCATTTTAAACAAACTAAAACAACTACTTATTTCTTATGAGTAATTTAATTTATTTTGCTAAAACATTATCTTTATGTAAAGAACTTTGAAATTATACTAGAAATAATCTACTTCTGGCAACAAAACTTTTTTTTTTATTTAGCAAATCCAAAGATTATTTTAATAACAATTATATGTATCTGATCAAAAGATAAATGAACTTTTGAGATGAAAATTAAATTTAATGTCACCATTTAGTACGGATTCTACATAGCAATGGTCAATAAAATCATCTTTTAACCCTTAATTTGACAAGATGTTTTTTCAAATATTTTTTAATTTCTGTTATTTTCCCATGTCTGTACATACGTTAGGATCTCTGTAAAATAAACAAAAAAAATATATCATTTTCCATTTTTGAGATAATTAATGTCCGCTGTGGCGAACACTGACAATTATATTATTTAGCAGTTATAAATATACAGGTCCGGTGTAGCGGCCAGACTTAGCCAAATTAATTGTTAAAGCCTCACTCTGTAAATTTCTGTGATCAATTTTTGGCAATATTGCAGATATGCATCACGTGGATATATAGAAAGGGTTGTGAGAAGTTTAACTTACCTCGAATCCTCGACACTAAGTGGACTTGGAATTTGAGCAGCAAAGCTTGAGGTGTAATCGGTATCTTTATTACCGTCTTGTGATTCAATATCTCTAAGGGAAAGGGTAAGGGAAGGGAAAATTTGTGATCCCCGCTCCGACATTGCTTCTGCGTTTAGAACTTGTATATTGTCTTTTGGTAGACTCAGTACAAGTCTTCTAGTGGTTCTCTGTCTGTTGTTGGAATTCATGGGTTGAATCATAAAATAAGGAGGACCCCCTCTTTTGATGGAACCTTGAAACGGAGTTCTTGTTGCCCCTTGTTCCATTGGTCTAGTAGGCATCAGGGGAGCTTGCATTACTCGCAACACTTCTCGGGGTTGGATAGGGGTAACTTCTCTTAGAATATGACGCCGTTCCATATTACCGTATTGAGCTCTGTTGGGGGCATTGGGAGGTCCAGGATAAAAAGATTGCCCATGAGTGAATAGCACTAATCCACACATAAATAAAAGAATCCACACACTTAAACCCATCTAAAAGTAAAAAATTAAAAATATATCGCTGATATCTAAAAGTAGTAATTATGTTATTTCACACTTTGAAAAAATAATATATTATAGAAAACCAAACTATAAAGTCTTAATATCACAGTAAATTATATATGACGCATTATGCCATGTCAAATAAAACTAAGAGCTATCGTTTCCCAAGACATAAGCTTCAGTAATTAATTGTGAAATCATTAATATGCACAGTGCGTAATTATTAACATGTAGATCAATAATCGTTGTTAGTAAAAATTGGATGTTTTACCATTCTACGTGTCAACTCTCTCCATAAAAATATCAAAAGGTCTGTCATTTAATTTTGATAGCTATTGTTTTTTAAAAGAAAAATATCAAGAAGTTAGAAATCTGTACAATAGCCTAATGAATAGAACTATGATTTTTGGTACAAGGATCCACGAGTTCGAATCCCACTGCTGTCAAGGATTTTCTGTATCGTAATCGGCTTTAAGCAGTACGCCCCGGTTTAACTATTTCGTTTTGCAAACAATAATCTAATGCGTCACAAGATCAAAAAATAAGTTGTATACAAACATTAAATGTTAGGGAAGTAAAATAGTAGGATTTATGGTTTTAACTGTTCTGTGCGCCTTAAAATGATAATTTGAAAGGCAGCTTCACACTTAAAACAGTGAATGAACCTCATATCTGTTTATTATACCAATTAATACTATTACTAACTTATTTTTTATTCAAACATTGAGTCAGATACGTAAATAAGACTGGATTGGTAAGACATTTATGAGAAAACTGGTAACTTGAAAAGCCATGATCAGAGATTATAAGTGGAAAAGCATTTTCTTGGTGGAAACTTATTTAGATCTCTTTCCAAGCATATCCAGAATACGCTCATTAAATCGAATTGTATGTAGGTAACTATGTGATGATTAAAATGAAGGCAAATATCTTAAACTAATTTTAGATGCTACATATTATTTCCATAATTTTAAAACAAATAATAAATTATTATTGGTGGATAAGCCATTTAAACGGGAGAAGGTATGTTGAAAGGATTGAGGTAAAACCCGTTAATCAGCATCTTCGATACAGTTTATTAATATTTTGTTTAAACCTTTTACTGCATGAGTAAACAGACATCTTTAAATAGGATTAACCTTGAAATAAAATATTTTTTCAAATATATGTCACTTTTAAATAAATGTCCTTTCTTTATTTTAAAGTAACACATTTTTTACTATAAAGTAAAACTAATTTAAGTTTATTTTCTCTCATAATAAAATAATAGCAATTTAATATTACAATATCATAGCCATTATTTCCCTTGATAATCAATCTTGTACGAATTGGAAATTCCTTCTAAAATCTTCACTGACATGATTAGAGATATTGACCTTTACTAAACTAAGCCATGCCATGATCTTTTTGAATTAACCCCCTAACCTTTAGCGAAGTCAAAGTACACAGTGCTTTAGGAAATAGGTGCTGATAAAAAGTCAATTTATTTTACCTACAGGTGACAATTTAGAGAAATAACACGAAGAGTCTACATTAAGCCACATTTTCCTCAAAGAACTTCCTCCAAAAATAAAAAAAATATATATAGACTCGTTAAATGAAATAATAAATATAATTCTTCAATTTATTAGAAATATTATTATGCTAATTTAAATCCTATTTTGATATCACGGCGTCCAATATCTTTACCATCTGAATTTCAGAGATAAGAACCCTCATAGCCAGGAAAGACCTTACTTAACTTGTAGTGTAACTCTCCCTCTCTCACCCTTTATCGCATTTGCTCTTTCTGTGGGTTTAGAGATCAAATTTATAGTTGATTTAAGGGATGAATATTGAATCATTCTCCTTCCCATCAACATTTCTGTAAAAAGTTTACTTCCAGTTTACATTTTAGAATGTCTTATGAATTAAAAATTTTCTTCTGTAATCTGATTCACGCCCAGCGTCGTAAAAGAGAAAAGTTTTAAAATTTGCTGTTCCAAACTAAAAATGCGAAAAATGAAGCATAAATTAGTATTTAAATACTATTAAATATTTAGTGAGGTCTTTTTTATGTAATATATTTCTTGAAATTAACTTTAAAGTTAATTTCAAGAAATGCATTACATAAAAAGACCTCACTAATTATTTCTAGTATTGGAGAAAAAACAGTTATGATATAAAAATCTTTAAATTTGTGAGTTAAGGCAAAAATGCTTGTCAAATGCTTGTCAATGCTTGATAATGTCAAATTCATTACCAGAGAGATGGTAACAAACTTTACAAGTAACAGTTTAGACATTCCAATTAAAATGTAATAAAATTGGCTCGCTTACTTAATTTGTATACTTAGCTAACAATGCAAAAGTTTTTAAGAACTAACGAGTAATCATATTTAATGATAAAGTGTAAAAACAATGTGGTATTAAAAACAGGGATCCATGCTTCATTCTTCTCTTTTTTTCCCCTGAGACAGCAAGTAAAAGAAAATTTTAAAAATGACCCATACCGAGCAAATCTATTAATAGCAATATTTTTTTATGTTAAAAATAATAGAAAAGTTATATCACGAGCTAATTTCCTCATCAGAATGAATATACCTAATAAAAGGCATACTAATAAATACACTGAAAATAAAAAATATGTATATCAAAGGGAGATGATTGAAAGAATTAACTTTTAACTCTATCGACATTCCACTATTTCTTGTGTGTCTCATCTATTAAAAACAAGCCTTTAGTGAGTATTTTAGTATAAGTGGAAAAATTATATGAACGATGTCATTTTCTCTTATGTTCATTAAAGCGTATCTATTGCTTTACATAAGATAAAAATAATCGACTTATTTTGTTGTTTATATTTTGACATGATAACACAGTGGATTCTTTAAATAAAAAAAAAATAAAAAATAAATGAAGGATTTATTGTCACTTTTAAAGTTAATATGTTGAGGAAAGTAAGCTTTTATGGACATAGATTTAGGATTAATTTTTAGTTATAACATTTATAGTAATTGTTTTTACAACAAAATATGACAGGAATTTAGTTGATATACAAAAATGTAAAGTCGAAATCTTTTTACATGAAAAAACACGTCTATCAAAATGTATTTTTACACCGAAGAATAATAAAAATATTTAGATAATTGACATTCTAAAAATTTATGTACTAAATTAAAAGAAATTTTTGTAATAAAGATTCATAATATCTTATCAATATATTATACAAGTATAAAAAATCAAAAAGCTTCCAGAATTATATTATTTATGAAATACTATTTCTTGAATAGATTGTTTAACAAATAAAGAATATACTTTAAATAATGAATACAAATATATTTAATGCCATTTTAGAAATTGTTAATGTTCTGTTAAGTAAATTATCGAAAACCCAGATTTAAGATTTATCTATTAATTATAATTTTACAATAATTATTTTTAAAGCAAAATACACCAAGAAAGTAGTTGATACATCAAAATGTGAGGTCAATGTCCTCTGATGTGAAAAATATCCATCTTTAAAAAAAATTTCATGTCACAACAACAACAACAAATTCATGTAAATAATTTCTCATATTATTTACACATTTATTAATAGAATTATTTATGATAAATACAGATAATATTTCATCAAAATATTAAAAAGCTACATAAAACTAAATTTTTTTCAATACTAGGATGTATTATTATTTATCAAATAAATGATATTATTTAAATAATTCTATAAAAATATATTTATCGCCTTTTTAAAATAATTGAAAGTAAAACTGTCATCGACAAAGAATCAAGAATATTTTAGTTTTAATATTCACGGCATTTGAATTTTTGTTGACATATGGAAATTCAAGGTTGAAATTTTCTCCTACAGAAAATTGATCTATGAAAATATTTTTTCCTACGAAAGAACAACAAAAAAATTCAGATGTATAATTTTTAAAAATGTTTCAACATTAATTAATAGAAATATTCGTATTAAAGATAGATATTATTTCATCGATACATTCTGTAAGTGTTTAAAAATTTTAAAAAAAGATTCTGAATATATATTACTTATGAAATAGAAACCAAGAATTCAGAAAGAAATTATTTAAAAAAGAATTTCTTCCTACCTTATCGGTAATCTGTAGAGGCTCAATCTCTTGTAAGTATTGTGTAGGAACTGAAAAATGAGGAGTATCTCCTTTCCGAATCTTGCCGATCCGATTGATGATGGACACTCGACCAAAAGCAACGAGAGAGAGGACCAGAACGTGTTCACCTCACACAGGAGAGATGGGTTCTGAGGCGATGTGGGTGAAGATCGGGAAGAAAAGGAGGAGAAACCAGACTGGAACCAGAAACTGGTCTTCCTATCACACAACATGACCTTCATAAAGTAGGCACACTTTTTTCCATCCCATCCCCCTAATCTACCGATCGACATCATTACAAGGCGTCACGCTGTTTAGACCCGCTGTTCCATTCAACAATACCGTCGACTATTAAGGTACTAGGAAATTTCGTGGAGAAAATTGTTACAATTGCTGGAGGCCTGATGCTCTCCTTTCTTTTTTGAGGGTGCTGCAAATCAGTGAGAGCTTCTTGGCTTAATCTACCATGTCCTGTTTATTGAGCAATTACAAATATTTATTAAATATATTTACGACCTTAGGAAAAATCCACAATTTTGAAGCTATCGCAAAGGAACCTAATTTATACATTTCACACTGTTTTATTTTTTATTAGATTCGCAGCGTTCTTAAAGAGATTCCTCTCTGTTATAAAACGGTTGATTGACAATATGCACCAAAGCTTAGAGCTTCACGCTTAATAAATATTTATGCTCTTTGCCTGTTATGTATTTAACAACTATGATGTAAATGTCGATTTTATCTCTATTTTTAGCTGTATGTTAGATATAGAAGATATTTACAGGAAAAAAAAAGTAGGAAGTAAAAGTTTTTCGCTGCATATTAAACGTTTCGCCTGAGAATTATTTTATAATAGTGCACACCGCAATAATGAAAACAGGAAAAATTCTAAATCATTGTAAAATATAAAAGTCATAAATGAACATAAAAAAGACTTTGGCCAGAAATCATTGGCCAAAATTATTTAACTCTGATATAAGGAAGTAAATATTGTTTAACGCAGAAATATACAAGAAATTTATTATAGATTTCCTCTATGTCGCATTATGAAATTTATTTACCCAGTTAGTTACTTTTCCTTATACTATGGTCATTTAGTCCTTAGAAAAAAAAAGATAAAAAAGGGGTGTGATTTCTTTATATTTTAGCAAGACAAGTGTTGTCTTTTAGAAGGATGTATAATATACAGTGACCAGTCCACATACCTCCCAAATCCACAAAATACATTTTCAATCAAAAATGGCAGCAAAAATTTAGTTTATTAAATCAAATTTCTCTACTGTTTATTATTTTTGATTTATTATTCTTTATTACTTTGAATTCCTTTTTATCGTTCTGTATTGCCGGACGCATCCATTGGTAATTTTGATGAATTTGTTAATTCTATAGTATAGTCCCCTTTCACAGGTATCTTGCAAAACGATCTTAACAAATGTAAGTTTCAAAAGAAATCAAATACCCCAATAATTGTTTTTAGTTTTTTACAATATTTACTGCATTTGATTTTTATTTTATATGAATAAATAGGTTTAGCAAATGTGTTTTACTCTTTCGTATGAATGTGAGAAGAATGGAAGTGTTTGCATATTCCAGAGTTCACGTAAGGCTATGCTAGTACCTTTTATTTTATCCGAAATCTCAATTTTCCAAAAATACTCAGTCTACCTCTGTACACCTTTCATCTAACAAATATTTATGTACAATGATTTAACAGACTAAATACTTGAAATTTTCCTACTAGATGAACAAATATGTAATGAGGCAAAAAGAAAAGCTGAAAATTGGGAAACTTTTAGATACAATATTGAATTTAAAATAAATATTTCTTAAGTATGCTGAAAAAAATGACGGGACACTTTGGATTTTAGCCTTCAAAGTATTAACTGATTATTTTGAAACATCCGGTTTGTAAAGAGCATAATAAACGTCTTATAATTAAGCGAACCTTTCATCCTGAAATTGAATAGTGAACTAGAAACAAAGCTTAGAGATACGATATGTTTTTTGGGATCACCCTGTAAAAAATAATACTTGAAATATATTGTAGATCAAACTCATGTTTATCAAGCTGCCTCTAATTATCTGTGTTAATTCCTGTGAGAATTGGTCCTATATTCATAAAGTTATAAAGGTTTCTATAAAAAATCGATCCCAAGCATAAGAAATATTAAATATTTGGTGACATTTAAGCATTTATATTAAATACTTGTTAACAAAAATACTCGAATGATACAATTGTTATTTTTTTTAATTTTATAGCCTAATATGTATTTTATATTAAATGAAAATTTTAGTTAATTATTTTCAAAGATGTCAAGAATATCAATTTTTATAAGTGCATCTTTTTTTTTAGTAACCTGAAGAAACTCTACAAATCTTAAGGTATTTTCTTTAAAGTGATTTTGTATTACATGTGTAGAAACTCTTTCCAGCAAAACTAGTTGAACTAGTCCAGTAAAAAGTGGCTTCATTTAAAAAGAAAATGCGTTTGTACTAAAAATTATTTCATCTATGCATAAGTTATGTGTCGTGGAAGACTCATTATCATTTGGAAACTTTCTTTTATTATTGAAAAAAAGGTGCTCAATTAAATACTGGTGGCTTTAATATCTTTAAATATATTCAACTAAACTTTTTGTATAATTTTACTGATTAGGACATGAAATTATGTAAATATGAAAATCAGATCATTTGCACATGCGCAGTTAAAAATTATTTAGTTAAAACACTCGTATATGATCAAGCATTTAATATTATTATATTGATTGCATTGTTTCGATTTCACTGTAGTTTGCCAAGTTTTATGAAAATGACATTACTTTAGGTTTCAAACTTATTAAAAGTTACTATAAAAAACTTGAAAAAAGTTGAGTTTTTTAAGAAAAAGCTGTAGCTCCATAAATATACAGGCAATGCTTACAGTAATTGATGTAGATGATACCAGTAAACCCAATAATCATATGTTACAGCTGCTATGCATTTCAAGCATTATTTTTTACAGGTTGATCACACTATATCGTTTTTCTAAGCTTTGTTTCTGGTCTACTATTTTCATTTGGAACAGAATGTTTGCTTACATAAATGACTTAAACATGCTCTTAACTCCGTTGAAATTTTAGGATAATTCGTCAAGACGTTTTTTGCTCATGTGTCACAACGTCTAAAATCGGAAGTGCCCGGTCAGTTTTTGTAGTATAGTGTAGTATTTATTCTACAGAAATATGGTTAAAGAGAATGAAAAATATAAGTATTAAAAGATGCAATAATTATTTTTAGTGCTTTTAGATGACGCCAATTTTTAATATATTTTAAATATAATGACATTTATCTGCATAATTTAAAAACACTTTTAGTACTTCTCTATAGAAAAACTCTATATGTTTATTAACCCCTTCCGGTAAAATGACGAGTCTAGCTCGTCATTAGTTTTTCATTCCATACCGCACAATGACGATCTATACTTGTCATGCGATTAAAGTTACTGTTAAATATGATAATTAATTTAGTTTAAAATTTCTAGTGTACTGAATTTGGCAACACTTTTATCACTTGTGAAAATCACAAGTCACTATTGCATATTGTTTACTTAGAATTTCTTGGTACAAGTCATTGCCAAATTAATGAGTCAGAATAAAAGAAAACCTACTAAGAAATGCCGTGTGTGTTACAAGAATCAAATTAAAAGTGAGACTACTTGGCTATGTAAACAATTAAGAATTCCTTTGCACTTTGTTTTGAAAAGTACCACTAGCTTGAAGACTATTATCTGTATACCTTATTAATGTTTTGCTTTGATATTTTCTTAATTTTACTGTTTCTGATATTATTTAACACTATGTAAAAAGTGGATTTTAATTAAGAATATGTAAGAATTGTAAAATGAAACAAGTTTTTTAAATAAAAATTAAATGGTTATTTCATGCACAGTTTTTCATCATTAAATCATACCGGAAGGGGTTAAAGGATAATTTGTGTTTTTATCTATCTTTTAATTTTGCTGTTCATTGTTCTAATATTTTGAAACATATATCACTCAAGCAAGGAAAATGCTACTAGTTTAAAGTTAGTAATCTGTAAAGTTTACATTTTATTTTGAATAATGATAAAAGAAAGTTATATAGAATAAGTAATTTTATACTTGAAATATTTCTATATTAGATGTAAGATTTAACATATGTTGGCAATATTCACTTTATATGTTGGCAATATTCACAAACCTTAATTAAAGTATTAACTAATTTTAAATGTCTTAATTGAAAGTAAAAAAAATAATGGGAAAATCAATTTTATGATAATTTTTATCGTTTACTTCTCTATAGATGTTAAAAGAGGCAGTGAAGACTGAGATTTCACGGAAAGACAGAATCGTAATCAGTTAGTAAAGAACTATAGTTGTATTCTCCATAATTTTGATTTAATTACATCTAGTAATGAAATATTTAGTTTTATCTTTTTACTTCTGTTTTAGAGAAATTCTTTTTTTTTAATTATAGTTTTTAAACAGAATTTCTTTACTGTAAAATAAGAACTAGAACTTTTAGCGTGGAAATCTTACGTATAAAAGGTCTGGGTTTCCGAAAGTTACCACAAGGGGTCTGAGCTACCCCCAGTAGCATAAATTAATTGAAAGATCCCCTATATAATAATAGCCTAAGATGTCTGTCCACGAATTTATGAAGCGGTTGTACGTGGAATGGATACAGTCATCCATATTGAATTTTTATGAGTTACGGTTAGCAAAATTCAAAGCGAGTTCGAAGTTCAACCCATCCCTCCTTTTCGAGCGTTTAATGCTATTATTTCAAGCCTTATTCCCTTTTTTATTCTATACTAAATTCATTCTTGATAGGATGGCGAGGGCGGAAAGTAATATTTAAATTTCTGGACTGTTTTTACATTACCCACATACACTCTAATTAGTCCTACATCCACGAGCAGTCATGGCCCGTTCGGTACAGTGTCTACCCAATTGATCGTCGTATACCTCGGGTTGACTGTTCTGTACCCGGTGCAGCCAAATTTTTCTAAATGTCTAATTAATTTAATATTTTCTGCTTTTTTATAAAAAAATTTTTATTCCTAAAGTTGTTTTATTATTTTTAAAATAAATTTTTACTATTTTTTCAACTTTTTATGATTTTTATTATTTTTATTTTAATAAATTCCCATATTGTTGTACAGTTGTCCCTGGCCACATGCACATTTCATATTTTCTATCCTTAAACTTTCTTCTCGTAATGTAATAATAACCTAAGTTATCTGTCCGTCTGTCCTTTAATTTATGAAACTGTTAAACCTGGAATGGATAGAGCATCCATATTGGATTTTTGATGAGTTAGGATTAGTAAAATTCAAGGTGAGTAAAGTTTATCTTTACCTGAATTATAGATACGATTCTAAAATAAATTGGCATTAATAGGCCACACACATATATCACAGTAAAAAATACTGTCATCTTTAAAACATTCGAAATCCACCCGCCCCCCTTTTCGAGTGTTTAATGCCATTATATCAAGCCCCTATTTAAGAACAGGCAAATGTATCAATTTATCACATAATAAATAGGTAACGATTTTTTTCTATCATTATGACGTCATTCGTTTAACCATCTCATTTAATCATTATTTTATATTATTTAAATATCTTCTGCATTATTCCCATACGTTTTATCACTAAACTTAGATATTACTTAAATAATTTTCTTTTATATTTGTCTTAAGTAATAGATTAGGCACATATGTGACAATTTTAATCGATTATTTTTGTTGAAAGATAATTCTCAGCTAAAAAACAAGCCATATTTTTAACATGCCTTTACAATTCTGGAAAATTATAAATTTTACTTATCACGTCATATGACGGGCTACATGCTAGTTTAACAAATGTTAGCGATACAAATAACTATTCACTTTTCACTTAGCTTCATTATGTAAAATCCTCAATTAAAACTGTTAACTATCTATAAATGTTTTATTTGAAAGTGAGAAAGTGAAAAAAAATAAGGAAAAATTAATTTTATACTAATTTCTATAGTTTACTTTTCTATAAATTTTAAAAGAGGCAGTGAAGACTCATATTTCATGAAAAGCATATCATAACCTTAATCAATTGTTAAGGATTATCCCCGTATCCCTCCATAATTTTGATTTAACTACATCCAGTAATTAAACATTTAGTTTTATCACTCAACATTTCACTTTTGCTTTGGAGTAATTCTTTCTTTGGGAATTATAGTTTCTAAACGGAACTTTTTTACTGTAAAACAGAAAGTAGAACTTTTAGAGTGGGAATATAGAGGTCTGGGTAACCCCAAGCTGTGAAGAAAGTAGGTCAAATAACCTTGGAGCACCCTTAACCTCCACCATCTATAAATGAAACTGACAAGCATCTTAAATAATGATGACTGCCACCTCACGGAAGTTTTACTGCAAAATATTTTACAAGCTTTCCATTTTAAAGGGGGAAGAAGAAATAAAAATCCATATATGGCCTTTTTCAGGATTCGGGATACTGGTGAACGGATTGACCGCATTAAAAGTCTTATAATCTCAAAATGTTTGTGTAATAGTTTAAAAATTCTACAGGGACTTCACGGTAAGAACGAAAGTAATAAACATATTTTACAGACTTTTCTCCAAACTTAAAATATAGAATTAAAAAAGTCTAAATCGAAGTCTATCTATCAAAAAAGTTTCATTAATGTGAGTTAAATGTTTTTCATTAAAATTAAATAATAAATATTTGATTTAGAACATGATACAGTTTCTGAAAATAATTATTATTGATCATCTCTTTTAACCCTTCTAGTGGAACACATCGAGAAAAAAAGTCTCCAAAATGTACTCTAAAGTTAACTGTGTTAGTAGCCAAAGCGTTTTTTGATTTTTCCTTGACCCTTTGTGAACTAGAATGGAATACGGGAAACCCACCCTCGTTATTGTCCATTTACTTCAGGTTATAAATAGATATATAAATAGATATTATAGATTGCTAATTTTTAATACACATAAAGGTCGTCGAGTCTCGAAGATCATCCCATAAGAAAAAATGGATTCTAAAAGTACAAATAAAAATATTCTTTGAGAGACTTGTTTATATTTTTTACGAAAGTCATCCAAGATATTTAAGGGGGTGCAATTAGAGATACATCTGTTAGCGCGAACGAAATACTTCAAAATAGAGATTTACAAAGCCATGAAAAGCTATCAGCGTCTTTGTGCTTCAGGGGGTAGGGGTGCATCTCTCATTAAATATCAGTCAAAGAAAGGTGCAGTTCCTAAACAATTGACCTGACCCTCCTACCGCAAAACTCCATGGGGGAAAGCAATAAAGCAAAAATGTACATTACATCCATTTTTGGAGCGTTATTGGAAGTCGAAATCTGTACGTTTTTAAGACTTCATCGGTTTGACGGAATTGTACGTGTGAACCGCTTAGAGGGTTAAAGATATATGAACATTTTGGATAGTAATTCCCTAGGACATATTTTTACTAATTTAGTACTTACAAACATTAGACTTTTATTACAGACAAAACAAATTATAATTTTAGACAGATATCTTTACTATTTTAAATAAATGTTTAATTATACTCCCCTCTGCTACATATTAAATTAGTTATTACCTTTTTTAATACAAATTTAATAACATATTTTTCTCCTTTAAACCATTTTAATGTCTCTTTTATTCTTTTCCCTCCCATTAAATTTTCAAAGCATTTTATTCCGTAAAATTTATCAGCTGTGTAAAATTTTATAGAGTAATAGTTTAGAGTAACTTGAATTTCTTAGATAATCAGCATTTTTTTACTGTTTCGATAACATTATTATTCCAGTTCATTGCTGTCGGTACCAGAGTTCGTGGGTTCGAATCCCACTATGACATGGATGTTCGTAGCCGTTCGGAATCGGCTTTAAGCTGTAGGTCCCGGTCTCATTAGCCCTCGTGTGCAAAACAGTAGACCGTAGCGCTGCAAACCAAACCAAAACCAGTTCATTGCTTCTTTTACTGGGCAATAAACACAAAGATAGACGGACGGTAAGAAACTGCTTTCCGGTACTGGAGTTTCACTTCTGGTATGGATTTCCGTAACCGTTCGGATTTGACTTTAAGCAGTAAATTCCAATCTGATTAGACTTTAAATTCTAAAATATTGACCGTAGCTGCCTAAAGCAAACCAAATTACTTCTTCCGTCGAGTAACATTTTGATCAAACGACAGACTACTTGTGCAATAGCTAAAGACTTTATCCATAATTCATCCATATAAAGCCAATTTAAGAAATTTTGTTAAAATGTTTAGAAATGTATGAAATATATGAAATGATGTATATGAAATATATAAAATGAAATGTAATTAGTGTTTAGGGAAGAATATTAAATTTAGGGAAGAAGCTATTAGCATTATACAATATTAAAGTGTTATGAAATTATTTTCTGTATGTATTTTAACAGATTTAATTAGAGTACGTCAGTTTGCAAAAACTAACATGATAATTAAAGCAAAAAATTTATTTCCTGCTAATTATGTTAAAAAAAAGGATTCAGTAATACAATTTTGCTTCGAAAGTAAAATTCTGAAATAAATTTTTTACTACATCCGGACGAAGGCTAAAGTAACTCCAAAACTATTTTGTGTCCAATTTTCTCAAAAAAAATAACTAGCGAAATGGAAATAAATTTCTTGACTTTTCCTAATTTTATACCCATAAAAATCCACGAAAATATAATATTGCAGAATTCGTTTATATGCGAAAAATGGTTCAAACTAAGTTTCAAAGTATGGAAACAAAACTATAGATATCAGTTCTAAATGTAGAATAGCGATATGTAAAACATGTACACGATATATACATGGTTTCCGCGCATCTGGAAAGTCATGGAAAATCATTTATTTAGACAATGGATTAATTTTGTCATGGAAAGTCTTGATTTTTCAAGTAAAATGAGTAAAAGTCATGGAAAGTCATGGATCCGCTAAGCTACCGATTAAAAAAAATGCATTGAATTGTTTAATTCTATTTTTATTTGTCATTTGGCTGAAGTTACAGAGTTTGGCATTTATGTATTATCGTATTTACCATATTGCCAAGTAAAATTTGTTCGCCAAGGAAAATCAAAGCAAGAAAGCTTAATGGGTGGGTAAATGTATATTATTCTGGTTTTTTTTCTCAAATTGTAGATTAAAATTTTATTAATATAATAATAATTATTTTTTAATAAAAATTAGTTAAGATTTTTGCACAAATTATAAGTTTAGGGATATTGTATATAAACATTATAGGGTTATATTTGGCTATTATTCATCGTCACCTGGATAATACCAAAGTACCCTGAATTCATATTGGAAACATTTTGATTGAAAAATTGCTATATGATTAAACTTAGGTATGTAGATACAACAATTTATTTTTATGTATGTGAGTTTATTAACACTTATAAAGTAAGTTTATAGTTTTTTTTATAATAAAATTCCTGTAATTTCTCTAAAACCATATATTTTATTTGTATGTACATCAGAAGTTTTATTCATATATACTTTAACGAAAGCTTTTTAAAGTCATGGAAAATGATCTTCTAAATCAGGGAAAGTCATGAAATGTCATGGATTTGAAAAAATTTATTTTGGCGGATACCCTGTATTTATATAAAAAAAGGTTGACCAAACTGCTCCTGAACTGTGTATTAAACCTTAACTGATAAGAAACTAAATAATTCCTTTAACCCTTAATTTGGCTAAGTCCGCTACGACGAACAATCAAATAAATAAAATCTGGCGGGATTATGAAAACTTCTATACGGCTTAAATATCTAACAAAAACTTTAAAATATATTTCTATTACGGAAAAAAAATAGAATTCTTATTTGGCAACACTGTATCTGTCAGTTTGAGACAAAATGAGAAAATAACAGAAATTAAAAAATATTTGAAAAAAACATCTTGTCAAATTAAGGGTTAAAATTTCCTATATATTCTTTTAACTGTATATACTTTTCGGTATTGCAGTATCGTATAATTTTTTATCAATTATTATAATATTTTCATTTCTAAAATAAATAAATGTCATTGCTTATAAATAAGATGTTTTTAATAACAATACGTATTCAAATTAATACATGCCTGTTTTGCCCATACACCGTGCATTTAATGATTTCTATGTCGTTCTTGCTGTTTTGGCCATATCTTTTGTATTATTTATGTCAAATTAGTCGTATAAATATCCACACGATGTTAGTTTTTCGTGTGTATTCTACTTGGTTTAAAAGCGCAGGCTTTTTGATAGGTTTACATTATTCCTCGAGTTGTTATCTTTGAGTTTATGGGAGACTGGCGAAGAGAGACTTTTTAGAGGTAATTCCACCTACAGACAAAAAAAAAATAAGAGATGTAAACCAGTGCTATGTGTTTTCACTGAAGGAAAAAAACAGAATTAAAATAATTAGAAAAGAAACTAGTTATTTTTGTCCGGACTGTGAAGTTGGACTAAGCCTCTCGCCCTCTTTCAAGATTGATCGCACTAAATATGATCTTTGAAAAAACAGGTTAAGAAATATACTTGTAGTACTTGCAAGCGAAAATAATTGTGTAGTAATTGTAATCGAAAATATTTATATTTTTATATGCACAACTGTAAATGTAACTTTTCTGCTTGGCATACAGGAGAGAGAAAAGATCACACTCAGGGAAAAAGATTATTTTTTTTCAGGTAAAATGGTTGTTAAACATGCTTAAAATAATTAGAAATATTGCTTTTAATAACATTTTCCAACTTACAGTGTAAAATAAACAAAAATAATCAATAAAAAAGTGTGACATTTCTTAGATCGTTTTCGTGAAGAAAAGGAAATTGTTGAGGAGTTAATCGGGGTCAGTTGGACGCAGCCCGTGGTTTAGGTAGACCGAAACTCCTTCAGTTCTAATGTTAAAATGTGATAAAAAAACACCTAAAATCTTCCCTTCAAATTAAATTTATATCTGTATTTATCAAAGATGAAAGGACTTTTTCGAATCTGGTTGATTTGGTTGGTTGGTGGGTTGGATCTTAATGGCACTGCATCCTCCTGGGATAAATTGTGCCAAACACAAGTACTCATTAGTAAAAAAAAAAAGATTTAAAAATAATTTCAAAGTTAAGCCGAAGCGATTATTCGACAAAAAATACGAAGATAAATGTATGTAGAATTAAAAAAGTGAATGAGGTGTAATTATAATATCAAATATGTGAAAAAAAAACCAATGACTTTTAAAAAGGTAAAAAGTTTAGGATGTGGCGACGCATTTAAAAGATATTTTATATAAGGAGTAGCAGATTTAAAATAATGGAAACGATGTTTATTAAAAATGGGACAGTCGATCAGGGCGTGTTTAACTGACTGGTTGCTCTACAAATTTTACATGAAGGTGCGTGATCACCGAGTAAGAGATGACGATGGGTGAACCGAGTGTGTCCGATACGGAAAAAGGTGAGGATGATATCATGCTTTCTGGACGACAGATGGTGCCACTTTTCAATTTTTGGCTTTATATTACTCAGCTTGTTATCAATATTCATATCCCAAGCTCACTGCCAAATTTTATAAAAACAACCTTTTATATATTTTTTGCATCACTGCATGGCAGATTAACATCAAAGAAAATTTCGAATCTGAAATGATAAAAACGTGCTCAATCGAGGGTTTAAAGAGCTAGGATTGTTTGTTTTCTAATGTAGCCGATAATACTAGTACATATACCTTTATGCCAATGAATGGCTACGAAGATATTACTCATCTGCGCCACCTGGAAGCACGTGTAGATTAAGCTATGCTACGGACACGAGAAACATTAACCCCGCTGGGTACTCGTAGCTTAGAAGCAGGGACCAAGCAGAAGACCCCCAGGCTTGGCCTGCCACCCAAAGAGGTATCGCTTGAGTATTTGGAAGACATTGTGACCACGAACATATTTTACGAGCCACAGTCACCTTCAACGAACACGGTAGACCTTACTCCGGCTCGAAACCCGAACCCGAAACCTTTCAGTTACGAAATCGCTTCCTTTGCCGACTGTGCTACCGCGGTTCTTCTAAGATTGTTAGTAAACTAAAGTTAAGCTGTGACTTTACAATTATCAGATTTTACTAATAAACACGCAAATTAGGATGCTGGAAGATTGGAGACTTAAAGTTGTAGATGTAGTTTATCACTTTTTATAAAATATTTGTCGAAATAAGAGAAAATCAAGTATATGGTGTACACACACACACATACAAATATATGTATATATATATATATATATATATATATATATATATATATATATATATATTATCTGTAATAAATTATATGAAGCAGTCATATAGACATAATAGTAAGAGTCTATACACTGGGATAGGTTATAAATCTACTAGGAATTCACAATTAAAGAGGTCAGTCTTTAAAAGGCAGTCAAAAATATCGCACGCAGCCAACTAAAACCCCATAACCAGTCCCTCATGGATCTATGATAAAAAATACATCATTATAGATAAATTTATTTATAAAAACATCTGTTTTTTAAACAGAAAAGCAGTAAAAAAGGCTTAATGAAAAACAAAACAAAATTTGAAGTGCACAACCATATGAAATCCTTGTAAGCTAATTAAATTATACATATATTTTCATCTAAACGTATTTTATTTGAATGTGAGATACTAACCTCTAGTACTTTAATAAAGTCGACAAGTACACGTTTGCTAAAATATTAGATTTTAATAATTTAAAAAAATGTAAACAATATTTATTCAAAGATGAATAAAATTGTATTCAACAATGAGCAAAACATATTAATTCATCAATATGTAGAGATCAATTGCTTTTTATGATTGGAAACTGGTAACATTAGTATCCGTTACATCGAGTGAGGATTTCAGTCAAAAATAGTGGTACATATCTCGAATGGGAGAAACTATCATCCAAACCATTAATTAAGTGGGCAGTTACACAATTTCTAAAATATTAGTTATAACATAAAAAATGTATACAATATATATTCAACGATGAATAGAACTGTATTCAACAATGGGTAGTATACTAATTCAATAATGTGTAGATCTCAAAATCTGTCATTTGGGAGAGACTGGTATCATTAATATCCATTATATAGTCTTGATTTTAATCAAAAATTGAGGATCCCAACTAAATGTTGCAACAGTCCTAAATACAAATTTTCAACAATCTACTTCACTTATGATTAACATTCTAATGAATTTTGGAATTATGTAATATACATATAATATTTCTAGATCGGGTACACAAAGTTAGCTTTGTGCGTTTCAAATTAAGAATGCCACCCTTAAACTATATTTAAAAAATTTTATTTTCCTCCGCTGTTACGGTGTCAGAAATAATAATACATTAACTGGCATTAAACATTAGTGACTAAAACCTGTAAGAGCTGAAATGAGCTGATAAGAATCGCTTAAATGAGTTTCCACAAGAGGCCGGTCTTTGCACCATGCAGGTAGAAAAACAACCTCTTATAAACATTGAGTTTGTATCAACATATTTGGAGCATTTTTTGTAAATATCTCCCCCCATGCCCCTGAACATTTGTAAACGAAGTTGTATCTTTGGGCAGGTTTACAATGTCATTCATGGCAACAATGATGATTTGCCATTAAAAAACGAAATCATCTAAAGGTTTAAAATAGACAAAATGGAAGTGTAAGGTTAGAAAAACTGTGAATATTTATAGAAAAAAAAATTACAAAGATGAAATAAGGATGAACAGATTCTTGGTACAATAAAACATTAAAAAAAAATTTTGCGCTCTTTAAAATCATTTCGCGTTGTTTATTCCACTCTATTAAAAATGTTATATTTTTTTAATTTTCTTTAAATTCGTTCTTCTTTAGAAAAACGTTATCTAACAGTGTATTAATTTGAGAAATAAGAAGTATTAGTATTTCCATGGAAAATAAGCAATATTTTATCATGTAACTGTGCCTCTATTAATACTTTTTACAACCAATCCATCCATATTTAAAATTGTATTTTTCCTTCAGTGTGTGTATATGTATTTATATCGATCAAATAATGCGTTTAAAAAAGAACACAAAAACATTTCTTTAAGCAATTTAGAGTAAATAGATTTATCTCATCTTAAAAGGATTAAATTGGTAAGAGTGTAGAGAACTTTTACTTCTATCTCATTGCAAAGTTCAAAGAAATCTTTAACGGTCTGAATCGTTAGAAGAAAAAAAGTCCTAATCAATCAAGATAGACTTCCCGCTGAAAGGAAATCTATCAAATTTTCCTCACTTACTTTGCTAATTGTAATTTCTGAAGTTCTATTTACCGATGTTCTATTTATTACCGTTTTTATAGTCTCAGCAGCACAACGGACGCAATGAAGCAGCGATAATATGTAGTATCATCTACGATAGTATAATTTGTTCTTATTGAAGCATTACCACTTTCTCTTGTATAAAACTATCATCATTTGCTGCAAATTATGTATGGTGTTGAAAAGTCGCTAATTGGCCGTAACTTCTTTTTATTAGATTTCACCACGGAAAAAACTTTCCGGAAGTGGAAAATGTCTTTTTAAATTGTAGATAATATCAACCAAGAAAAAATTTTCAGTATATTTTTAAATGAGAATGTTTTTTATCCATATTATACTTCTGTTATCATCGCTAGACAAACCCAGTCGAGCCCCGTTATAGCGTATAAATGAAAATTTTGCTCACGAAATTTTTCTAATGTACTGTACGCTAATTTATTCTTTTATTACGAACCTCAAAAATATTAGAATCTAAAGTAACAATTTTTTTCAGGTTCAATAAAATTTTGTTGTTGTAGTTGTTTTGAAACTTCTCCACAGTTATCAAAAAAATGATATTTTGTATTACACAAATAATGCCCTAAGTTTTTTGCTATACAAATAATGCCAGAAAAGATGCTGAAATCTTTTGCGAAATTGGATAAAAAAAATATCATAAAACTCTCTTGAAATCGATAAAGCGTCAGTAAAAGATTACCGATTATTTATGCACCAAAGCCAATAGCAGCTATTGTGAAGGTAAGATTAATCATTTTCTCATTTATCTCTATTTTTAGTCAGTCTAGTTTTTGTGTCAATTCACTATGCAATTCACTAATTTGTTTTAATCAATTTTAGTCGACTTAATTAATTAAAGGTAATATTAATATATTTTATCCGTATTTTATTTGACATGCTTAATGAATACTCTTAGGAGCTAATGAATTTTACATCTGATACTTTTTTTATTCGGATATAGCGATCTTTGATTTCTTAAAGTTTGTTACAATGGGGTTTGCTTTTATAGAATTCAACATAAAATTAACTGAATTCTTTGATAAATTAAATAAAATAAACTTTCAAGTTTTGACACATTTATAGTTAGTAATTCTTTATAAAAGAGTTGGTTAGATTTGGCGGTCCGGCCAATAAAATTTTGCTGAAAATAATATAATTTATAATTGAGACATACATAGTATTTATTATAACAAATACAATATCAATCGACTGATTTATTGAATATTATTATAGATATTTATGTGTATTTATAATTTTTGACTTTTATATTGTTAATTTATGAATGAAAATAATAACATCAAGAATTAACATGTGTTTTAAATTTTCATCTCAATAATATACAGTAGAACATCTTTTTAACGACCCCATGATACAATGACCCCTTCGTTAGAATGACTACCTTAAAAAGTCCCAATTATTTTACCATAAGAATTATGATAATTTTGAATCATTACAACGACCCCTAGAGTATTATTTTTTGTTAGAGTGAACGCCAATTTTAGTCCGCAGAACTCATAAGCAAGTGGGCTATTTCAAAATTATTGTACTCTGGTGCAACTTCAATTCGATTACGACGACGGAAAGAAATCGTCTAAGCTTTTGAAAAAGTGAATGAAAAAGAAGCCTTCAATGCAATCAATGCCTTTCGTCAATATTTTGAAGGACAATTTAATTCTGAAGATTTCCTTCAAAATCTAATGGATATGGAATCAGTGATAATGAAAAATTCTCAAATGAACTTGAAACAGGCGTCAATCAAAGACTTTTTTTTCAAAAATTCAGTAATGGAAATACAAATAAATAGAAGTGTTCTCTAGGTATGTACTGTTGCATCATTTCTATGCTGAATTTTTTTTTATTATTAATTCGTTAGAGCGACCTTTCGTTACAACGACCATATGATGTTGGTCCCTCAGAGGGTCGTTATACCGAGGTTCTACTGTATATATATATATATATATATATATATATATATATATATATATATATATATATATATGACATATCGTAATCCATAGTTAAGGCGAATGGAAAACAGTCTTCTTGATAATACGTTTATTAAACCATCGTTAAAGTAAAACTTGCGTCATTTTCATTTTTCCGTCTAATGTAGCCTCCACACTATGGCCAATTGTTCACCACTTCCTGTTGGTGACCTTGGACGATGGTTCACGGGTTGTATCCACACGCTGGGCCACTAAATGAGCCGAGCTCGCGGATTCGTCCATAGGGTCTACTGCGCACTTTAGTTGCGCATCTGGCTGCCTTTGGTCTTTGGAGAAAAACCGCCTCCGAAGCCATCGTCCACCAAGGCTATTTTATCGTCTGCCGCCATCGACCACGATAAGCCAAACCCCCTCCAGACGGTGGTCATGGCTTGCAGTGGGCCATAGTGTGGAGGGGCCTTAAGAGACATGCGTAGAGTGTTCACAGTTCCATGTCCACGCGCTGATTGAAACTTATCTGTTGCAAGCTCATCAAATAGCTCAAAAATGCTTCCGCCTGACCGGATGATCCCAAAAGCTTACTCGAATGTGGGTCTTTTTTCATTTATTTTATTATTATAAAAGAGTTCTCTTTTTAAAAT
>CM063502.1:122611211-122616211 GCA_032207245.1 Pardosa pseudoannulata | reverse complement strand
ATGAGTAACTCCAAAAGAGAGGATGATTAAGTGAGACATTAGTTTCTTTTTTGTGGGTTTGGAAATAAAAGGTTTTAAATTCCTAAGGTTCTCACTCCAAATTACACTTTGGATACTAACCACCTCCAGAAAAAATATTCTTGCTACGCAACAAGCAGAGAAAAAATCTGAAAAGAGACTTTAAATAAATTTCTGTTTCTTTTATTAAATGTACTAATAATAGGGGTTTTAATCACTATTATCAGTGACAGTCCCTGGGTAGGAGATATTTCAATGTTGATACACAATGTTTACTGAGTGATGCTTTGGCCTTTTTCAACCAGTAATTACGCGTTATGGTAACAGGTTTCACAAGTGATAGCTTTACGGGTACATTTAAGAAAGAATCACTTCTGAAGAAGTTTTGTTACTAGATTTTGAGTGAATTGTAACTTAATAACGAGGTAGGGTCTGGTGGGGTAAAGTAGTTAGTGGAGTAAAATGGGTATTCGTTATAATTTACTTAAAAAACACATCATAACTTTTAACAATTATAATTTAGCTTTGTAATATATTTTTCTTAATTTATTTTTCTTAAGAAGTTTTATATTTTGCATCTGTCAACATAGATTGTATTATTTGCAAGTCAGGAATACATTCTTCTTTACTAAAGTCTTAAAAACTTTCAAAAGTAATATTTTATATATTTTATCGTCAGTATTTTTTTAATAATCAACTCTAAGTATTTTTGAACAATAGTTTTTTTTAAATACATGCAATAAATATTTTAAATATTTATGTTTAATCATTAATTTTGTATCATGGGGGAAAATGGGTATTGGTTAAACTTAACAATTTATTATAAAGTTCTAAATTTTAGAGATGTAATGATTTAAACCAGCCCTTCAATTTTAGTGTAAATAATATTACATAATATTTTTTAAAGTTTATTTTCTGTGGTATAGAGTAAATTAATACAATAATAGTAAATTTGAGCTTGTGAGACTAAAATTTCCTGCGTTTACATGGCTGTTTAGTACATCTGCGACTGGAAATTTTCTTTTACTTTTCACTGTTGTAGAAAAGTCCAAATTTATATGAAACTTGGACCAAAGGTAGACTATCTAGTGCATTATATGGCTACACAGAGTCAGGTTGGATGCATGATATAATGTTTGAATCTTGGATGGCGCAACTCAAACAAGTGAATTGCCTGGGAAAGACCATTCTTTTGATATTCTATGGTCACTTGACATATAAGACAATAAAACAAGCTATAGACAAAAGAATCACCATTAAATGCCTTCCATCAAACTCACGCCGTGCCCTGCAACCATTGGATGCTGAAGTATTTTCCCCTATGAAGTGTGTCTGCAGAAAAATCCAAGATATGGTAAACGAGCCGTCTTCAAAAAGTGGCCAAAGCAACATGAAACAGCTAATTGACACTGTGAAGGAAAAATACTGTTAAACACAAAATAGTGTTAACTGAAAAAGTTGGAGAAATAACAGTAAACAGTGTTGACAGTCTTCAACAACAGCTACTATAGAAGCTCTTTCTACTCAAACTTCCAGTTCAACCACTTCGAATTTTGACATTTCTTCTCCATATAAGGATTTAAAAAAGGCCATCCTTCCAACAATTTCACCACTGCAGTTTTAAGGGAAAAAATCTTTATAACGCCAGAGGAAAAAGAAAGAGGGTTCAAACTAAAACCGGAGAAGTGATGACGGTTTCTGATGTAGTGGAACCTAGCTCAACTCAATAACCTTAGACATTACAGTTTTCCAATATAAATTGTAATTATATCACATATAAATGTGTATGTAGCTAAGAAGTAAAGTTTTCATTAAATTTTGCATAATTAATAGCATTTTTAATCAATATCCATTTTACCCCATCTACTACTCATTTTACTCCACCTTTGGGCTAAAGTGGGTATAAAAAATGAAATAAAAAGCTATAAATTTGCAATTTAAGAAAATGTATAAAACTATTTTAACAATAATGGGAATGAGACCATTGCATGAATACATGCAAAAAATTGCTTGTTTATAGCTTTTTAAGTGAAAAAGAGTACTGAATGGGAATTCACGCTTTTTCTACCCATTTTATTCCACCAGATCCTACTTTTTATTACTGCTTGCTACTGGTTTCAGATGGTAGTTTATACAGGATCTTAAAATAAAAAATCCGAGCAACTTGTGTTATTATATTATGTAATTGAAAACTGTTTAGTAGATAAGTGAAAAATCTGGTGAAAAATCTGAAAAGGGATTTTAAATTAAATTCATTTATATTTCATATAAATCCCCTATATAATAATAGCCTAAGTTGTCTGTCCGCGAATTTTTGAAGCGGTAGTACCTGGAATGGGTACAGGCATCCATATTGTATTTTCACGGGTTAGCAAAATTGAAAGCGAGTTCGAAATCCACCCATTCCCCCTTTTCGAGCGTTTAATGCTATTATTTCAAGCCTTATC
Source organism: Pardosa pseudoannulata (assembly GCA_032207245.1). Taxonomy (NCBI): domain Eukaryota; kingdom Metazoa; phylum Arthropoda; class Arachnida; order Araneae; family Lycosidae; genus Pardosa; species Pardosa pseudoannulata. Next base: position 122,613,746 of record CM063502.1, on the reverse strand, counting down.
CTTCCTCTCATTCTATACGAAATTCATTCTTGATAGGATGGCAAAGGCGGAGAGTAATATTTAAATTTCTGGACTGTTTCTATTTGAACCTTCATATACTCTAATTAGTTACTCACATCGTGCAGGCATCGTACGTTTGGTAGGATGTCCGCCCACTTGATCGTCGTACTTCTCGGGTTGACGGTTCTATCCCCGCCGCATTTAATTTTTTTTATGCCTAATAAATTTAATATTTTCTGCTTTTTCTTTTAAATTCTTATTCCGAAAGTTGTTTTATAATATTTTAAATAAATTTTTACTATTTTTTCAACTTTTTATAATTTTTATAATTTTTATTTTATTAAATTCACGTATTGCTTTACGAATGTCCCTAGCCACAGAAACATTTCATGTTCTGTATCCTTTAACTTTCTTCTCGTAATGTAATAATAGCCTAAGTTATCTGCCCGTCTGTCCTCGAAGTTATGAAGCTTTTGGACCTGGAATGGATAGAGCATCCATATTGGATTTTTGATGAGTTTGGGTTTGCAAAATTCAACGAGAGTAAAGTTTATCTTTTCCTAAACTATAGATCCGATTCTGAAGCTTCGTATCACAGCTAAAAATACTGTCCTCTTTAAAACGTTCGAAATCCACCCCGTCCCCTTTTTGATCGTTTAATGTCATTATATCAAACCCCATTTTAAGAGTAAGCTATTAAATTTATCAATTTATCACATAATAAATAGTTAAAAATAACAATTTTTTTTCTAGCATTATGACTTCATTCCTTTAACCCTCTCATTTAATAATTTCTTATTTTAAATTATTTAAATGTGTTCTGCATTATTTCCATACGTTTTATCACTAAACTTGGATATTACATAAATAATTTTCTTTTTTATTTGACTTAAATAATAGATTAAGTACATATGTGATAATTTTAATCGATTATTTTTGTTGAAAGGTAATTCTCAGTCAAAACAACAAACCATTTTTTTTTTTACCTGCCTCATAGGGTTCTTTACAATTCTGGAAAGTTACAAATTTTACTTATCCCGTCATATGACGGGCAATATGCTAGTATATTAATAATAGGGAATTGTTACACAATTTAGTCCAAAAATTTAGTCTAATATTATTAGTGACAGTCTTTGGCTGATATAAACAGTAACAGTTTCTGGGGCATGAATATTTCAATGTTAATTCACAGCGGCCCCTAACTGAGGCACCCACTGTGTCAGCCTCTAATTACTCATTATGGTTACAGGTTTTAGAAGCAGTGAATTTGATGGTAGATTTTTTTAAAGCAAAATCACTTCTTAAACAGTTAATAGATTTCGAGGAAATCATATCTTAATTAACGAGGTACATCAGGCTATCATCTATTAATGATTGATATAATAGTTCTTAGGATCTTGAAATTAAAAACCACATAACTTTTGTTACATTATTTAAATCAAAACTGTTTTGCAGATAAAAATGTATTAATAGATAAAAAAAAATGTAAAATGGCCTTTAACTACATTTGTTAATAATGTTATTCAAATATACGAATAATAAAATGTTATTAAATACAGTCAAACCTGTCTATCTCGAAACCTGTTTATCTCAAAAACCTGTCTATGTCGAATTTTTTCAATTTCCCTACATTTTCAATAAAAATTTAACGTATTTTCCAAACCTATCTCTAATTATTTTTTCCCAAACCTGTCTATCTCGAATTTTCGGAAGAAACACAACACTCCAGTTTTAGAGCCTTATTGCGTTGATAACTTCAGAAGTTCCCATTTCCAGGAAATACGCTTTTAGGTTTCTCTCTCGGGTGGTTATTTGGTCAGGAACTGGGGGGGGGGTGGAATTGTACTAAAAGTGTAAATTCGGAGAACATCATCTAAAAGAAACCGAAGAGCAACCGGCCGAGAAAACGGATGAAAACCCCAAGGAATGGATGATTATCAGAGAGAAACTGAATACTGACACTTCATTTAAAGATTTTATACAAGTAGATAAATCAGTGGTAAAGAGCGGAACATTATGAACTGGTTCCGAACGTTTAGAAAACGTTCTGGGAACTTCTGATAATGAAGAGAATCATGACAAAGAGAACAACATCGATGTAGAAAGAGTTGTTAGTCCAAAAAAAGCAGAAAACGTCATTGAAACACTAAAAATTTTTCTTGAATCCCAAGAAAATATGGATCAGGATTCTTTCGCCACTGTGTAAAAGCTACAAAAAATTTCTCAGTTTAAAAAAGTTTTGTATCAAAAACTCCTAACGGATTACTTTATGTAAGGTATGTAAATAAAACTAAAAGTTCTTCAAATTTTTAATCTTTTGTATTGTGTAAAGAAATTTTCTTAGTCTGTTTCTATAAAACCTGTGTATCTCGAAACCTGTTTATCTCGAATTTTTTATTTACTCCCAAGAGATTCGAGATAGACAGGTTTGACTGTATATATATTTATATATATATACATACGAGTGAGTGTGCATATATATATATATATATATATATATATATATATATATATATATATATATATGCATGTGCA